>CM024614.1:16329870-16498580 GCA_014182575.1 Eucalyptus decipiens | reverse complement strand
GTGCTTGGCGAGGGGCTTAACCATTTCGACGTCTCCATATGGAAGACTCGTCGATCTTCCCTAACTTATGACATGACTCGTATTTTAAGGAAACTCACTTATTGCATTTTTGTTGTGTTGTGGGTGGGGACAACTTAAATAGTCATAACCACTCATTCCTTATATATATAGAGTGGGGTAAAAAAAATATACTTATAATATCAAAAAGTTCTAAACGAAAAATATGTGCATGCGTGTTATTTCACCAAGAAAAACGAGCTAAATACACATGTAATTAGCATCTAATCAACTTAGCTACATTCCGTAATCAAAGACTTTATATTGTTAATTTTGGTCACAAGTCCGCTTATCCAAAATATCAGATAAATGGTTGCGTTTGGACTCATGGAGAGAAATATAAAGCAATTTCTATGAATTTAATTCAAGACAATACTACTCAACACATTCGGTGAATCCAACAAAATGCATCAACACACCACATTATTTTGATTATTTATTGACATTTTGGTGATCTTTACATATTTTCAATAGTTTTTGTTTAGTAGATGTTAATAAAACAAAATATACTTTTATGACAGTAACAAGTTCAAAGCGTTGTCTGCATCACACTTTAAGATATATCTTATTGAATCTTCATTGTTAAATAAAAACTCAATGCTTCTTTTAATTTAATATAACATTTTCTCATTTCAATATTTCACTAGTTTGATAGTAATGACAGGAAATAACACAAAAAGTCCTAAATTTATTGTACGAATAACGATTCAATCCTAAATGTAATCCTAAACCTTTTGATTTTTCAATATAATATATGTGATTGATTTAGATTGGAAATCGCTAATATAGTGGTCTAACCAATTCTAGTTGTCTTACGTAGCACGGCCAATGATTCGACATGTACAATATCACCCTTTTTTTTTTTTTGGGTAAGTATACCAGAGATCTTAAAACTTGTCACAAAAATGTAATTGAATCATAAAAATTTTAAAAAATACAATCAAGTATTAAAATTTGTTAAATTGATACAATCAAGTCTCTCCATTAATTCCGTTCAAATTTGCTAACAGAAAATGTTGACGTGTTATTTTTATTTGTGAAGACACACGGTGCCAAATTAGAAATTATTTTTGATATATTCAAAAAATAAAAGAAAAATTTATAAAAATAAAAAGAAAAAGATCATGAGAGAGAAAAAGTGTAGCAATTAAAAAGCATAAAAAAGCTAGCTCTATTTAGGAAAAAAAAAAAAAAAGGGAGAGAATAGAAGAACCGGCCTCCTTCGGTTGTTAGTGAGGGCCAGAAACCCCTGTTCGGTGTCCGCGAGGGTCGGTGAGTGCTGCCGACGTTCATTGGTGGCTGCGCGACATGGGGACTTGGGGGAGGGCTTGCAAGCATTTTGTATGAGAGATCTGATGTCTATTTATGAATGAAACGATGGTTTGGTATGGAAGACTCGTGTTGTACGGTGACAATTTCTCGAATTTATATCACCACCATCTGGGGCTGCCGGCCCAAAATTTTAGCTTAGTGTTTGCCAGAGCTGAAATGGATCTCAAGATCGCCCCTTTTCTGTTCCGACCCCAACACCGACATCGCTCCAGATTCTCAAAAAGGTGTTCACAAATCATACGAGTTAGGTCCCACAATCTGGTTCCATAAAGATGAGATCTCGAGGGGTGGTATTGGCGGCGCTGTTGGCGAAACGGAGTCGCACCCCATTGTCAGGGCAAGGCTCTCTCTACAGCCTCACGCTTGATGAGCTCCTCAAGAGCATGTGGAGTGTGGAGGGAACAATTCTTCACACTGTTAGGAAGTTTACAATTTTCTGATTTCGATTACACACCCTGCAACTAGGGATTGCAAGCATCCCAATGAAACAAAAAGTGAGCATGTTCTCATATCATGTCAAGAATTATCATCAATACTTTAAATGTTGTCAAATCATAGCAGTGATGATGGCATTGAATATATGAAAATAAAAATATTAACTCGATAATGAATACATAAGACATATTGGTTTTATTCAAATGAAATCAAATCCATACTAAATATATGTTAGCACATTGGGCAGATAACAGAATAGAAATCAATTCACTTCGCTCAGCTTGATACATCAATTCAAGTACACCTTCTTGTGTCTATATACAAAATTATTATTTACTTGATGCTTGCCTCAATCCTGATATTGTTGAAATCAGTAGGTAGAAATTTGCTACATTCGAAGTCCTTCACACACATATATGTAATTATTTTACTTTCCATTCAATCTTTTTAATAAAGATTACTAATGGAGGAGGGCAAGTACTTTGAAGGCTTTGCTAATTGCCTCAGCATTTTTTCTGCGAACAAATCTTAATTCTTAGCTGTTGTTCAAGGGTTTCAGTTAGCTTGCAACCCAAACCACCATAGTCTTTTTCAAGAAGGATTCCACTTCGATCATATCCTTAATATGACTGACAACCAACTCGTCTGGGGTCATCCATGGTTTCTTTGGTTAACCAAATTCGCTTAATTTCATAGAGTCAATGGGAAGTCGAGGTTGCAAGTTACCTAGAGAGGGGAATACTTGTGCTGATTGGATTGCAAACTATACTATCAGATCTCGGGAATTTATGGCTTATCATGATATTTCTTTAGGTGTTTTATCTAGTTCTTTGATAGGAAAATTTGAATGGCACCTTGATTCCTCGTTCATGTACGGTTGTGCCTTACCAATGCCTCGTTTAGACATCTCGTTTTGAATGTTTGTGTGTCCAAAAATATTTTCGTTCTAAACATTTGATTTTGAACATTTGTAAATCCAAAGACATTTTTAATTCGTTAAAATAATTAATGAAAGGAATAAAAATTTGGAAAATCTCAAAATAATAAATTTAAAACTTGAATATCCTCAAATATGGAATTTAGAACATACCAACCAAGTTCTACCAATAATTTAGAGGCAAATTAAATATCACCGTTCTACACCAAATATCACCATTCTACACCACTAACTTACCTATCAAAATCTATTCACTAAATTCTATCACCTCAAACTTCAAGCAATCCAATTGTGAAAATTAATCCTAAATAATATTTTTGAATAGGGAATTTATGGATGTCACAAGCAATGCTCCAAGGTCTTGAGTCTCTGGGACTACGAAACTCAAACATGGGCATTGCCACTGCACTAGTTGGTGAATCTTTCGACCAAAAATTCAAGCATCACCAAAAATAAAACTAAATAAATAAATAAGTTCCTCTACCAAAGAGGATATCCCTACTGGACGTTCCCGATAATTCGAAGTCCAATCCTTAGTTCTCATGCCATGTCAATTTCGCCTTAATGCCATTTTGGGTACAACTCAGACTGACAGGTGACTTTGAGGATTCACGCGTAACCGACTCGTGCCAAACTATGTTCAAGACATCTCGACTCATGGACGTCCTTAACTACATGAAATTGCGGAAGATAGATTCTTATTTCAAAGTACACGATTACTAAGGATTGACCTAGGGTCATTCGTGTGAGCTCGATAACAGTAAATGGAATCACTGTTGTTCCATTATGTTTTTTGTCAGTGAATCAATTTCTAGTCGTCCTTGAAATCGGCCTCGCCTATCTACAAAGGATTGTCCTCACGCAAGTCTCACGATCAAGTCGTTTTCCTAAGTCAAGTTCTTTAATCGTATGAGTTCTGTCCTCACTAACATTTCCTCTCTAGGTCAGTATTTCAGGAGTAATCAATTCTAAGTGAGATCAACTAACAATGTATTGGCGAAATTCACATTCATTCATCCCTTAGAGGATTTGAATTTCAAGATGTCACATATGACCACTTAAGGCCGAAGCCCTCTCGCCTAAAACTCTCTACTTGGTAGAGTCGCCTCTCCCATGGAGTTCTTCTCTACTCCCTCGGGTGGTAGTCTTTCCAAACCCTAATCCCAAGCTATCCAGGACTCCATTCGTCCCACAATGGTGAATCCATCTCGTCAAACCCCAGAAAATAATCACCCAAAACCCATAAAATCAAAAACCCTTAAACCAAACCCTAAAATATAGAAACCCCTCAAATCAACTACCGTTGCCGCTTTCCCCTCATCCTCTTATTGAGATCGTAAGCGTGGTTGAAGGGAAGCATGCGGTGGTTCACTTCTCAAAGGGACCGAGCCCCCACTCATCTTCCAGTGGAGCTCCTTCAATTGCACACAGGAACACATCCAAATCAGGTACGACGTCCTCATGAGCTGATTCTGCAAAAGAAAGGTTGAAAATGGAGAGTGATGAGGAAAACCAGATTCGTTGAGCAGCTTTGTGTAGGAGTTTGGGGCCTTTATGGTCAGAAAACAATGTGGTAGCTGTAAGGGAGGAAACCCCAACAGATAAGATTATCGAATGCCAACATACTCTATTCGGCAAGTTACTATCGAAGCCGAATGTAAACTTCCAAGCATTTTGTAACACGATGAAGAAGACATGGAAACTAGAAGTAGTCGAAATCTCCCGAAAAGAACCTGGATTTTTCTCTTTTGTCTTTGAATCAGAAGTTGACAAAGAACAAGTTCTAAAATCCGGTCCCTAATCATTCGCAAGCAATTTATTGGTTCTGAAACAATGTGTACCTGATATTCCCGAACACTGCTATGACTTTTCACGGTATGATTTTTGGGTCCACATTGTCGGCCTGCCTCCTGGTTGGATTCTAGAAGAAGTATATACTGATGTGGTTGGAAAAGTGGGGAAAGTGAAGGAAATTTAGTTAGAAAAAAAGAGGAAATCAGCTCTATAAAACAGGAAAAGCAAGAGTTGAACTTGAACTTTCAGCTCCTCTTAAAACTGGGGGCTCTTGTGAAGATTGGCGAGAAAAAGCTATGGGTGGAGTTTAAATATGAACGCATTCCTCACACTTGCTATTCCTGTGGAAAGTTAGGGCATTATGCCTCTAATTGCAAAGAAATACCCTATGAAAAAACAGAATGGGCAGCAAATAGACTAGGGAAATACGGGCCGTGGCTTAAATCAGAGGTAAAGGACAAGAGCCCTCATTGGGAGGCTTTTTATGGAACAATAATATCTACTTTAAAGGAAGAGGACTACGTACCTGAAACTCCCATCCAATCTAATCTTGAGATTGTGGGTTGTAATGGACCGAGATGTTGAACCTAATTGAAGCAAAAAAAAAAAAAGGGCAGAAAATCCATCATCAAATGAAAACGAGCAGAAGATATGAGGGAAATAGCAGCTAGAACAGCGACGGGAAACAACCATTGTACTTATTAGACTCAGCGATGCGGGCGGATTGAAACGGGAGGCATTCACGAAGGGGCCAAAGCTAACAAAAGCAAAAAAAAAAAACAGAAGAAGATTGAGGACTCAAGTTCGTTAATGATAGAAGAGATGGAACTACTAGAGACACCTATACAGCTGGTGAAAGAGGGGAATGATTGGGCTCTGGTGGCTAGCCTAATAAGCCACCGGCGACATCATGAGGATTGTGAGCCGAGGCGGGTTAGGGCTAGGCAACTCCCCGACGTTCCAAGAGCTTCGAGCCTTAGTGGCTCTTAAAAGGCCTAATGTGGTTTTCTTGATGGAAACCAAAACAAGGAAATCATGGTGGAAAGGGTAAGGAGGAGACTTAACTATCAATAGTCTTTTTGGTTCATCCTACGGGAATAGCCGGGGGATTAGCACTCATGTGGAATGAAGAGATTCAAGTGAAAGTGAATTGCAGCTCAAATTATTTAATAGATACGGAATGTGAAGACCCAACAAGTGGCAAACTAATGAGGATTACCTTCCTTCACGCACCAACAAACTACTAGGTAAGAACCCAGTTATGGCAAACAACTACGATGTTTTCACACAACAAATTGACTACAAAGTGGTTGTGTATGAGAGACTTTAATGATACTCTATATAATTGGGAGAAGGAAGGTAAAAGGGAGACGGATTATTACCGAATTGTAGCCTTTCGGGATATGTTAAATGAATGTTCACTGATGGATATTTGTCACGACCTCTTTTTTTCCCTCCGGGAGAAAAGGAAGAAGGTTTAGGGGTATTTGCCTAAAGAATCGGACCAATGGCCTTAAATTAGGCGTGGGCTCTCCCAAGCCCATACCTCGCGCGACGTTGGATTTCATATTTCAATTCTTAACAACCTAAATATTTCTAGGAGTCGCCACTAGCCTATTGGGGTCGGCTAGAAACCAATCGAGACACGGGAGTGGTGTCTCGATTCCTACGTAACCAGAGATTTCTAGGAACGGGACTTGTTTACGCTAATGTTTCTATTAGCGCCCTTATGTACCACTAACTTGGAAAGTTATTTATCTAAATGGCCACACATTCTTGATTATCAATTATAAACTTTATGAAACCACTAAGTGTCCATGCAAATGTTTTTGTAGGTTTTTTTTTTTTTTTAATCTCTAGACTAATCCTAACATGATTTAGAAGAGAAATTTACACTCAAATTATTGAAAAGCGGTGCGGTAAATAACATCCAAGAAATTGAAATGACTTGAAAGTAATGCGGAAAAGAAAGACCCGATACAAGTCGGGCAAATAATATTACATGGCCTTGTTATCACGCCCGGGACGGGACCCGTGAGCAAAATGAAAAGTTAAATATGCATGAAATTACTCTAGATGCATGAAATTACTCTAATTAATTTTAATCTACGCAAAATAGATTATTTACAAAATGGTTATCAAATACCAATATATCATTAAATTAAGAAAATGACCTTTTAAAATTAGGAAAATTTCCTAGATGTCATTTCTATCATAATTTGATATCATCCATCATTTTTATAATTTTTTTGAGATTTTCATATTTTTTAATTTTTTTAATTTTTTATTTAAAATTAATTCCTTAAACCGATATATGCTAATATTGAACAACACAGCACATGAATATCACAATAACCGAGCTCAAATCAACCGTTTCGAGATCGAAACTTGGTTTGCACATTTTGTCGAGCACTTGGCGTGCATCAAATCATCTCAAATCAGCTTCCTTGGGCCATGTTTGTGGCCTTCAATCTTCACCCATGAGCAATCTTATGTGGAACTAAAGCATCAAGATTATACTACCACATGCAATGAGCAATATTAGATAGAAATCATAGCCTACAACACACAAGAACCAAGCTAAAATCGGCTTCAAATATGCGGGTTGAGCTGATTTTGAAATCTGGGTTTAAACCAAAGTCAAGCAAACAGGTTGCATGCCCATATTCAAGCCCCAACACTCATCGCATACGAGATCTAAAGGAAGCATTACTTGATCCGAGTGAAAATAGGTAACATGAGCTTTCAAATGCAACAAACATCACAGAGAATGACTAACCGAACACATCAAAACAACCTCTCCAAGAAGCCCACATGCAAAGACTACACTGACTAGCCAAGAACTAATGTGGATAGGCTTGTTTTTGACGATCTCATAGTTTACACGGGGATTTAAAGACCAAACCAAGCTGACCTATGCTTCATTTGTACTCCCATATAACATTAATCAAGCTCATGAAGATAGAAAACACATGCAAAGGGAGTAGCAAGTCAAACACGTATGGCTCTTGAAGAGGCTTCAAACACTTCGAAAAATTTCAGCCTCAGAAATCAGTTTTCCGGGCTGGTTTCCCTCTTGATTTTCATGATCAAAAAATGCTCAAACTCGAAAATAATTACATCTAGCATGCTTACCTTACTTCCTAGTTTCCTTTTCAAGTGGTTCTTGGCCAAGGAAACCGAGAAATTGTCCTCTGGAAGCACGTGGAAGTTGGCTTCTTCAACTGGAAATGAGATCTGCAGAAAAGAAGAACTGACAACGAAGGTTTTCGTTGACCTCTAAAATTAGACTTTACGACGTCTTTTGTTGGAAAAATTGACACCAAGACAAACTATATGTATTCTAGTTTGGGGTAGAAGTCAATATTTTCCTCATTTGTTTCTCAAATTTCTCCAAAACACTGCCTTTTCATCACTCGTGACCAACTGGGCTCAAACCTAGAAAAATTTTCAGTGTTTCCTGGCCCGCCTGTAGGATGTTTTTCGGGGGGCTTTATGAGGCCTTCCCGATCTCCATTTAGGACGTGCGACCTATGGATGGAAAGATATTTGAGTGAAGTTTCACTCTCTAGTTGAAGGTTTTGGCTAATTTTTGCCGAAGGGTTGTCAAAATCTCACTTTTCTCTTGAAAGGTTGATCTGGAATTTCTGGGTTTGCTTTTCTGGAGTTGCTTCTGAGGGCCTCTTTGGGGAACGATTCCGAGCTCCCCCCTCTCTCTCTCGTCTCCTCCCTCTGATCTCTCGAAAGAGCATGCTTCATAGATCTTATCCACCGAATTCATCAATCTCTTGGTCGGCTTTTGTCCACCTGCCAAGCCTGTCAACTGACCCAGCTCACCCACTTTCTGACTCAGCCAAAATTTCCAAATTTCGCAGCTCTTGAGTGTCCGGATTTGGTGCGATTTTCCCGTGCCTGCAGCAGCTTATCCCTGACCAATGCTTGTCCACTTGCAGTACCAATGATGGTCTTCCATCACGTGCAGAGATCGGGCTGGTTGGGCAGGTGAGGAGGATATGGTGGGGCCACCAATATGCCTACTTAGCAGCTCCGAATTAAGACCTAATCATGGGCTGAGTTTTGGTAACTAGTTTGAGTGCTTTAATCCATTAATTTGGCTGCGATTTTTGATCAATTAGCAAACTCATGTATAGTAGTTTAAGATCATGATCGGATTTTGCAATTTTGCCCACCCAAGTTTGCAAAAAGGTCCCTCAAAGTTGGCCATCTTCTTATCCGAAAATACCCAATTTAATGCAAGTTTGGTCATTTTGGCCCAATTTGATAGATTC
Organism: Eucalyptus decipiens; assembly: GCA_014182575.1. Lineage (NCBI taxonomy): Eukaryota > Viridiplantae > Streptophyta > Magnoliopsida > Myrtales > Myrtaceae > Eucalyptus > Eucalyptus decipiens. The sequence goes on along the minus strand of CM024614.1, from coordinate 16,489,736 downwards.
AACCAGGCCCAAATTCAATTTCAACTCAATTGGAGGCCTAGATGATGATTTACGGGCTCGGGCACAAATTTTGCAAAATTTGCAAATTGGTCCCTCAACTTTTGGAAATTACATTTTGGCCCCAACTTGCCATTTGAATTCCAATCTGACCTCTTGGGCTTGGCTAGTCATATTTAGATCATTGGCCCCAACTTTTCTTTTCTTTTTTTTTTTTATATTTTCAATTTCTTTTTTAAGTAAAAACATATTCCATTTAAAACACTATATTAAATGCCTAAATAATCTATATGCAAGAGTTTAACATGAAATATTTTGGGCAAAAATTTAGGTGTCAACAATATTGATAGTAAAGACTGTATGTTTACGTGGACTAACAATAGAGAAGGGGAGGAGTTAGTGAAAAAGCGATTAGACGAGAAAGTATGTACTATGGAATGGTGGGTTACCTTTCCAAATGTTGAAGTTTTGGCATTACCAGCAGTGGGGTTGGATCATAGCCCCCTTCTTCTCTCCTTATATCCTGTTCATGGCAAAAGGAAAAGAGAATTCAGATTTGAAGCTTACAGGTTATATGAAAAAGAATGTCGGGATGTTGTTATGGATACTTGGGCTGAAAAATTTCAAGACCATAGAAGTTTGACACGAAAATTGAGCAAGTAATGAGAGGGGCTAGGCGAATGGAGCAAACAAAAATTTTCTAACGCATCATGTCAAATTAAAGCACTCAAGAAGCGCCTAACGGAAGTAACAAACAAAGCAACTCCGAGAAACCAGCAGAAAAAGAAAAAATCCAGATGTTAAAGGCAAACATTGATCAACTATGGAGGCGAAAAGAGATGTCGGGGACTAAGGTCCTGAATCAATTGGCTCAAATGGGGAGATAAAAATACAAAGTATTTCCATGCCACTACAATTTAGAGAATGCAACGAAACAAAATCACAATACTAAAGGTTGATGAATAGAACTGGAGTAAGGATCACAATGTGCTCAAACAACACATTAAGGACTACTATCAGACTCTCTATGACTCGATGGGATCAAGGAATCTCCAGCCCATATTAAATCAATGCCAAACAGTTGTCACAACGGAGATGAATGAATACTTGATGGTTGATATATGCGAGGAGGAGGTCAAAGAAGCATTTTTTCCAGCTAGGCTCCCTAAAGGCTCCAGGACCAGACAGTCTAAATGGGCAGTTCTACCAGCACTTCTGGGAGGATATTAAAATGGATGTCGTGCTTATGGTCTAGGAATTTTTTCAGTCAGGTAATCTTGATCTCATTCTCAACAAGACATACATTGCTCTTATACCAAAAGTTAAAAATCCAGAGAATATAAGCCAATTCAGACCAATCAGCTTATGCAATTTCAGCTATAAAATCATATCGAATGTCTTTGGCAAATAGATTAAAACAATGGCTTCCACGAGATAATTTCACATGAATAAAGTGCTTTTGTTCAAAGTAGACAAATCCAAGATAACATCCTAATTGTTCAAGAAGTGTTGCATCAAATGAGAATCAAGAAGAGGAAAAAGAAATTTTAGGCAATATTGAAGTTGGACATGCAAAAAGCATATGACAAGAGTGGAATGGGACTTTCTTAAAATGAGCATGCTAAAGATGGGCTTTTCTAACTAGTGGGTTCATTTGATTATGCAATGTGTGTCAACAGTTTCTTTCAATGTGAAAGTCAATGGAGAGCCAATAGAATATTTTCTCCTACACATGGAATTAGACAAGGAGATCCCTATCCCCCCTACTTATTCATATTGACAGCCAATTTGCTCTCATGGATGTTACACAAAGCCCTGGAAGATGGAAGTATTAAAGGAATCAAACTAAACAAGTATTGTCCTACGCTATCCCACCTCTAGTTTGCAGATGATGCTATTTTCTTTATGGATGGGATTATTAGAGAATGTCAAAGTTTGGCGGCTGTCCTAAATCAATATTGCTATGCGACGGGTCAAGCAATTAATCTGAATAAATCAGGTATGTTCTTCAGCAATAGCTGTCTAGGAGTTGAAAAGGAATATGACCTAAGAAATGAGAGTGCCAAGTATTGACAAAGCTGGAAAATACCTTGGCATACCACCAGACTAGGGACAAACAAAAAAAGACATGTTTGCATGGATTTTGGCAAGAGTAGACATGAAGCTAGCGGGATGGAAAGAAAAATATTTGTCTAAAGCCGGGAAAGAAATTTTGATCAAAACTGTTGTGCAAGCATTGCCGCAATATGCAATGGCAATTTTCAAGATACCTGTATCGGTTTGTCGAGCAATTGAAAAAAGAGTTGCAACATTCTGGTGGAGGTTCTAAAGTCCAGGAAAGATAGGGGAGGTTTAGGTTTTAAAGATTTAATTACTTTCAATAAAACTTTGTTGGCAAAGCAGGTGTGGCGATTATCGCAATCACCTTAAGCTTTATGGAGCCAAATCGAAAGGCATATAGTTTCCTAATGGAGACTTATGGAAAGCAAACAGAGGTCAAATACCATCTTGGGGATGGTAAAGTATCTTAATGGGACGTAAAGCCATTGCACCAGACCTCAGGTGGATTGTGGGAGACGGGAAATCCATTAACATTCGTCAAGATCACTGGCTATCACAAGGAGTAATAGGAGGCCCAAAAAACAGAGAAGATCCCAAAACAGTGGCTAAATTAATTGATGAGGAAAGGAAGGAATGGAAAGAAACGGTGTTAAACCAGATGTTTGAAAGAAGAATCGTAAACGAAATCCTGTCTATTCCTATCACTATGCAGCCAAAGGTAGATCAAGCGATTTGGACAGGCAACAAAAATAGGAATTATATCGATAAAAGTGGTTATAACGGTATGAACAACAAGTCCCCACAACAAGACGAAACGGAGCATCGTCCTCATACCCGGCCTCCCGTGCCCTATGGACAAGACTATGGAACTTATCAATCCCCCGAATTGAAAATATTTCGTGGAGTCTATCGGGATGCAGTACCAACCAAAGAAAAACTCTACCAGAGGAAGATCTTACCTGACCCGCTATCCCCTCTCTGTTCCAAATACCCTAGGACAGTCGAGCACATCTTTTTTTACTACAAAACAGCCCAGAGAATATGATCAGATCATCGAATAAACCTCAGCCACAATACACGCACAGTTACCAGAATGGAAAAATGGTTGGTGGAATTTTTAGAAGTAAAAACACACTCACCTAATGAAGAACTAGTCGCAGAGGTGCTTTGCGATCTGGAAAAACAAAAACAATTTCGTCTTTCGGAACGGGAAGGCGCAACCCAAAGGCTTTAATTGAAATTGCCCTAGCACAAAATCAGAATTATTAGCGCTGGAATTCGCGCAAGAGAAAAGAGACGAGAGAAATGGTGAAATCACCATGAAATGGACAGCACCGGAAGACCGAGATCTAAAACTAAACGTGGATAGCTCGTGGGTGGAAGGAGAAGCGCACATCTCGATTGTTGGCACTCTTCGAGACTCCAACGGCATCATTGTAGATGGATTCGCCCAAAAAACTCACGCGTCTTCGCTCTTGCAGGTGGAAACCCTAGCCACCTTCACGGGCTGCTCTTGCTGAAACAGAGGGAAGCACTTCAAGCGAACATAGCACACGAAATGAGAAGGAATGTACTTTTAGAAAGTGATTGATGCACTTATTTGGTTGACTCCGTTACGGGTCGAGAAGAAGCACCATGGGCCGTGAAGGAACAAGTACAGGAATGCAAACAAATTTTGGCCCAAGCGACCAAAGCAAGTGTCGCCTTTTGCCCGAGAGAAGCCAATCATGTCAGATTGGGTTGCAAAGGCATTACGCCTTAAATTTCTTCCTTCAAATTGGCAGCGTGAACCACCCACCCCCATTTGGACTATCTTATGTTCTGATTCCAGCTTATCTTTTCCATGTAAAGATCGTCGTTTTTAATGAATGAATGAAGCTAATTATCGACCAAAAAATATATATATATATATATATATGACCACTTTCTGAGGGGTCACCCATCTCCAGTAGTGCTCCACTTGAGCATGCCTAATATTGGAATTCTTAAATTTTTTAAAATTAAAATTTTTAAAATTTTCTTATTTTTTTTTTTAAATTTATTTAATTTTTTAAAATTAAAATTTTTAAAATTTTCTTTTTTTTTAATTTTTTTTTAATTTTTTAAAATTTTTTTAAAATTTTATGCTGATTTGGAGCTCCGGCGAGCCACGTAGGCAAAAAATAATAATAAAATATTGCCACGTAGGATTTCCGGCGAGGGTCGCCGGAGGTGGCACTTAAGTGTCCCATTCGAAAAAAAAAGTGGCACTTAAGTGTACCGTTTTGAAGTTATGGCACTTAAGTGTCCCGACGTGCCAAGTTATGGCACTTGTGCTGGACTTCTGCCAACATAGCCTATAACAATATGAGTTAAAAATTAGGTTTAAAATCCCTTTTGCCGCCTTTAATTGTGACTATCTAAAATTTCAGTGTTGTTTCCCGAGGCATATTTTCTAACCACCGATTCTTTGTCAGCAGTGGACCATAGGGTCATCGCACCCGGGACTTCCTTTGTTATATCTGTTTTAACTTGTTATGTGATTCTCTTCTCTATCGAAATAAAAAGAGAAGAAAGAACCATCCAAGGGCTCACTTGGTTAAGGTGTCTAACTTTCATAGAGAGAATTACCGAAAAAAAGTCCTATACATGTTGTATGTGTTCCAATTCAGTCATAATTTTTTTAATTTGGTCATTTTAGTTTTAGGTATTTTGACAATTTGCAAATGTAATCCATTTGGTCAATTTTCATTAGAAATCGCGTCTGATGTGAAAGGGCCAACAATGGATAATTTTTGTAAATTTAAAAAAATTAGGAATTTTTCTTTTTTCCTTTGTTTTTTCATTTTCTTTTTTCTCATATCCTCGCCAACCACCAGCCATAGGCAAGGGCAAGTGCCGGCAAGAGCCCCCCTCACTAGATTTGTCAAGGGTGAGGCCCACTGAGGCCACCTTGGCCTAGCGAGGGTTCTCATTGGCCTCACCTAGGCAAGAGCAAGGGTTGACAAGGGCCACCCTCACCTACGCGACACACTGATGAGGCCACCCTTACTTGTGGCGGGTAAGATTAAACCTTGTTGGTCATCGCCTATGGTCGATGGCCATCAATCAGCCATTGGCAAAAGAAAAAGGAATAACAAAGAAAAAAATAAATAAATAAATAAATAAATATATATATATATATATATATATATATATATATATATATATAGAAAAATTATAAAAAATTATCCATGTCAATATTAACTATGTCACATAAGATAATCAACCATCATAAAAAGTTTAGGACTCAATTAACCAAATTGAAAGGTTGGATTAAAGTGACACAAGCATAATAGGTTTGGAATTGAAATTTATATATCCATACCCCATTATTAAAAAAGGAAGCTTTTGATTTGGTATCCATCCCATATTTAGAAAAATTCGTTGGTTTCCTATGCTTTATTTGTTTTTTGAAAAATATTATTATAATCAAACTCTTATCACCCGGCCAAAAAAAATAAAAATTAAATGATAGAGAAATGCATTCCACTAATTCTTTAATTCAAAATATAATCACAATCCATTATTTTTTTCTTCACTTATCCAATATTCGCACCACTTATCCACAACATGAGAGCTATCCGAAATTTCCGGCAAGCACACATTGCTGCCAACTTTATATTATCTTTTTATAAACTTTAATTACAGTGTGAAAAAGTTTCGTGATTTGTGGGTTGCTCAACTCGATTATTCGTATTCACAGCCACATCTTTCAGACGTCTATGCTGATTGCAAGTTAAAAGACCATGACAGCAACCACCCACGCGCGTTGCATGGCTCGAGGTCTAGTACTAATAATAAAGGAAACCTTTTGAGTTTAATGGTCACGTCCATATTTTAAAAAATACCAATAATTTTTCTAATTTTCCTATCCCTTATTCTCAAACTCTTATCATTCGTGAAAAATATCGAGGCAGTTAGAGAAATCAATGCCACTAAATCATAACACGATGACCACTCACAATCCTTTATTTCAATTATCCACTAATTAATGCCATTTCTATCCAAAGACGATGCTATTTTAGGCGAGGACATTTTGTCGCCAACTTCTTATTTCATGATATCCTAACTTGAAATTTAAATTCAGTTTATTGTGTGAAAAGCTTTCATGATTTCACAGTGCTTTATTTGATTATTTAAATTCACATACATAGTTGTTCGGACATCGATATTTATTGCATGCTTAAAGAGCATGAAAACAACCACGAATGTGCATAGCTTGTGCTCGAAATATAGTATATATGTAAGTCCAAAATACTATTGTTTCACTCTTTTTTTCCTTGCAAAGCTAACCTCGATAAAATATTAAAAAAAATTGACAATTAAATTCCATCAAACGACCCAAGCACCCCCTTGCATCACTCCAATAGTGTCATCATCCTTTTATCCAATAAAAATAAGTAAATACTTTTTTTTTTTTTCGTTTTTGAGGTAACTTTCACTCTAGTATTTTTCTTTTTCTTACGGATTTATTTAACTTTGCACATGTTTAGCGCATGCACAACACTATTAAATATAGATATGTCCCAAATGCAAACCATCCCTTTCAGAAACGAACTCCGACAACGAGGCTGACCGAGGCTGACCGAGGTTGACCAGGATTAGAGATAAAGATGTGGCCGACTAAGATAGGAGATCATCCCTTTTTGTTTTTGTTTTTGCTTTTTTTTTTTTTTTTTTTGGTGGGGGGGAGGGGGGGGGGGCTGCAATTTTTAATTAGGTAGGGAAATTGAATTGAATAGGAGGAGTAGGATCAAGATAAGGATCAAACGCGTAGATCTAGTTGGATTAGGATTCTCTCTCCAATCTAATATAATCTCCCACTCTCACAGGACAAGGACTCATGGGAGTTATCTCCGGGACTCTTATCTCTTAAAGGCCATCTAGTCTACCTTAGGATCTTTATCTCACACGGCCATCCATCTAAAAGGGGAATAGAGTTCACGACCACTCATTCACATGGAAAGAACTTTGAAGTTTGGGTTCAAAAAAGAAGAGGAGTTCGGTCAACTTGGAGTAAAAGACGAGATGAGGAAGCGGTGAAGTTAAAGAAAAGAGAAATAAAGAGAAGGGATCACTCGTCAATCTCTCTTCACAGGGATTAATCTCACAATTACTCTTGTTTCTTGAAGAGTTTGATAGAGGTGAGGCCTCAAAGGGACAAGCCCGCCGTCTGGAGAGCAGCCGTTTCTCTCCTCGCGGCCACGCCTCCAAGGCCTTGGTGTCCTTGCTGTTTCGTTTCCTTTGAAGGTAAAAAAGAATTTATCCTTATACCCAGATATCGAATCCCATCTAGTCTCGAGCGCATGCCCATCGATTTGTTTCCATGATTTAATTGCAACCCTAGGGCCAAAAGCATGTATGGGTTGAGATTTACGCGTAGGAATTGATGATTTGATGTCCATCTCTAGATTCCTCAAGTCACTAGTACTTAGAGACTGCCATGTTTTGATTCTCCTCTGCATGAGCTTAATCGGAGAAAGAGCTCACCGACTTTACCGCTTGGGTTTGTCCTATGTTGCGCGGATTTGCGTTGGTTGAATTATATTGATGATCTCTTTACACGTTAGCGTTGAAACGGATTGGACTGATGATTCCCCCTGCATGCTTTTCATGTCCGGTTCCTCTAGGTGTCCTTAGTCACGGCCCCTTTGTCAACTTCCATTGAATTCGTTGTTATCTGACGTGTTCCTTAGTGTTAGATTACCCTTGCTTTGATTTCTATACATGTCGATTAGGATTTTGCTTGGTTTGGAAGAATTTTGATACTCTGTTTTGCAGAGATTCATGGAAAATAGGCCGAAGTCTTTGTCATTGATCCTTGCTTGCGCTCATGTCAAAAAGATCAAACCTTTATCGTTTTTCATGCATTCACATAGGCTATAGTTTGCTAATTCATACAGGTTAATGAGAAAAAAACAATAAAAGATTGCATCATTTATTGTTTAATTTAGCATGTAGTGTATAGAATATCTTAAAGGCACGATAGTTAATTTTGTATCTTAGATTATAAGGTCATTTATTGATAGTGTTAATTTAGATTGATTAGTTAATTTCAGCAGCCTAGGTTAGTACATTTAGAGAGACTTCTAGGCTTTATTTCGGTTTTGTAAGAGTGAATAAAAGAAAAGACCAAAAAAAAAAAAAAAACATATTAGGATTACATCTAGTTTGCATATATGGTTAGATAATTCATAAACAATCTTCTTTTAAGATTAGCGCACGAATACTTTTGATTTATAGTTCATGGGGAGTCGTGTCTTAAGACGTAATAATGGGGCCTTGTTTAATTATTACCCCAAACAACTCGGGTTTTTTATCTTCCTCATTATATATTTACTTTTGTTTGATCTTTATTAGTGCTTGATTTAATTTTTAATTGCTTGAGCACTCATGCATATCTAGTTTACATGTCTAGAGGACTTAGGAGTGGAATTCAACAAATGACATGCGAGTCATTTTCATTAAAAAAAAAAAACGATTTAGAAAAAATGTTTAGATCTAGCGAAAACAAATCCTTGAATTCACAAATCTTAACCAAAAAAAAAAATCCTTGAATTCACAAATCTCCTATTTGCAAGGGTAAGATGCCCATGTTTTAATCCAGTTCTTAACTGGCCCTACGTTGATGCTTCAGGTTGGATTTAGTCAGGTTTGGTTTCCATATTACTTGACCTAACCGAGAAACATAATAGATGTATGTTTGTTATGACCGGAGATGAGACTCAAATCGAAAATCCAAATCGGGGTTTCATGGATGGTGTGCCTCAGAGGTCGCTGATCTGTAGAAATCATTAGGCCTGGATGAGGATAGAACCAGCCGAACTTAAGAAATATCATTACTGATGCTTGCTGCATCTTTTCTACAAAAGAAAAAGGAAAACTCTAGAAACACTTCCAAGAGTCAACTTCCTGGTCGGCCAGACTATTCAAACACCACATTGCACTCTTTTGGGGAGAACTTAAAATCATTCAAACAGATCATTTCTGCCAACAATCCTGCTGATATTCAACAAAATACGGATCACCCAGTTCTAGTGAAAACTGAACCAATCAAACATCCAAGAGATCTCCACAACTAGAAGACATAAGTAACAAGTAAAAAAGGAGAGGGTACGGGACTTATCAATGTAGCAAACCGATCGAAACTGGAAAACAACACAAAAGAAACCACTCTCACATTATAGTAAACTTGAACTGGAAATCAGAACAGTCCGTACTGAACTGAAGCTCCTAAGAATTTACAACTGCGATTTGCAGGTCTCTCAAGGCCTTCCCTCTAATCTACTTTGGATGTAGTAAGCCTTGCCATATCAATGCTTTGCTCCTGCAATGCAAAAAAACAGCTTTATTAGGTCCCAACATGAAGGGTTTAACCACAAAGATTCTCAGAGCAAGCCAGAAAGAAAAGGCACGATGTCTCCATCAGCTGTCGGGTATTACCCTTGGAGCAAGCCAGAAAGAAATGATAGAACAATCATACTAATCTAGATGCCTTAGCCTCGCACAACCCAGATTTAATTCAGTCTTAACTATAATACTTGCAATAACCAATAACATGTACTGGGTTATTCTTAAACTCGTGGAACAAGAAAGACCACCAAAATCAATCACGGATAATAATCATGAGGATAGAACAAACATCCAATCGATAGAAATGATAGCACAATTCTGTCAAAGATGCTCTTGCTTCAGGCTTACCCAGTCTCAACACACTACAATTCCTACAATAACCAATAACATAATCTTGGTTATCATAACTGCACGGATCAAGAAAGATAACTAAAATTGATCTTGGAGAATAGTCATTAAAACCAAACAGACACCTAATTGACTCAAATGATAGCACAACACATTCAATTAAGATGCTTTAGCCTCTCAAAAACCCAGTTTAAATTAGATTGGCTATGATTCCTATGATTAACCAATACCACGCACTGGGTCATGCATGATCTTGTGGAACAAGAACTCATTGCAACGGAACAGAAATCAAAAGGAGCAATACACATTAAATGCAAAATAAGAAAAGAAACAGAAGAGCAAGAGAAACCCCCAAAAACCAAGATCCAAAACCAACTTAGAAGACACCTGATTGCTGTGCAGCGAGATATAATTCCAACAGAACCTTAAAACGAGACTCCACCAGAAACAAAAACAAGGCGACCTGCCAATACATACTCGGGCGAGGACCCAAGTGTCGTTCAATAGAAAATGGAGATATATAAAGTAAAGGCTTCCTTGCATCTTGTTTTACACGGAATCCAATTAGTCCTGAAATGAGGAGCAGTTTGTCTTCTTTCAGTTGTATGCATATAAACTTCACCGCGTCGAGTCTTTGGCCGCCATGTCAAGTAGACATGAGTAGATCAATTGGTGAAAAGGCAAAGACTTGAGCTCAAAAATAGACTCGATCGAACGTGAAATTGAAGTGAAGAAAAATAAAAGATGAAACTAATTAATGGCACAAAGAATGGCAACTAGCAGTTTACACTACAAATTGAAGATAGGAAAATTAACCGATATAGAATAAGGACCCTTAATGGTGAGATCGGTGCTGTAACCTTGGGAGTAGATTGAAAGTTAAAGATCATTATTTAAACAACGAAAATTCGGGATTGAATTGAGGGTTGGATCTAAAGTTCGAATTTTTTCTTAGGTAATTAGCCATTCGTAGTGTGAAGTGGTCTCAGTGAATAAATATAATGGCAATGCCCTCCTTTAAGGACAAAAAGAAATGTAAAGTATAAAAATTTTGGAAAAGCTCATAAACATTGGGAATGCAATTGTACCTTAGTAAGCGTGATTTTGGATCTTAACCAGTCGTCTCTTCACTTAAGAGACATATCTTCTTATTTTCCCAAGAACTGAAAAATACCCTCTCTCCATTTCTCTACTACGCCCCAACATATTTTTGTGAGTCCGTGCTGTTCCAACATCTTTGATCTCAAATGCGCTTGCAAATCGTGCGCATAGTCCTTACTTATCTTCCATTCTGGCACACTGTAGAAAAGTTCGTGCCCAGACAGATTCTCCAGAGGTGTGGCAAGGACATACAGTTCCGATAGGTTCTTCAAGGTTGAGATATCAAGTGTGGTAAGTGATGGGCAATCTATGATGTGAAGCTTTTGAGACACTCGAGGGAATCTGCGGAATGCATTCCAGAACTTGGCAACCATGAAGATGAAGAGATCTCAAGTGAGGAAGCATACCTAGCTCAGGAGATAGGTTGGTCATGTGGGAGTGTCAGGGTCAAGACTTCCAATTTGGATAACCTACCAATCCACGAAGGCATGGGATCTTGCAGTTGCACCAACTCAGATGGGCCAGAGACATCACCCACTCCCATGCACAATAATAGTTGTTTTAGATTGATCAAGCTCGAAAGATCTGGCATTGTTATCAAAGATGGAGACGAGATCGCCAAAGAAGTCAAGCTTATGGGAAGTTTAGGCAAGTCAGAGATGCCCCCTAACCCATAGCACCACGAAAGTTTTAATTCTTTCAGATTCTCTAGACTTCCCATAGAGTCAGGGAACTTTGTGATTCCTGTTTCCAATAGATCCAACTTAATTAATGATCGTAATTCCTTAATGGAGTGTGGAAGTCTGCCCATATTCGAGCACCAATTCAAAGATAAGCTTTCAAGGTTTATAAGTGCTCCAATGGAGTCGGGTAGTTGAATAATTGGTGTTGCATCCATTGAAAGCTTCTTCAGGTTCTTCATAACCCACCAATGCGGAATTTCTCGTATAGAAGTTCCATCAAGGAGAAGTTCTACGAGGGCTGGCAATCCACCCAACTCTTGTGGTAGAGAGCGGAGATCACTACAGAAGTTCAAGTTCAAGAAAACTAAGAACTTCAGTTGGTGGTTAGGCGTTCTCTAAGTGTGCAAGTAAAGGAGGAGGAGCATCACCAACAAAGAGATAATTTATTTCATACAAGATGTATGGTGAATGGTAAGATCCGTAGTATGATAATTGATGGAGGTAGTTGTGCAAATATGGCAAGTTGTATTATGGTGGATAAGTTGGGTTTGAAGACAACAAAGCACCCTAGGCCTTATAGACTTCAATGGTTAAATGATAGTGGTGAGGTGAAAGTAACGAAGCAAGTTCAAATTCTATTTGAGATAGGGAGATATAAGGACGAGGTAAAGTGTGATGTTGTACCTATGCAAGCGGGTCATATCTTACTTGGAAGACCATGGCAATATGATCAAAAGGTACATCATGATGGGTATACTAATCGTTATTCATTGATGATGAATCAAAAGACTTATACCTTGGTACCAATGACACCTAGTGAGGTGTATCAAGATCAACTAAAGTTACAACGAGAAGCCGAGAGAGAGAGAAAAGGTGAGAAATTCGAGGGCTTGCGTGGTGTGTCCGAGACGCAAGGAAAAGGAGAGGCCGAGAGAAAAATTGTGGTAAAACCGAGGGAAAAGAAGAGAGGAAAGAAGAGAGGCAAAATAATTTTTATGCAAAATCAAGTGAAGTGAGGAGAGCTTTAGTTCTAGATCGACCAATGCTTGTACTTGTGTACAAGGAGGTTTTATTTTCTACTAACGATCTTGACCCAAGTTTGCCTAGTCTCGTTGTATCTTTATTGCAGGAATTTGAAGATGTCTTTCCCGATGAACTTCTGGAGGATACCACCGATTCGAGGCATAGAACATCAAATTGACTTGATTCTGGTGCGCCATTACCTAATCGACCCGCATATCGAAGTAATCCCGAGGAGACAAAGGAACTTCAGCGGCAAGTTAGTGAACTATTGGAACGGGGGCATGTGAGAGAGAGTCTTAGCCCGTGCGCCGTCCCTGTTTTGTTAGTACCAAAGAAGGATGGAACTTGGCGAATGTGTGTCGATTGCCGAGCAATCAATAATATTACGGTAAAGTATCGACATCCTATTCCTAGGTTAGATGACATGTTGGATGAGTTGCATGGTTCTTGCATTTTTACTAAAATCGATTTGAAAAGTGGTTATCATCAAATTAGGATGAAAGAAGGTGATGAATGGAAAACTGCATTTAAGACCAAGTATGGATTATATGAGTGGTTAGTCATGCCATTTGGATTAACTAATGCACCGAGCACGTTTATGCGACTTATGAATCATGTTTTGCGTGCTTTTATTGGTCGATTTGTGGTTGTCTATTTTGATGACATCTTGATTTATAGCCGAAGTCTTGATGACCATATTGAGCATGTGCGAGCTGTCTTGCAGGTTTTAAGGGCCGAGCAATTATACGCTAATCTAAAGAAGTGCTCTTTTGTTACCAACAAATTAGTATTTCTAGGATTTGTTGTTAGTGCTGATGGTATACAGGTTGATGAAGAAAAGGTCAAAGCAATCCGTGAATGGCCAACGCCTAAGACCATAGGAGAGGTGCGTAGCTTTCATGGATTGGCGAGTTTTTATCGACGATTTGTGAGAAATTTCAGCACCATTGCTGCACCTTTAACTGAGGTTATCAAGAAGCACGTGGGTTTCATGTGGGGAGAAGAGCAAGAGAAAGCCTTTAATCTGCTAAAAGATAAGTTAACTAATGCTCCTTTATTATCTTTGCCGAATTTCAGTTCTACTTTTGAGATAGAGTGCAATGCTTCTGGTACAGGAATTGGAGCCGTGTTGATGCAAGGAGGGCGTCCCATAGCTTATTTCAGTGAAAAATTGAGTGGAGCAACATTGAATTATCCTACATATGATAAGGAGATGTAAGCTTTAGTGCGAGCTTTGGAGACTTGGCAACATTATTTATGGCCAAAGGAGTTTGTGATCCACACCGACCATGAGACCTTGAAGTACTTAAAAGGACAGCAAAAGTTGAATAAAAGACATGCCAAATGGATTGAGTTCATTGAGACTTTTCCATATGTGATCAAGTACAAGAAAGGTAAGGAAAATGTGGTAGCCGATGCACTTTCTCGAAGGTATGCGATTCTAATTATTTTAGAAGCAAAGTGTCTAGGTTTTGAGCATATCAAGGGCTTATATATTGATGATAATGACTTTGGGAGAGTCTATGAAGCATGTGAACACGCTGCATTTGATAAATTTTATAGGCATGAAGGTTATCTTTTTCGTGAAAACAAACTATGTTTGCCTAAGTGTTCTTTGCGTGAATTGTTGGTGCGAGGAAGCGCATAGTGGTGGTTTAATGGGGCATTTTGGCATTAATAAGACTTATGAAGTGCTGTATGAACATTTTTATTGGCTACATATGAAGAGAGATGTCACACGTGTTTGTGAGAGATGCATTGCTTGTAAGCAATCGAAGCCTACAACTAAACCACATGGCTTGTATACACCATTACCTATTCCAACGCATCCTTGGATTGATATTTCTATGGATTTTGTGTTAGGATTGCCTAGGTCTAAGTATGGTAGAGATTCTATTTATGTGGTTGTTGATCGGTTTTCAAAGATGACTCATTTTATACCTTGTCATAAAACTGATGATGCATCTCATATTGCTAATTTGTTCTTTAAGGAGGTTGTACGTTTGCATGGCATGCCTAGATCAATTGTTTCAGATCGAGATTCTAAATTTCTTAGCTACTTTTGGAAAACATTGTGGAAAAACTAGGAACACGGTTGTTATTTTCTACTACTTGTCATCCACAGACCGATGGTCAAACCGAGGTAGTTAATAGAACTTTAGGGGTATTGTTGCGTGCTATTATTAAAAGAACATAAAATCTTGGGAAGATTGTTTGCCACATATTGAATTTGCATATAATAGGAGCATGCATTCTGCTACTAAATTTACACCATTTGAGGTTGTCTATGGTTTTAATCCATTAACTCCGTTAGATTTAACCCCTTTACCTGTTGATAAGCGTGTGGATTTAGATGGAGCAAAGAAAGCTGAATTTGTCAAGGCGTTGCATAAGAAGACGCGCACAAATATTGAGCGCAAGACTAAGCAATATGCAAGGCAAGCTAACAAAGGGCGAAGGAAGTGGTGTTTGAACCTAGCAATTGGGTTTGGGTTCATATGCGCAAAGAGAGATTTCCTGAGCAGCGACATTCTAAGTTATTACCGCGAGGGGATGGACCATTCATGGTTTTGGAAAGAGTTAACAATAATGCTTACAAGCTTGATCTTTTAGGTAAGTATGACGTTAGTGCCACATTTAATGTTTCTGACTTGACTCTTTTTGATGCCAGTGATGATTTGAGGACAAATCCTTTGCACGGGGGAGGGAATGATGTGGACATCGAGTCATATCGAGGAGGAGGTGCTAGGGACCCATTGTCTATTCCTACCGGTTCGATTACTCGAGCGCTGGCCAAACAATTCAGGCAAGCTGTTGGCGTCATGGTTCGTGATCTTTGGCGTGAAGATGACCTTGGATCAAATCTTGAAGAATCTTGGAAATCTTGGTGCAATTTAATTATCTTGTTACCAAATAATTGACCAAGTCAATTTATATATATTCTTGTTTAAGAATATTCTAAAATAGGAATATTTTAGAATATAACGCATTAGATTTTTAGGGTTGGTTTTTAGGGTTTGTGCGGCAGCCTATATAAAGGATTTGCTAAATTTCTTTGGGGACAGATATATTTTATTTTTGAGGAAAAGAATTGAGAGGTTCTCTCTTTTTACTGTTCTTTTGAGAACTTGACCTAATCAAGATTCTCTTGTGACGGTCAATTTGACTTATCGAGCGAGATAGTGAATTCTTTCGCTTGTGGCGTCTATAACGTTGGTTGGTTGACACGTGTTCGTCAACAGGTCACGTTCATACCGAGGTTGCCAATCACAAGTTTGATTGGAGGTCGAGGTTTTGCAATTCGCATCATCTGGGCCTTCGTAGAACGATCATTCCGCAACGATTTACTGAAGATTGGGAATATAGTGGTGGAAATGAATGTACTATTTATGTCAATGTTTGGAAGCCATCATATATTGATTTTCTGAGGGATTTGGTGTATTTTTTACGATGCATAGTGCAAAAACTACATTACTGTGTTCCTGGGAAGAGATTGAAGGATTGGTTGAGATTTTTTAATGACGATACTGGTATTAAGGATATCATTTACCATTATCTTCACAGTGAAAAAGCTAAGGTATATGTTGAGTATTATAGTGAAGATGAGGATGAGGATGAGAATGAGGATGGGGATGAACAGACGACCACTGAAGGAGAAAAAGTGAGGGATCCTGTTCAAGCGAGTAATCAGGTCGAGGATGATTTTAGGTTAGATGAAGGGCAAAATGAAAAGGAGATAAGTCATATTGATAGAGATGAACAAAGAGAGAGATATCCTGAAATCTTGAGTGAAGATTTGGGTGAAGATGTAGGCGATGAAGACTTCATTGGATTAGAATGGGAAATTGCTTTATCTAGTGAATTGGAAGATGAATGTTTGGCTTTAGTAAATTTCCCAAGTGACGAAGATGATGATGAACTCGCACAGTCAAGACAAAAGCAAAGGGAATTTCTGAGAAAAAAACTTGCAGCTTCAACAAAAAGGCCTGAGCCAATAAATAGGGATGGAGATCAAGCTGAGGGTAATAGAAGTGAAGATGAAGAAAGCTGTGGCGATAAAGTTGTTGGTTCGGAAAATAAGCTTGACAATGATGATGAAGAACCTGCTCCTCGAAGAAAAAGTAAGTACCATTTCTAGTACCATTTCTATGATCCAACTGTTGATAAACCTGTTTTGTCAGTGGGCATGAGATTTGACGATGCCAAACAGTTCAAGGAAGCTGTTGTGAAGAACTCAATTGGTGAACAGAGGAGCGTTAAATTTATTAGAAACACGAAGGAATTTGTGAGAGCTAAGTGCTCACAACCTAATTGTTCGTGGAAGCTCTATATCGCTCTTAGTAAAAATGGGTCATTCCATATTAGGTCCTTTTAGGAGGAGCATACTTGTCCAATTATTTTTAATAATAAAAGGGTAACAAGTGTGTGGTTATCAAAACATTTTTTCAATACTATCAAAGTAATGCCCGAGATCAAGAGTCCTCAATTTTACAATTAGTGAAAGAGCAAGTGGGAGTTAATGTGTTGAGGAATCAATGTAAGAGAGCTAAGATGAGGGTGATAAAGATATTGATGGGTGGGTATAAGAAAGAATATGCGCAGATATGGGATTATGCTGGTGAATGCATGTTTCAAAACCCATCTAGTAGGGTATATGTAGAGGTTGTGGAGAAACCACTCCCTGATCTTGGGTCTAGATTTGATAAATTTTATGTCTGTTTTGATGCATACAAATGGGGCTTCTTGGCTGGTTGTAGAAGAGTTATAGGATTGGATAGATGCTTTCCAAAGGGTTTATGCAAGGGGGAGTTGTTGGCTACTGTGGAAAGAGATGCCAATAATCAAATGTTCCCAATAGCTTGGGCGGTGGTAAAGATAGAGAACAAGGATATTTGGTCTTGGTTCCTAAAAAATTTAATGGCTGACATTGAGATAACCGATGGGGGAGGATAGGCATTCATGAGCGACCAACAGAAAGTAATTTCATTGTCAATTAATTCACTCCCTTTTAATATTAATCACTTGCATATTTTTCTTGACTTGTATTTATTGGTTTGAATTTTTGTATTGACTTATTCCTGCATTGGCTGAGTTGATGCCACATGCTGAGTATAGAATGTGCGCGAAACATATATATGCAAACTGGTCAAGGAATTTCAAAGGAGATAAGCTGCAGAAGCAGTTCTGGCAGATTGCAAAGAGTACGAATATGGCTGATTTTAGATTAGTCAAACAAGGATTGTTGCAGCTGACAAAGGAAGATTTTGATGCACTCTTCCAGACAGAAGCTAAGCACTGGTGTCGGGCCTTCTTCGGCGAAGAGTTCAAATACGATATCATTGATAACAACCTCAGTGAAGCTTTCAATAGTAGAATTTTAGAGGCCATGTGCAAACCAATCATCAGCATGCTTGATGATATTCAAGTTATGGTTATAACTAAACTGCATATGCAAAGAGATGAGGTTACAGAATGAAGTAGAGACTGTGGCCCTAGGATTATGAAGAGATTGGATGCAAATATTACTGCTAGTAGGTTCTGCCATCCAGTTTGGAATAGAGATAATGGATATGAGATTATTCAAAATCAGGATAAGTATGTTGTCAACCTAGATAGAAGAAAGTGTTCATGCCGAGCCTAGCAATTGAATGGAATTCCCTGTGCCCATGCCATTTGTGCTATTCATATGAAGCAAGAAAACCCAGCTGATTACCTACATGATTGGTACAAAAAAAGTTCATACCTTACTTCATACCAATTCATGATGCAGCCTATCATAAGCAGCAAATTTTGAGAGCCAACAAATCATGAAAGCCCTCTACCTTTACCGCTGAAGAAGCAAATAGGAAGGCCAAAAAAGAGGCAAAGAATGCAACAAGAAGAGGCATTAAGTCAAAGGATGAGTAGGACTGGATTAAAGATGAAATGCTCTTATTGCCGCAAGAAATGGCACAATAAGAAAGGTTGTGAGCTAAAAAAGCAGCATCAACAACAAGATGTAATGGCTGATTCAATGCTAAGGATAGGACCTACTGAAGAATTTCTTGTTGGGCCTATTGAAGGAGGAGAAGGCCATCTTTGTAATGCCCTCGAAGGGCAAACAGAAAGCCATGCTGTAAGGTAAGTATCTTCTTTGTCTCAGTAACTTTACAGTTCTTATTCGATAGAGTTTGATGGTTAATCATGTGTATTGGCTTCTCTTGTGCTTTTCATCTGTCATGCACTTATAATTTGAAAAGTTTCTCCATTTGTTTCCACCATGAAAATGAGTAGATGTCTAATTATTCGTCGTAATTGGTCATAATCCTAATACAGTATATTGTTGTAAGGCCTACTAAAGGGCAAAAAAAAAAAGCCATGTTGTAGGCTCAAGTGCAGGGACAAGGACTGGAATGGGCAGGACAACAACAACAACAACTGAGTCCGCTGTTAAGCAAACAAAAAAAAAAATATCCTGTAAATTGTACATTGCTGTGTTTGGTCTTTTATGGGCTAAAATTTACATTTGTTTTGTGTTTCTCAGGTGAGAAGATGAGCAACTGCACAAATTGCAGAGGTTGCTACAAGGATTGTTGTTGCTGAAAATGATGCACCACAGTGAACAAGAGGGGCTCTTAGAAAAAAGATTAAGGAAATATGGTTATGGGATTTACATAAATGAACGTGCTAGAATAATTATTTTGAATGTAAGATTTATAGGCCTCATGCATTTAATTTATTGTACTTCAATTCATTTTGTTGACAATATCACTATGTTCTTATAGCTTGGGAGAACTTCGGAGGTACTTCTCTCTCAAGGTGGGCCAACTCAAGAATCAAGGGTGCAGTCAAAGAAAAGTGCTCCAAAGAAGAAGAAGAAGACAGCGGGTATAGCTGCGAAACAGTCATCCAAAAAAAAACCCAGCACCAGTTCCATCTCAACCAACGATTGGGAGTAGTAGTGATGATATGGACCAACACATGACACGTGCTAGAACAAAAATAGCCGCCGTTAAAAACAAGGAAAAGGAAAATGAGGTGACAGAACCTGAATATCCAGTTCGAAAAAGTGCTCGGATTATGAATCAATTCAAAGCTCTAAGAGGAAAAGGAGATCAGGGTGTTGTCAGTATTGACTGATGGGAGGGTGTTGGACATGGTCTCTTTTTATGTTATGCTGGACATGGTCTTTTTTCATGTTTTCTTTTTTTAGGAGTGTGCTGGATATTATATCATCAATGGTAGTTGCTGCCTGCATATTGCCATTGTTTTTTTTAGGAGAGTGTTGAACTTTCGATGATTGGGGAGTGAAGTTAGACATGCTTTTCTTTTCTTTTGTAAACAATCAAGCAATGTTAATGACAAGTACTGGAATGACTATTCATTTTCTCTTCTATTGGTTTCAGCTAAAATGATAGTAAGTTAGTTATGCTGTATATTTTACTTTTGCTGTTACTGCAATATTGATGTTGCTACAATGTTGCTGTTGTTGGTTCAAGTTGTGGATTATAATGAATTTGTGGGGTTCTGATTATATGTGCTGCTACAAGAACACTTGGGGTGCTGGTACATCTTGTTGCATCAACACCTGTATGGGCTGGTGCAAGAAGATGCACTAGCAACTCAACCGGTGCACGAACAAGGTGTAAGAACAAGATGCATTCGGAATGTGACGTTTGGCACTAACATGTTATTTTTTAAAAAACTTGTGCAACATAAATGATCACTTTGTAATCGCAACTGGCACTTAAATGATCAATTTTATAAAGACTTGGCACTCAAGCGATCACTATTTACAACTTATGGCACTGAAATGGTCAATCGTGAATTTGCCACCATCCTTTAATTTCGGCCATGGTTTAACAATTGCAGCAAACCAGCAAACCAGCAAACCATTACCAAATAAAAAATGCAGCAAACCATTACCAAATAAAAAAATGCAGCAAACCATTACCAAAAGCTTTCAATGCAGCAAACTATTACCAAATAAAAAATGCAGGAAACCATTATATTTGAAGCAAAAACTAACCAAAACAAACATTGACAATACACAACTAAACAACAAAACTTTTAAGTGCTCACAATTAATGCATTCCAAGTCCAACGTTGCATTTCTACCCATAGATTACAACAACAAAACATTCTGCTCTATACAAAAATTGCAGCAAACCAAAAAACACATTTTACTTATAAATAATCCAATACAAGTGCATATTCCACGTCTTCGACTATGGTAGGCATACAAACTTCTTCTCATTACTCACTTTACATTTGATTAAACTACCAAAGAGAATAAAAACACAATCAACGCTCGATAAAAGTTTCTTTCAATTTTCAACCTTGAAACCTCCCTCTTCAAATGATCCACCAGAGATGTTAAATCCTTCATTTGAGTTTGCATTAAGTCGACATCCTCCAACTCGTCCATTAACATAGGTGGAGGTTGATTTCAGCCTTCAAGTGACTCCAATATCACCTCTATCGATCGATCAGAGAATTTCCTATCAACCCATTTGAAATATTGGCACTTCGAGCCTTCTCTATATTTGCCACACCCATGGAATCTTCTCCCGGGATTCAACCGAGTCCCAGATGTTCTTCTCGGACTCGGTAACCCACAATAACAATAACACTCACCATCTAATTCGCTTTTCTTATAGGAATGTGAGCCGCTGTTGAAGCTTTGTCCTCCATTTGCAAAAGCGAGCTGATAACTTTGGCAGGAAATCAAAGTATGCATTCAAAATGGTCAAATTGGGGATTTAAGGTTTTCAACTTCCGATTCTAGTCGAAATTAGGTAATTAGGGTTTCTTATTTGAGGGAAAATAGTAAACGGCATCGTTTTGTTCTTTGTATGCTGATTATATTCTCCGGCAATCCACGTCGGCGTCAAAAATTAATAAAAAACTGTCATGTTGGATTTCTAGCCAACCAAATCGACGATGGCACCAAAGTGATCGTTTTTCAAAAAATTTGGCACTTAAGTGATCCGACGGAAACTTTTGACACTAAAGTGAGCGCCGTACACAACTTATGGCACCATTAGTGTACTTCTCCTGCTTCTTGATGAACTTGGATCCAAGGACCATCATCAAGATAGGTAACTCAAATGCTTGAGTGTCCCTAGAAGTTTAGGAACATCGTTACCTTTTGATGAGTCACATGCTTAAGAGAAAGAAGGGGGTAAAACAACTTGAATAAAAAATTGTCTTAAAGACCAAGATTGATCTTAAATATTTTTGGAAGCTAGTTGTTTAATACCATTTAATGCACTTTGATGAATCATAAGCTTACATGTTCCTCTAGTCTTAGGCCATCATGATACTAATTTGAGACTTGGAAGTTAAGTTTTGCCAAGCTTAGATAACTTAGGGACACATGGCCTCATTTCCATATTTAGCTTATTCCTTAGAAGGGGACAAACGATAGAAAGCTTGGCTTAGCTTGGAGAGCAAGTTAGAGATAAGAACAAATCTAAGCATTAAATGAGGGAAGGTGAGTCAAGCACTTATGTGTCACCTAATGGATATAGCCATCATAAGGGTTACATTGAGACTTTGAGGAAGATTCTAGAGAGGCTAAATGTGGAAAGAAAGTTCTATTTAGGCATGTAATAGATATCCAAGGCTCATGATTGCATATATATTTTCTGGAAGCTAGTCCATCACTTAAGATTCCTAAACATTTTTCTCCTTTAGATAACTTGAGGAGTAAGTTTAGAGATTCTAGAACTTTCCATGCCTTTGGACTATAATCCATTCTTATCTACTTAGAGTCACACGCCAATTGAAAAAGAGAGAGAAAACTTGCATCCCAAGTGTCTTGGCAAAAATATCAAGGCTTCATTTAATGACTTTGGACCTTAGTCCATTAGTGCTATTGATGAATCACCAAACTTAGGTGTCCTATAGAATCTTAAGTAGTGATGACCCTAAATTATAGCCTTGGTGAACAAGGCAAGAGCAAGCCAATTAGGAGAGGACAATAAGCACCAGTAGGCTTATGTGTCCCTTAGGCGTCATAGATAATAATGAGCCTAAAGTGAGTCTTGAAGAATAAGTATGTGGACCAATCACAAGTAAACACAAATGAACATAGGTGCTAACTAAGGATGTTAGATAGGCCAACTTGCCTCTTAGGCCTAATCATGGATTCACACCAATAATTGAGGGAGGAGGTCCATAAATAGGAGGAGGCATCCTTGCATTTGGAGAAGGTTTTGGCCATTCTCTCTCCTTTCCCCTCTCTTCTCTTTCATGCCCTCCTCCACTGAGTCGCCCAAGAGTCAACCAATCACCAAAGAAGCATCTCGAAGCTAGGTCCAAGTTATGATAAGTAGACTTACTAAACCTTGATTAAGGCATTGTGTTACATTAATTGAGCGAGACATGTTCTTGATTGTGCTTGCGATGCATGTGTTTATTGTTGATTGAGTTTCTATGGCATGTTCATTTTCCATATTTTGCTCGTTTAAGATTTTGTATGGTTTACTCAAGAGTTAGAATACATGAACGGAAACATTCCCCAAGCCATGAAGGGTCTCACTTGGTTTAGATTGGTGTCGAGGCGTGTCGGAATGAACCTTACTTGGCGAGTCAGTATTAAGGTGTACCAATTCAAGCCTTGCTTGGCGTAGGTCAACGCTTGGCCGATTGATTTAGGTCACAAACCTTGTGCATTACCTAGCATATTATGTAGTTATGGCACTATAAAACATGACATATACATACTTATATGAGCACACCTTTAGGCCTCGTAAGTGTAGACTAAGAGGAATAGAAATAATAATAAACTGGTTTGTGCATTGTATAATGTGTGATTACAAAATGAAATATAAGACCCGTTGTTGCATACCGCTGGCGGTGATGCCTCATTCATTGGAAAGAGATGCTCGTTGGACTCTGGATGCTCAATGAATTTCGGCTGCCCAGTGGATTCCGGATACCTAATAGATTTTAGATGCCAAACTAAGTTCAAATGATAGTCATCACCCTTGGATTAGGGGACGTTGCTCAAAGAATTCCGAAAGACCTATAAGAACGGTTATGATAATAAATGAACCGCCTTTGTGCATGTTCTTTGTAATCATTTTAACTGTTCGAGCATCAGAGACAAACCGAACTCTTGTCATGCAGATGGTTGTTGACGCCTAAGAGGTCGCAACAATGGTTAAGTTGTTGGAATATATTGATTTGTCATTTGACATTGTTGTGATTATGTTCACGTATCTTATTCGACGGCGAGGCATCCTCCTAACCAGCGCTTAGTGGATTTACTTATTGAGTCCCCTAGCTCACTCCCTTATCTTCAAACTTGTAGGCAGGGAGGTCTCGCACCAGTTTTGACATAGAAAACGAATGAATAAGTAGAACTACCCGTACAAAATGGCTTGTAAAATATACCAACACAATATAAGTAGTGTGTTTGTAAATAATTGTTTTCTCTATTGTTGTTGTATGGATAGATGTTTCCACATGCTCTTAATGAAAAGATAAGAAGAATCAGGATGGCAATGAGCTTGGAACGTCATGAAAATAACCCTACCGCTCAAGACCTTGGATATGGAACTGGGGTCGTTACAAGAGGTGTCAACCCTAACGTTCAAAGCGGTTTATGTGTACATTGAGCTCACATGAGCAAGGAATGAATCAAAAGTCCATTAGTCTAAATCTTGAGCAAGCATTGTAGAGTCAGGTTACTCCATCAAGTGGAGGAGGCTATCCAGGCGGTTGAGGTCGTGGAGAAGGCCAAGGTAGAGGTGGAAATTCCAATTTCACCGGAAAATATAAAGCACATGACAAATCAAAGTAAATTTTTTAAGTTCAATAAATTTGGACATTATAAATCTGAATGCCAAGCAAAGGCAACATACGAGCAAGCAAAACATGCACATGCCACTAATGTTAAGGAATATATGGTGCTAGAATGTAAGAAGGATGACCTAAGCACCATAGACACCAACATATGGTACGTGGATATTGGTTGCGGCAATCATATGTTTGGCCTAAAGGAGTTATTCTCACAACTAGACGAGACAAGTCGAGATGAAGTCAACTTCGAGAATAAATCAAAAATTCCCATGATGAGCAAAGGTAACATTAATATCAAGTCAAAAGATGGCACTAATGTTATTATTGCACATGTTTACTTTATGCAAGGACTTTTTTGGAATTTGCTAAGTGTTGGGCAACTTTCCAAAAAACACCCCAAAGTTTATATTGAAAATGGAGTTTGCATCATCAACAATGTCAACAACAAGTCGATCACAACGGTGCTGATGATGAAGAGTCGAATGTTTCCCTTAACTCTTCAGACAATAGTCTCTTGAGTTTTCAAGCAATGATGAAAGATAGCAAATGGTTATAACATCACTGATTTGGGCATCTAAATTTTTGTGGACTAAAAATCATTGGTCTAGAAAGAGATGGTGATCAACATGACGTTGATTGACTCTCCAGATCGTCCATGTGAAGTATGTCTCATTGGGAAATAACATCGAAACTCTTTTCCAAATGGAAAAGTCAAAAGAGCAAAATAACCACTAGAGTTGTTACATATAGACATTTGTGGCCCTATTGAGGGAGAATCATTCGAACAAAAAAGGTACATGCTAATTTTGACAAATGCTTTTACTAGAAAAACTTGGGTATATTTCTTAAGAGAAAAATCTAAAGCTTTTGGCAAGTTTAAGGAATTTTAAAGTCTATGTTGAAAAACATATTGGCTTTAATTTGAAGATGTTGATATCTGACAGAGGGGGAGAATTTATTTCAAATGAATTTGACAAATTTTGAAAATTTATGGAGTGAAACTTCAATTCATTGCTAGCTATACTTCTCAACAAAATGGTAAAATAATAATAATAATAATAATTTTTGAAATGGAGAGATGTTAAAAGCTAAAAATTTACTCAAGAAATTTTGGATAGAAGCGGTTGCGTGTGCTGTATTTGTGCTGAATAGGTGTCCAATAAGGAGTGTTCTTGGAAGAACCCTAGAAGAGGCTTGGAGCGGCAACAAGCTAGATGTTTCATTCCTACAAGTATTTGGGTGCGTGGCATATCCATGTATACCAGATGAATAGAAGAATAAGTTGAATGACAAAAGCGAGAAGTGCATCTTCATTGGCTATAGTAACACAGCTAAAGGTTACAAACTATAAGACCCATCCCTAAAAGATAATCATTAGTAGGAATGTCCAATTTTTAGAAGATAAAGCTTGGGACTAGAACAAAAAAAGTATCACCATCAAATATGAACCATTGGAGGGAGAGACAGAAAAGTCTCTACCGTCTTCAACTGGTGGTGCTTCTTCTCTATCATCTTCGACTGGTGGTGCATCTTCTTCACCAAGAGCAACTTCAAAATAGCCATGTCGTTTGCTGCGATTATGAGAGACTCCAGCAAAATTCAAGGACTATGTGGTCATAAGAGACGAAGACAGTGACAGTGATGGAATCACTAATGAATCTATGGTAAATTTTTGTTTACATCGTTCCAAGCAATGGATGAAGAAAACTACTCTATTGAGAAGAATGACACATGGGTGCTAACTTCTTTACTACCTAGTAAGAAGTCCATTGGTGTTAAGTGGGTTTACAATACAAAGTACAAACTTGACGGTCAAGTTGGGTATTGATTACTTTGAAGTATTTGCACCAGCGGCCCGAATGGATACCATTCAAATGATATTAGCACTTGCAACTCAAAATTGTTGGAGGATCCATCAAATGGATGTGAAATCAGCATTTCTCGATGGTGTCCTTGAAGAGAAAGTCTATGTGGAGCAACCACAAGGTTATGAAAAAAAAAAAAAAAGGCGGGGGGGCATGAAAATCAAGTTTACAAGTTGAAGAAAACATTATATGAGCTAAAACAAGCACCCCACGCTTGGTATATGTGAATTGACATGTACCTATTAGAGCATGGTTTCCAAAAGTGCCCGTATGAGCATACATTATATATCAAGTGAAATATTAATGGCGACATTATAATTGTGTGCTTTTATGTCAATGATAGGGAGATGTGAAAAAATGTTTGTTGAATTCAAGGAGGCTATGACTAGCCAGTTCGAGATAACAGATTTGAGATTGATGTCCTATTTTCTTGGCCTTGAAGTGAAGCAAGCAAATGATGGCATATTTATTTCACAATAGAGATATGCTAATGATATTTTGAAGAGATTGAAAATAGAATCTCTCAAACCAATTTGGACTCCGACAGTAAAACGATTGGAGCTAAAGAAGGCACCGATGAATTGGTAAGTTCCACTTATTTCAAAAGCATTATCGGCGGTTTGAGATACTTGTTTTACTTGGTCAAATATTACCTATGGAGTGGGAATTATTAGCAGGTTTATGAAAAAACACTCTACCAATCATATTTGTAGGTAGCAAAAAATTTTACGATATGTCAATGGAATTCATGATCATGAAATTTTATAATTCTTGTACGGACAATTTCAATTTATCGGGGTACATAGACAATGATTGGATAGGCGATACTAAGACTTGAAAGAGTATATTTAAACATGCTTTCTTTCTTGGATCAAGAGTAATTTCTTGGTCCTAAAAAAAACGCAAGTTGTTGCACCCTTGACAGCTGAAGCAAAATGATTGGCGTTAGTTTCAGCAACATGTCAAACGATATGGCTTCATAGGATGATGTGTGAGTTGAAACATGAACAAACAAGTCCTACCAAAATGATGTGCGACAATAAGTCAACTATTGCATGTAGCCAAGAATCCAATTTTTCATGGTAGGAGCAAATACATCAAAATCAATTTCACTATATTCATGAGCGAGTCAAGATTGAGCTTAATTTCTACAAATCAAAAGTTTAAATTGCAGATATTTTGACAAAACCGTTAAAGGCAAATTGATTTGAAAAATTATGAAAGATGCTTGGTGTGGTTGATTTTCAAAATCAATTTTAAGGGAGGCTATTAAAATATTAATAA
This sequence comes from Eucalyptus decipiens, assembly GCA_014182575.1. NCBI lineage: Eukaryota > Viridiplantae > Streptophyta > Magnoliopsida > Myrtales > Myrtaceae > Eucalyptus > Eucalyptus decipiens. The sequence goes on along the minus strand of CM024614.1, from coordinate 16,462,210 downwards.
AATTGACTGTTGTGTTGTCAAATCCTCCATGGAGACCAAAAAAACTAACGAGCGTGAATTATGTGGATTGTGAAGATCACATTAAATGCTAGCAAGCGACTGATGAGACGAAGACAAAAGCCACTAGCATTTAATGAAGAAAAATGTCATTGAAGAGTTTTTCGACAAAGGCTTCTTTTTCAAATGCATTTATGGTGTGCATTTATTGTATTGACTTTGTTTGATTGCTTTTATCAGCTTTGTAGACTTTCTTGTTGCTTCATTCAATGTTCCCAAAAAAGGTGCTTGAAGACTTCATGGCTCTTTCAATGTGTGAGGGATCATTGTCTTCTTTACTGTAAATGTTCTACAACTATATAAGGACGTGAGGGTGAGCATTGTAAAATAGAAGTTATCATAAAGCATTCTAAGAACAATTTCTCCCTCCAATTTGTGCACTCATTCCAAATTTTCAAAGTAGTAATTATCTTTCTTTAGTTCCAACATTTGTTAACATCAAAAATGGCTTAACGGGCCGGGGACAACCAATGAAGCCCATTGAGCTCAAATCAAACACACTAGTTCATAGTAGTCAAGGCACGAGTTCATGGGAGTCAAGATAGAGCTGTTGTCATAGTTACCAACGGCTCAGTACCAACGATCACTCGGGAGTAAGAAGATAAGGGGGATGCCAATTGCCGAAACACTCGGTTCCAATCAAGGATAAGGCAATGCAGTTATCGACAAAACCCCAAATATGCGGATGATTTAAAATTAAACACATAATTGTCAAAGTAGCTATTTTCTTCACTTGACTATAAATAGCCGAAGAAACGCCATTGTAAAGGATCGCAAAATTGAACAAGAAAACTCGAGTACACTCAATTTTCGGCTATTTTTTTTTAGTTATTTTTGCTTCATATTTACTTTCAATCGGATTAGATTTATCCTTTATTTATCACACCCGTAGAATCCATAGCTTTCTTTCGACACAGGACCCAATACAAAGGAAAAAACGAAAAAATCATCCTTTGGTGGAAGATATATTGTCCGAGAACATTCTCGGCAAAATATATATAATTTATCCAGACTTTTCTCAAAAATGGTCGTCGATGTTACCGTAAACATGTTAATTTGTGTCCGTCTAGTAATTGTAAAAGGTTACCGCCATCTCCTGGTGGATGTGGGTGGCGGTATCTCAGACATTTACTCGATAACCAACAGAGGATGTTTCCTTCGACGGTGGGTTTTTGTCTAATATAAACAAATTATATGTAATATTAGTTTCAATGAGCTTTTTAATATATATAGTGCCTCTGACGATTTTTCCATCAATTGAGAACTAATAGAAGTTCACTTAGAGTGCTACTATCTAAGAGAAAGATCTCTGAAAATGGACGACGTTGTTGTTATGGCTGATTAGAGAGTGAGATATATAAAAGAGGAAGTGGATTGCTTTTAAGTTTTGTTTGTTTCACTGAAAATAATAATTTAAAAAATATTTTTTTTAAATTGATTGCTTGACCTAATTAGTCAATGAAAAATATTTTCATTATTGACAACAAAATATATCTAAATATTTTCATGAACGATAAAAATATTTCTTATTGACTCATTTTTGTATGTGATACAAGTTATTGTTTTTAGGAAATTTCTTTTCAAATTATTTATTTTTCACAAGATAAATGGAGCATTACTCTCGCTTTCATTGATTTTTTGTCATGAAGATAGATGGAGAGATGCTTGAATGCGAAAAACGTCTTAAGAGTGGTTATACTGCAACACCTGTTGCCAACAGCAAAAATTACCAAGCTGTAGAGTCAATTACATCTAATTAACATATCTCAAATGCGCATAGAGCCTTTTATTTTTATTTTTATTGGTCAGTCGCATGGAGTGTTAATTAGCTAATAGATGTCAGCAAAAAGTAACAAGTACAATTTGTTTAGACCCGCTCTAAATGATCCAACTGAAAACGAACTTCTGATTAAAATATTTACCACGTCGACTCGAGTTGCTTGCGTACATTGCTTTCTTGTCAACATGCATACACATTTAAAAGAGCTGTGGACTGGAGAATGACCGATCCTCCTGATTGAAAGTTGCATTTATGAGAAGGTGAACTGTTAAGAAGTGCTTCTAAGTACTTGTTAAGGGTCATTAGTTATATTTTAAAAATATAAATATCTCTATGAGAAATGCCATTATTTATATATTTTTCTAATTTTCAAAATATGATAATTTGCATCTCTATCACTTCTAAAGACGAATACAGAAAATGGAAAACGTAAAACCCACTGTGATTTCAATGTTCATTTTCCTTGAAGCGGGAAATTAGGCCATATTTGGTTACGTCTGTGTTCCTTTATTTTTTTTTTGTTCTTTTAGTTCTCGGAACAGGAAAAAACCAGATTTCCATTTAGTAAGATTGGCTAATTTTTCTATTCTCATAAATAGATGAGTGGCTAAGGAATAGGATTAGGACAAAAACAAGAAGTGGAAAAAATTTACTTCCTTATTCTTAGGAATAATAAAAGAAATAAGGTCATTACAAAGTCAACGTAACCTAATGTTCGTCTTTGTCCTCATTTTTCAAAATAAAAAATAAAAAAATTCATAAATTTTGGGGAAAAATTAGAAATTAGATTTTGAGTAGTTTTACTAGATTTTGGTGTTAAATCTAGTTTAAATTAGTTTGGCATAAAATAATGCGAAAATATTTTGATGAAAATTGGGCTCAAAATTGAATAAACTTTTAGGGTTTTACCATATGGAGTTTTGAAGACAATGCTCGCTCGCAAAAGCTTGGCAACTCCAAGCAATGTTTGATTAAAAAAAAAAAAAAACTCAAAAGATGTATACACCTATTTATTGTAATGTCCAAAGACTTACTACCAACATCCTCATATTATAAGTTATAAATTAGTGGGACTCTCTGCTGCTATTTTCAGCCATCTATCTTCAACTAACTATTATGTTGGATTTTTATATGCAATCTTAGAATATCTTGATCAATTAAATCATTACAAAGCTCAAATTTACCCAAACATGAAATGTTAAGTCTCCACCGATATTTTATAGTCAAATGAAAAAAATGGGTATAAAATTTTCTTGAGTTATACCGAATGCATTTTTTTATCTCGAAAATAGAAATTTTATACAATTACCTAATGCATATTTCTACTTAGAAACTTGTCTAGGGAATAAAAATAGAAAAAAACTATTTTCTAAATAAATTTTTTTTTCAATAATAGAAATATTACCAAATGCACCTTTAATGACAGCAGCCGGACAGAGAGCTAGAAGGACAGAGAGCTCACCAGACAAGTGAAAATCATTGCCAACTGGGACACCAGACCTACGAATAGGAATCTAAGATAGAGGGTGGTGAATAATTGGGGTTGGACATTGTGTTGGACTTTTGGGACGAATGCGTTCAAGCTTATTCCCATTTATAATTCCAAGGGAAAATTCCAAATAAGGACCCGAAGTGGACTAATTTTGTCAAATAAGGATCCGAAATGAACTTTGTGTCAAATAAAGACCTAAAGTGAACCTATTGTCTCAAATAAGGACCCGAAGTGGTTGAATCAATTCCAAATAAGGACCTAAACTTGCTGGTTAGCCAAATATTCGCCAGTTATCAAGCATGTGACATTTCCGACGATTAAATCTACGGAAAATTAACAAATCCTAAAACATAAACAAAAAAACCCTAGGTTTTCTACGGTCTCCCCGTTCCTTATATCCATCCTCTACAAAGTCAAAGACCGAAGTTCTCTCCATTCCTTGTACCCATCCTCCGCAAAGTTGAAGACCCAAATTCTCTGCCAGTTGAGGCACAAATTCAAAAACAAGAACCAAATCAAATTTTTCTTTCTTTGTTTGCGAAGATGCAAATTCTGCGCCAGTTGAGCAAGGCGAGGAGCGACAAAAATCGAGTCATGACGATGACCGAGCAGCGATTTGGTTGAGGAGCAAAGTGAGGGAGAAGAAAGAAGAAAACGTAAACATCTAAATGAATTACCTAAACTTAATTAATTTAGAATTTTCCTCTTTTTTTTCAATCACAAATTTCTGACAAAATTGCCCCTATTTTAATCTTCGGAAAATGTTTGCTGGCGAGCTAAGGTCTTCAATAGAGATTAACTTGATCACTTTAGATTCTTATTTAACACAAAATTCACTTCGAGTCCTTATTTGACACAAAATTTTCACTTTTGGTCTTTATTTGAGAAAATAAATTCACTTCAAGTTCTTATTTGGAATTTTCCCTAATTCCGAGAAGGATCCCATACAAGGAAGGTACTCCAAGCTAAAATGGGAATACAATATCAACAAGGAATATTGATTCTGCTTTGGTCTCCAACTAATATTAAAGATGGTGTCATTACGAACAAACAAACATTTACTGTAGAAGAAGAAAGCACTAGCCGCTACTTGTTTTTTTTTCCTTCTGTTGGGAATATCGGATTCCCTAAAACCAGATTCGACACTAAATCGAACCCCTAAACTTGTGCGGAAGACGAGCCCGGGAAAAACACATGCATCAACGATCTTAAGGCACATCACAGAGTCGAGCGTACCTTGTTAGTGTGGCACCCCGAACCCTTCGTAGGTCGCCACAAGCGCCAACGTTACACCTTATTACCTTTCTTCCTTGAAGAGGCATCGTAATTAGTAGACACATTTTTTTTTTAAATGGTCCCAGCGCGACTCATTAGCGGAAGCAAAATAAAACATCACCATCTCTCCCCTTACCAAACCATGATACAAATCCACACCACTAATCATCATGATTAAAAGACGAGCCACGACACTTTATTTACATATATTTTCAAGATGGGACTTCTTTGGGTTGATACATCGAAAAGGAAAAGCCAGGACTCAGCCATGTTCGACCTAAAACCCCAAAAAGAACCCCCGACCCTCTACAACTTGCGTGCACAATCCCCATCAACAGCGTTGGCTAACGATCCCCAAAAATCCAGCTCCTACTCGTCACGCACGGGCCTCACACCCAATCTGGTGCATCAGGCGGTGGCGGTGGCAACATCCCTCTCATCACCCCATCACGACGAATGTGGACAGAGTCGAACTCCTGGACGACTAGGCCCCCAGCCAGGCCTATGTCGTACATGACAAAACAGCGCACTCGTATATACATCAATCCAGGCACAGAAGGACAGCCGAACTCCTCGCACTCAACCTCTACATCGGATGGTAAACCGTAAAATACACCCCGCGTGACAGCAGGGAGCAGCATGCTGCTAATCTGAAATATTGGTCCCCAAAAGGAGTGAGTACAACCACTCAGCAGGTAAAGGAATCCCTTAACCACTCAATGCATCATACAAGTCATACATGCATTGCAGGCATTATTTACCTCGAAGCCATGCGTATACTATCATGCATCATCACCACAGTCATAACACATACATGTGTATCATCATGTCATACTCATATCATCGTCATCGTGAAATTATTATATCACACATGTCATCATCATCATATACATGACATCATCATACCCTACACATGTCATCATCATCATGGCATCATCATACCACACATGTCATCATGCCATATCATATATCATTATCATATCATGCATACCATCATGCCACAGGTGATCATCCCACAGGTGATCATCATCATATCACATCATACATCATCATCATCATGCATATCATCATGCCATGGGTGATCATCATCATATCACATCATACATCATCATCATCATGCATAATTCAATTTCCACTTTTAACTTTTATTTTGATCACCACATCACCCTTCCTCGGATCATCAATTTCATCTCATATTTTACACTCGCATCCCATGCGAGAAAACCTCCGGCATTCAGCCATTCCAGGCCACCGGGCATCCGGCCCCCCACATTCCGGGCATCTCGCATCCCAACTAGCATCACGAGGCATTCCCCTCGGGCAAAGACCTCCGACAGGGCTTCCGGCATTTACACTCCCTAGCCGGGCATCCCGCACCCCAATCCTGGCATCGCGAGGCATTCCCCTCGGGCAAAGACCTCCGACAGGGCTTCTAGCCCCCCACATTCTGGGCATCTCGCATCCCAACTGGCATCACAAGGCATTCCTCTCGAGCAAAGACCTCCGACAGGGCTTCCGGCATTTACACTCCCTAGCCGGGCATCCTGAATCTCCCATGGTCATCCGGCAATGTATCTCTATACATTCCGGGCATCATCCTCCACCACAACCATCTCCTCATTTAACATTATTCATGTTTACCAATTTCGGTCTTAATTTAGCATGGCACACAATATAATGACCCACAAGATCATATGCAGCATTCAACTCATACATGCATCTCAATTCATAGTCATGCATGCACTAATACATCATCATCCAATCCATACAAAATTCCAGCAAATACCACTTTTAGAAAAATATTTAAATCAAATATTCATATGATTCTCAAAAATCATGAAATTAAGGCTAGTGGTAGACAAGTCAATAAGATAGCAATTTCATGAAAGATACATGCCCAATCGAATTCCACACAAAAAGGTACAATTCACACGAAACAGCATCTAAATTCGGATAAAAGCAGAATGCACAGTCTCCGAAATAATTCGATTAAAATATCCATATGACCTCCGAAATTTACGAAATTTTACCAAGTTATAGACAAGACATTTTCGTACATCTTTCGTGAAGACTTCCAAGCCAGATTATTTCTATATTAGTTTCTACAGTCTCACGAAGCTTCTGGATCCATCACCGAATCGTCCAGTGCATACTTCTCCAAAATACCGAGTTTTTACCTACCTACTCTTCTTCGTTTCCTCTGAAATTTGGATATGTTCTACATAAAGATTTTCTCTACAAGTTTCATGAAGAGATCTAAGTCAAATAACCAGATTATAGTCGTCATTTAGGTCCATGAAGTCTCGGGTGTCCTGTAATACATCTCCAGAATTACCATCTTCAAGATCTAGTCGATTTACTAGGTTATACTTGTTCATTTTGCTTGAAATTTGAGTACGTTGTATTTTAAGATGTCCCCTACAACTTTCATGAAGAAATATAAGAGAGATTCTTAGCACAACTCAACATGCAACCACAAATTCATCAAGAGGTCAGTGAAATCGTTCCAGATCTGAGGTCTCCATAGGATGAGAGTTTAACCCCTTAAATCTCCATCATTTTCCACCAAATTTTATTATGTTGTATTTTAAGATGTTAGCTACAACTTTCATGAAGAAATCGAAGCCAAAATCGGACTCTAAACATGCATGCAAGCTCACACAACATTCTGACTCAAACTGTTCAAGTGAAAACAGCAACACCACTCAATAACAAGCCATCCATACTTCGGTTTTCCTCTCCTAACCACTCAAATTCGACACTATATCAAACATACATGTAACAAACACACATGCAAGAGCAGCAAAGGACCCCCAACTTGCCTCTAGACCACACGAACGGCGGCACACGGTGGCGAACGCGGCGGTCGGACGGCGACGACTCCTTCTTCTCCCTCTCGGCTTCTCCTCTCTCGGCCACTCTCTCTCTCCCTCTCTCTCGCACGGTTTCTCTCCCTTGGCTGAACAAAGCAACCGGCCATTCTCTCTCCTTTCCTTCCCTTTTATTCCCCCTAAACCTCATCATTAGTAATCATTGTTTTGCCTTTCAATTGGCCAATGCATGAAGACCCCCTTCTTGCCACCTGTCACCACATGCAAGATGGGCTTGGGCCTCCTCTTGGGCTGGTCGACAGCCCCCTTTCGTGGGCCTAATTAGGCCGATTAGCTTGGCCCATCAAGGCTTCAGCCAATAGGCCTAAGGCCCATCCTAATAAAAATCAATTTTATCCCTTTTATAATTTCTTCTACAAATTTTAAATTTTAAATTCCACATGGCCAAAGTCTTGTGTCATTTTATTTATAGAAATTTAATTTATAAAGTGCATGGCCAAGCATAAATTATTATCATTAATCTATCAAATTTAAAATCTCATAAACACAAGCACAAATCACCTAATCTTAAAAGAGACTAATGGCTAAAGCATTAAACCATAGGTAATTTCATTACCTAATTAGAGGTTTTAACACACCTTATAACTTGACTTTGAATTTTTTGGGATGCCACAGTTAGCCACAGATTAAACACTGACGCCGATATAAGGAAGAGAATTTGATCTTGTTCAATCTGATGACATCAATTGGCCTTGAAGGGAAGAGAGTGTCGTCTCTTTTTCTTTGTTCTTTCTTTTGGAGGGAGAGAGGGAGGAGGAACGTACGTTCTACCAAAAAGTGCGTTCCTCCCTCTTTATTTCCCCCTTATATACGTCCCCTCCAAAAAGAAATGTGTCCCTTCATCATATCCCTCTATCCATGGGCCATAATATTGTGGGCCAGGCTTTTAGGCCCAACATGGGTGGACGAGCCAACTTAGGCCCATCACATTAATAAAACTGTCATTTTCCCACTCGCACATGGTGGACCGAACAAGATTCTCTTTACCTCTCTTCAACATTCATACCGGTGAATAATCTGTGCGACCAACATACTTTGAGAGCCCGTTGCCATACATCTGTTAGGAATATATAGCAGCTAATAATGGACATTACACTCTAAGTAAATTTAGTATGCAGTACCCCAGATCGATCGATCACATTTATATCTCTCTTGATCTCTTTTAAACAATGATATATATATTGTATTCACAATTATGATTATCTCAAAGACAGTCATAATTGGTCGACCAGTCAATACAAAACTATAATGTGATTCTCCAAATTCGATCTTCCTCTTTCCTTCAAACTCTCAATTTCAGTTCAGCTTGCTTTTCTAGAAATCTCCCATTAGATCGAATTAACTCATGACCATTGGCAACATTCTAAGATAGCAAACACTAAATAGAAATTTTGAGAATAAGTAAGAGTCCTGAAGGCACTAAAATTGAGGAACTCTTTTTCTCAAGAGTCTCACACGACATAAAAGTTGAGATCAAACTTTTGATACTCTTATTAGTCGTATCATGCATACATAGTATGAAATACATATTACGGTATTAACTCATTTCCCATTGAGCGTATGTCTACACCTTCAATATCGTACAGATGATAGTTCAGACATACCCAATGTCTAACTTGAGTTCACATACCTACTCATTCACAAAATTCATCAGAACTCACATATGGCATCTTAGACAGATAAAGTAAAATATGTGGGTTATTTTACTTTCGGACATAGTAAATATTATGTCCTCATCTTAATACCCAGTTAAGGTAACAAATATATTTTAAGCTTGAGTTCTCGATTATCACCTAGATAATAAGCTTAAAAACCGTCACATCTCTATTTATCACATAGTAAATAGAGGCGATTACCCGTGTGAGTGGGTCAATCTTATATCTGTCCGACATACTTTCTCAACTTAAAGTAATGCACTGAGTATTAAGATGCATAAAGATCAAACAAAGATTCATAGACATTAATGATGAAAAAAACACATATTCATTAAATGTGAACACTTCAGGGAAATTACAATACTCAGTACATCAGCCTCTACGCAATCCTAGAGATTTTACATGACCACAAAACACATCTCTAGATATTGGCTTTGTCATAGGATCTGTTACCATTCTATGCGTAGATATGTACTGTAAGTTCACATCTTTTCGTACAACCATATCTTTAACAAAGTTATACTTGGTATCCATATATTTAGTCTTGCCGTGATATTTTGGATCTTTGGTGTACGTTATAGCTGCTTGGCTATCACAATTAACCAATAATGAATTTGCAGCTTTCTCAATAACATATAAATGATCCAAAAATCTCTTAAGCCAAACTCCTTCTTGTATTGCTGCTGATAATGCCACGAACTCAGCTTCCATCGTGAACAAGGTTATACACGTTTGTTTCTTACTGCTCCAACATATGGCGCAATTGTTCAGTAAGGAAACAAACCCAGAGATAGATTTCCTTTCATCTAAATCTCCTCCCCAATCAGTATCAAAATAGCCTTAGAGTCGCAAATCATTTCCTTAATAACTCAGCGTATAATCAGCAGTTCCCTTTAGATACCTTAATATTCTCTTAACGATCTTCCAATGTGCTTGACCTGGGTTGGATTGGTATCTACTTACAATTCCAACTACAAAATATATGTCAGGTCTTGTACATATCATAGCGTACATCAAGCTCCCAACAGCACTAACATAAGGAACATGTTTCATTTGTTCCTTTTCTTGTGGAGTCTTTGGACACAGTCTATGGCTCAATCCTTCACCTTTTGCAATAGGAGTGTCTATGGATTTACAATCTTGCATACGAAATCGTTCAAAAACCCTATTTATATATGTTTCTTGCAAAAGAGATAACGATCTCTTCGAACAATCTCTTGAAATCTTAACTCCAAGAATGTATGCAACCTCACCCATATCCTTTATCTCAAAGTTGGAAGACAACCAACTCTTGACAGTATTAACCAACTCCATATTGCATCCGGCAATTAGTATATCATCAATATATAATGATATAATCACAAATTGATTCTTGGATCTTTTGATATATACACAATGATCTTCATCAATCATTATAAAATCATATGCCATTATGGCATTATGAAAACGTATATACCATTGTTTTGATGACTGCTTAAGGCCGTATATCAATCTCAAAAGTCGACATACCTTTTCTTCTTGACCTTTTGTAATGAAACTAACAGGTTGTTCTATATATATTTCTTCCTCTAATTCTCCATTAAGAAAAGCAGTCTTTACATCCATTTGATATAACTCAAGATCCATACTAGCCACTATTGCCAGAATAATGCGAATCGAGGTAAATCTCACTATAGGAGAAAATGTTTCTTCATAATCAATTCCTTTCTGTTGGTTATACCCCTTCGCCACAAGGCGAGCCTTATGCCTTTCTATCGAGCCATTAGTTTTTCGTTTTATTTTGAGAACCCACTTGTTCCCAATAGCTTTGCGTCCTTTTGGAAGATCAACCAATTCCCAAACTTGGTTTGACTTCATTGACTCAATCTCCTTTTCCATTGCATGAATCCATTTTTTCTTACTAGAGCAATTTATAGCATCATTAATATTTCTTGGCTCATCCTCATCTTGCAAAGCAATCATAAAAGTTTCCCCTTCAATGTCAAAAAATCGACGGGGAATACTTTTACTACTTGTTCGTCGTATGGGAAATTGTACACTGTGCACATCATTCCCCATTATACTCCCACTCGGATTAGATAATGATAATATCATCTCATCATGTGATTATAATTGAGAGTGAGTTGAATTAAATTCATCACTTCTCATGTTACTCCCACTTGGATGAACTCCACTAATATCATTATCTAAATCCAAGGTTTCAAATAGGGAGTAATCTTCACCTATTTTGTCCTTCTTAGGAAATTCATTCTCTAAGAATGTGACATCACGTGATTCAAATTCAGTTATACTCCAACTTTCCTGCTCACATATGAACACATACCATTTCGAGTGTTCGAGCATCTTATAAAAATACCCTTCTTTCCTCTGGGACCCAATTTCCCAAACTTGTGAGAGAACTCATGAGTATAGGCAGCACAACCTCATAACTTAAGAAAACTTAAGTCTAGTTTTCTACCTGTCCATAACTCATATGTAGTGGAAATAACTAATTTGAAAGGCACTTGGTTAAGTATATAGGCAACAGTTAACAACGCATCACTCCAAAAAATTATAGGTAAGTTTAGCATGCGCCATCATAAACCCAACCATTTCCAGTAGGGTTCTGTTTCTTCTTTTCTCAACACCATTTTATTGAGAAGTATATGGAATAGACAACTGTCTTTCTATTCCTTTTTCATCACATAATTTTCTGAACTCATCGATAAATATTATCGACCTTGATCGGATCTTAATACTTTTATTTTCTTATATAATTGATTTTCCAACCAAGTTCATAAACCTTTTGAAACAACTTAATGCTTCTAATTTATGAGAAATCAAATAGACATATCTTAATCGAGTATAATCATCTATAAAAGTGATGAAATAAACAACTCAATGCCTTCCTCTCACATTCATTGGACCACAGACATCAGAATGGATTATATGCAGAGGAAATTCAGTTCTTTTACCTTTTCCAAATGGTTTCCTTGTCGTTTTCCCTACTAGGCAATGCTCACATATGGGCAAATCGACTTTTTCAATATTGCCCAACAAGCCCTCTTTGGCTAGTCTATTCATACATTGTTGACCAATATGACCAAGTCTAGCATGCCACACATTCACATCATTATCATATGAAGTAGAAAACGTGAAAAGGGAATAACAAATATTGACATCACCACAGTCAACATTTAGTACAATAAAACCATCCAGAAAATGACCACAACCATAGTAGTTTGTATCTAAATATAAATCTACATCGATATTATGGAAGTTCACACTAAAACCAAGCTTAACCAATACCAAAATAGACATTAAATTTCGACGAATCTCCGGAGCATATAGAACATCATGTAGGAATAAGGTGCGTCCACCACGCATGTTCAATTGGCAGGTGCCAATCCCTTTAACTTCAGCTCTGGAGTTATTTCCTACATAGATCCACTTAGTTCCAGTTGGTACTCGTCAGAATTTCACGAAGACTCATCTATCCTTCGCTACATGATCTGTTGCTCATGAATCTACAATCTACAAAGGATTGGATTCAGCCAATAATACAGAATTTGACACATAAGCAAAATTCTCAAATGTACAAGAGGTGTTTACATTTTTTCGGCTTACAATAGTTGCGAGCATAATGACATTTCTTGTTACAATTGTAACACCTCACCCTTGACATTTTCTTCACTTGAAGACATTTTCCTCTCTTGTGTTGGTTAACTCTTGATTTCTTGCAATAAGGACTTGATCATTTGCATTCCCACATATTGAACAAATCAATACGCTTGCGCTTAGAGCTCAAAGCCCTTTTTGAGCTAAAACTAGCATTGCAAATATCTATTTTCGACTCAAATGCCATTAGGCGGTCCTCTACTAGCTCCCTTTCATGTTTATGGATGATTTCTTATTAATTTTCATGAAATTAATCGGCCGACACCGATCGGGTGGAAAAATCCCGACACCCGAGCACTGTCACCCGTTTTTTCAATTTTCTGTAAGTCAAAATCAGTTTCTGATGGCGTTGGATGGAAGGTCTTGTCGAGACGAGCGCGACGAGTGGTGGAACGCCGCCAAAGGCTACCGAACGCACCCCCACATGCAGCCGGAACGAACTGGCGTCTTCGACGCACGCGCCATCGGTAGCCCCCAGGTGCGCGTGCGGCACGCACCAGCTAACGTCATCATGACGTCAGCTGCCCACGCATGCCGCACATGCCGGTCGGTTTGCCCGACCGATCTGACCCAACCCATCCGGTCCGACCCGACCGCCCGATGACCTCGACCCGTTCAACCGTTCGACCGTTGACCGTTGACTTTGACCGTTGACTTTGACCGTTGACAAAAAATAAATAGGGAAAAAGAATCTATTTCTTTTTCAATTATGTTTATATGAGTTATAAGTAATCCATTTTTTATTCTGCATTTGTTGCATGAATCATGGAAAATTATGTATTTTCCCTTATGTTTATTATAGATTATAAGTGATCCATTTTTAGTTCTGCATTTGTTGTAGAAATTATGATGCGTTATGCACGGATACCTGCATTCCCAAGAACGGACGAAGGAAGTGCAAAACTTAAAAAGCTTATAACAGAGTTAGCTAATTATCGGTGGCATGTGGTCAGGGTCAATCGATGATACAAGAAATCATCTGGAATGGTTATCTTATGTCGGATTTTGAGAAGGTGCCGACCTTGATGAACACTCTTCCACCTGAATGGCAAGCAGTGTTAGATCGCCTATAGGAGGTCAACGTGGTCCCAGGTTATAGGAGGCTAGTAATAGCTTTTATAAGAGAGTACTATAAGATTGAGTTAACCAAAACTTCAACCCTTAGATTGAGCACCACATGGCGCAGAATGAATGCGCCTTGGAGGCGACATGAAAGCTCTCCAAAAGTTTTTCCATGGTTGGCAAATGTGCCTTCAGATTTCTTAAATATTTTGACTGATAGATTAGCAGGGACTTTCCCTATTTATTTCTTAGATTAGTTTAAGATGTTTTTTGTGTAAATATCTCTTTCGATGTTGATATTTTCCTATGTATGTATTACTTAGTATAATGGATAGTTGTATTATGTAAAAGCATTATTATTCTATTGAATGTCAAATATTATTTCATTTCTGTTATTGTTGACTGATGTGGGTAGTTCATAGCTTCAAAGAATTTATTTTGCATAAGACAATTATATTAATAATAGTTTTAAGTTAAGATTTTTGGATGATGATTGGAAATATAGTGACATTTTGATTCTGAAACCTTACTTGAAATTGTTCATTAATATGATGGGTCTGTGCAAAGTGAATGCATAAATGATAGGCATTAATTATTCATGCATATATGTCTGATGTGTTCAGATCGATGGTTTCAACAACTAAGATATTGCTGATATAAACGGCAACAATTGTAAAATATTGAATATGAAGATTCAATATGTACTGGAAAGCAAGAAACACTAGAAGCTCTTGATCATGTTATGGAAGATCTTGAGGATGCCGTGCGCCACCTTAAGATCTTCCATAACATTAGTATCAGAGCCGTAGTTCTTGTTTCCCGATCATTTTCCATGTTTTTCCCGACCCCTTTCATGGAAAAGGATCGGAAAACAAGAACCTAGTTCTAATACCAATGTTGGGAATATCGGATTCCCTGAAACCGGATTCGACACTAAATCGAACCCCTAAACTTGTGCGGAAGACGAGCCCGGGAAAAAAACACATGCATCACCGATCTTAAGGCACATCACAGAGTCGAACGTACCTTGTTAGCCACAGATTAAACACCGACGCCGATATGAGGAAGAGAATTTGATCCCGCTCGATCTGATGACGTCAATTGGCCTTGAAGGGAAGAGAGTGTCGTCTCTTTCTCTTTATTCTTTCTTTTGGAGGGAGAGAGGGAGGAGGAACATACGTTCTGCCAAAAGGTGCATTCCTCCCTCTTTATTTCCCCCTTATATACAACCCCTCCAAAAAGAAACGTGTTCTTTCATCATATCCCTCTATCAATGGGCCTTAATATTGTGGGCTGGGCTTTTAGGCCCAACATGGGCGGACAGGCCAACTTAGGCCCATCACATTAATAAAACCATCACCTTCGATCTAAATCCATGAATGTTATGTTTCAACACAAACACAAAATGACGGGGAATAAGGGCCCTGCCAATAACATCTACAATAGCGACACTTTGTAGTCATAATCTCTTGCGAGGCAAGATTACCCGCTCTCCCGCCGCACCCCAACAGTGAAATGCGAGGCGTGTGAAAGGAGCAACCAGTGGCTATCTGCAGTTGATGCTAGACGATGCATGAGGCTCAGTCCTAGGGTAAGTGGTAACTAACCATTATTTCCATTGAAGCCCATTATTTGTATATTACTCAGCTAGCAGGTGAATAAAAATTTGACAAGCCACCATAAAAAATTCAAAATTTGCACACAAAGGAAACAGGTGAAGAGTTCTAAGCCTCTCACAGCTAGATAACATAATAATTCAGCATCGCTGGGCCTATCGATAGAAAAATCAGGACTTCCTTGGAAATATCGCAGAACAAACATTAGCGGCTCCATTGTCAACGTTTAGGAGGTGGCTGCTTTTCTGCAGTAATTTTCAAGCCATTCCATGGTAACACTTTTGGGCCTCTCTAAGCGCAACCTAAGCGCCCTGTCCCACATCAGCTGAAGAAGTGCAAAGACCCATCCAAATCAATACTCAAGAGTACATGAACAATAGAGGAGTACCTGTGAGCATATTCCAACGCTCCTTGATACGCCAAAAACAACGGTGTAGTATCTGTCGCATAGTTTCGAAAGATATTAAGTGGTAGGGCTCTTGCACTCTTCTAAGAAGAGCTGAAATGACCATATTAATGTATATACCACATCAGTTTTGATATTTCCCAATGGAACCTATCTTCGTTCTGCTTTCAGTTTCTTCTAGCGCTCCTGCCAGCAGAGGGAAAATTTTTGAGTGTCAATCATCAATTTTCTAAGTTTTAGCACGTTGCCTTGTTGCGGTCACTTAATAGACTCAAAAATTCCTTGAGAGCCTATGAAGGAAAATATTGGAATTGAACCGAGACTGCCCTAAATTGTTTATCGATCTCTAATGCAAACAGATACACTAGGACTAGTGTACTATTTATTTGTTAATACCTATGGAAAAAGAAAATAAATAATGTTAAAGATATCAATGCATCTGACATCTAATTAAAGAAGAAACAGGGAGGTCGGGAGAGCTTTGAGCGAGTGAGAGGGAGAGAACCAGAGGGTGAGGGAGCTCGAGAAGGTGGTCGACCGTCACCGGAGTTCGTCAGCCGCCGTCCGCCGCAGCGCTCCCCCCTAAACCAGGTAGGTCATTCCCGAGCACATCTGCCCTGTTTTTGCGAGGCGCCGGGCGGGAGCTCGTAGTCGACCAGTTCGCACGAGCTTCGGTCCCGGTCCTCGCCCGAAATTCCATCGTGCTCTTGTTCTTTCCTCAAATGCGACGTGCTTGCCGTAATGCCTTATACAAGGGTTTGTTATGTTCGGTGTTATGGCCGAGACTTGTTATTTTTGTTCATACTCAAGTTAAATGCTGATAAACTTGTCCCGAGCTGATCTGGAATAGTGCTTGTGTATTGCGTATTGATCTTGGCCCGAACCCGAGCTCCGAACGAGTGTATGTTGTTTGATGAAATGTCTTAAAGAAAACCGAAGATTTAACGCAAGACCAACTCATTTTTGCCCTCATGCCTGCTGAATCCTGCTTGTTTTGCTCGTATTCGTGGTGTTCTCGTATGGTTGGTTTCCGCAAAATATTCATGCGTTCGAGTCGATGACAACGCCGGAAAATGGGTTAGTGATCGCCGGAATACATGGCCGACGGTGGTCGGCGTCGGTCGGACCGAACCACCGGCGCCGGATGGTGACTTGGCGGCCCCCCAAACGCCAGTGAGGGCTCGCCGTGGCGTTGGTTTTAGTTCGGTGAAGATGGTGCTGAATAAGGAAGAAGCTTCGGGCAAGGAGGAGCAGGCGTAGAGGAGAAGAAGACCAGGAGAATAAAAAAATAAAAATAAAAAGGAAATAATTTTTTTAAAAGAATTAATTAAAATATTAATATTAATATTTTAAAAGGGTTTTAAAAAATAGTTTTTAATTAGATCGGGCTGGGGTCGTCGAATCGGGTCAACGGGCCGGGCCGGACCGGTTTACCGTCCGAACCCGTTTTCCAGAATATAATAATATTAAACATTAAACATATATTAAAAAATTTCAAAATTCAAAAGTTTTCAAAAAATGAAGAAAAATAAAAAATTTCAGAAAATTTAAAAACTTTCAGAGAACATTAAAAAATTCAAAAAATTTCAGAAAATATTTAAAAAATCGAATTTTTAGAAATTCAAAAATATTAAAAAATAAGAAAAATTCAAAAAATTTTAGAAAATTCCAAAATTAGGAAAATGTTTAAAAATTTCAGTAGTAATTAGAAAAATAAAATCAAAAAATCAAAAATATTATAAATTCCAAAAATTTTTGGAAAATTCGAAAATTCAATTTTTTCGAAAAATGCGAAAAAAATTCTAAAATATTTTATAGAATTAAAAATCCTCAAAAATGTTAAAATTAATATTTTGGGTTATTTTCTCCTTAAAGGTGAACTTTTTCCAAATTAGAATTATGCTTAAGGTTAACCAAGCCCTTAGAATTCTAGCTTAGGGTTTTAATTGTCATTAGAAACAAATGTCCTTGATTGCGCAATATTGATGCGTTGATTTTGACTTCCCTTTTATCTAGAATTGACATTTATATTTCTCTTAATGTTAGGTATTTTGTTCCATGTGTCACGACTAAATTTTCGGGTGTAAACTACCTAAGTTTTGGCTAATTAATTGTTAAAACTAGGCTTAACTCGAGCTCTCCCAAGCCCATACCAATTCGCGACTTAAGTTCAAATTCTTAACGTGTAATTGATTTTCAATTAGGAGTCGCCACTAATCTATTTTTGGTGGGTCGATTAAAAACCCAAATAAAATAATGGGAGAATTACTTTACTCCTACGAACCAGAGACTATGAGTACGGGAACTTGATTACACTAGATTTCTTTAATGCCTTTTTGGTAAAATTCTTTTATTTTCAAAAATGTTTATTTTGCAGACAGCTTAAATTAATTTTAAATATATTTCCCTAACTTGTGAGGTGATCATGCGGGTGCGCAATCCACTAATTTAACACTCAGATAAACAATAAATAAATTGCAAAAAAACTTACCTCAAAGCAAACGAAAACATCTGTAATGTTAAATTAAAATCTACATCAACAACCCTAGATATGATTTCTAATTAACACGCAATTTCTTTTTTTGTTTTCACTTTATTAATGAAAATCATGCAATATGCAATTCAAAATTAACTAAATGACCTAATTCTAATGACATGCAATTTCTAATTAAATGAACCCAGCAAGAATCACTAAATGACGTGCATTTCATTAATCTAATCATATATGACATGCGCATGATTTTTGTAATTTTTTAATAAAAATTCGTAATTAAAAATAACTAACAATAAAAATCTAACTAAAGTGAGAGATTATCTATTTTAAGTTAGGAAATAGACTAATCTGAATCCTATCTTAACTTAGAAATTTATCTTGACATGCAATTTAATTCCAAGATATTATCTAACCTAGATATCATCTAAACATGCATTCTAATATAATTAAAAATGTACCTAACTATTCTATCATGCAATTCTATATAGGAAATCAAATATAATCTACATGATATGCAAATGCAATCTTTTTTGTATTTTTGGGATAGATAAAACAATTAAAAGATAAGCACAAAGTCATTCAGAATTATCAAAGATATCACACATCGTCCGAATCAGGAAACAATATCTAAAT
This sequence comes from Eucalyptus decipiens, assembly GCA_014182575.1. Classification (NCBI taxonomy): domain Eukaryota; kingdom Viridiplantae; phylum Streptophyta; class Magnoliopsida; order Myrtales; family Myrtaceae; genus Eucalyptus; species Eucalyptus decipiens. The sequence continues at coordinate 16,443,192 of CM024614.1, read as the reverse complement.
CAAACTTGATTATTTCGCTAATAAAACCGATAAATTGATCTTAAGTCTTAAAGATCAAGATATCAATTTTATTCCCACGTGAATAATTATTCCATCTAAAGCCTTATAGATAGAATAAAAAATCTGTGTGCGGTTGCGAATTAGGCAATAAACCCTAACCGAAAGTACGTCCATAATTCAAATATGCACGTAAGATATTGAAAAGCATGTATTAGGCAATAAAATATCCAAATCAAATTTAGATAAGATAATTACCTAATTCCGAAAATAATATTGTCAAATTTGAATCGAATGGAGCTCAACGGATGACCGGTGGTGGCGATCGGCTCCTCGGTGGCGTCAATGGTGATGGTTCATGGATTGAAATCACGTAGGGACTTGCGGCTCGGGACTTGGGCAGCAACTCTAGCTCTCTGGCTCAAAGTAAAGAACAGCTTCGTCGTCAATGGTGCATGATGATACTCCCGATGCGGCCAGCGAGAGCTTCAATAACCCGCAAGTCTTCGAACGTCATGGACAGCAAGTAGGTCTCGGTAGACTTGGACCCTTCAAGGAACAAAATTACCGATTGACCATCTCTGTTGTTGACTAGATTTTGTTACTTTGGCAGTGGGTCTTCAATGACCAAATCTCTCGAACGCACACGATTGAATGTGTAGTTCTGATTTCACCACGTTGGCTCTGACCCTTTTTCAAGTCAAAGTCAATGGATCTTCTTCATGCAGCAAGTGGAATTGTCTTCTTGACCGATAATATTCAACGTGAGTGCTTTCGGCAAAAGAACCACGCCTGGAATTGCTGGAACTTAACGGTGAGCGTAAAGCTCGTGGCTTATCGGGTCAACGGCTTAGTCGTTGAGGTTGGGGCTCTCGGTTTGGTGGACACGGACGAACCTTTATGGACCTGTGAAAACAAGAACTCGGGTGGAACAATTAGCAGCACGAGATGACGCAGCTGATCGTCTAAGTTTAGCTTGCGACTCGATGGATCACAACAGCAACAGCTCGCTGTGTGCAGCAGGTCTTGAAAAGTGATGACAAGCTTAGCATCTCTCTATTCGGGCTCAACAGTGGCGTCGCTGTCACAGCGGCAGCAGGAACGGGAACAGCAAGTGCTTCGTCGTGGGCCAGGAAGGAAGCAACGTTGATGTTAGACAAGGTCCCGTGACCACATAGCAACTGGGAACTGCTTCGTTGTTATTCGAATTGCGCTGGTTCCGGTGTTGCCAAAGCAGCGAACGAAGATCTCACCTGGCCGTAAATCTGAGGAATAAAGAAAGTAATCGCAGGAAGTGAGGGTGAGCTCTTGATGAAGAATCGGCACCAGTGTCCTCTTGGCCGTGAGCTTCTTTCAATGGTGGGCTCTATATATCTTATTCTTTTCTCGTGAACGAAGGTGCTCTCGTTCTCTTTGCTCTGAATTGTGGCCGTATATTCTATTGTGTGCCCCCTGTTGCTTGTCTATAGATGGTCCTTTTATAGGTAAGAATAACCTAGGCTTTCAAGGAAAGAGAATAAATCTACATATTATGTTATAGATCCTTCCTATTCTTGTGATTTTTTCTGTGACCATGCCAGTGAAGAGGAAATTCCACTTTCCCCTTTTTGTTTTGAATATATCGTCCCCCTTGGTGTGAAGATACGAAAAACAATCTGCTGATCCTTTTGCTTATATTCACTTCCCGCAATAGCCCTTTTTCAACCAATAGAAAGAATAAATTTCAGCAAAACCTTTCCGGTTTCTCTCCATCTATGTTTGCCGATCCCTTCACTAGCAATCCCCCTCATTTCGTGTCCATCGAATCAACCAAATATCTCCAGGATTTTCACTTCCTTTCTCTTCTTCGACGGATAAATCGGTCAACTTTTGGACTTTACTCAAGCAAATGCGTGAGTGGGCAAGGAGCCCACAATTGCGGATTTCCGTAACTGAATCCCATGAGGACCATTCTCATATCAGGCCAATTCTAACGTGGGTGCAGTGAATTGATTATAACCTTCGAACATCTATATGCAATTGACTAGTATTTTTTGTTTAGGGGCTAAAGTTTAGCCCCTAACTTTTATGTATAAAATAATGATTGGATCGCCAAAATTTAGGTGTCAACACCACGCAATTTATTTAATACTTTCTTTAGTAGCCAATTATTATGTTAATGATTGTGCACCCACATAATGATGTCAAGTGTTAGTAGATACACCTAAAATCAACCCAAACTGCTTGATAAAAATCTTTTTAAAATGAAGGGGCGCTAATTGGTTAACTAGTCTAAATAAATCCCCGATCCTATATTCTCTAGTTGTATAAGAAGTGAGGTATACTCATATACCTTACTTGGTTTTTAACTTATCTCAATAGGCTAGTGATGACTCCTTATTTGAAAATTCCTATGATACCCTAATATCACACGAGTTTGGGCTTGGGGGAATTAGTGCTTGATCATGGGTCGTAGGCCCGTCCTCTATGTAATACCCCTAAACCTATTCCTTCTCTTGAGGGTAGGTCGCGACATTAGTCCCTATGCTTCACTTCGGCAACAATTTCAATTCTTCTGTTGGATTCTGTTTGAGCTTTGTTGGAAATTGTTATTACCACATAGACGCAAATTTGTAAATAGAAATTGCACTTTTAGTCATCCTACTTTTTAGGCTATTCATATTTCGTCTACTTTATTTTTGCAACAAAGTTCTTGTACTCCTTATTGAAGAGATCACAAGTAAAATTTATTGCATTTCCAATCCAAAACAAATTGAGATGCGGTACTAGCTATTATTCGATACATGATGGGAAAATTGTTCAATAAAATCATAAATTTATTATACGACTGCTAATTCGATTATAAATCTTCCAGTTTGGCCAATGTAATCCCAAACGTCTGCGATTTTTTAATTTAGTCCATCGAGCCAATTTAGATTTGAAAAAGTTGACGTGGTAGTCTAATTAGTGTCGACCATACTATGTGATGTAGCTGATTGCCAACTTGGACGAAATGATGTCATTTTACAATTTTAAAAAATTTCAATTTTTTCTTCTCTTTCTTTTTTTTTTTTTTTTTTTTTTCATATTCTACTCAACCATGGTCGAAAGTGTCATGAACCTCACTTTTCCTTACCTTCACAAAGGCCCTAATGACCGGTGGAGGAAGAAGATGGACAGTAAAATGGGGGGAAAAAAGAGAGAAGAAAAGGAAAAATAGAAAAAATTCAGAAATTTTTTTTTAAAAATTGCAAAATGACATCATTTTAGCTATATTACTCGTTGATTGTGCTACATAGCATGGTCGGCGTTGACTGAGCCATCGTATGAGTGATTTTTGACCTAAATCAACCAAATGGACTACATTAAACAATCATCAAAAGGTTTGGACTACATTAGTCTAATTGGATAGTTTAGGATTGATAGCCAAACACAGATTTAGGACATTTTGGACAATGGTCCCAATACATGGTATATACTTGTACAAGTCTCTATAGTTAATGTTAACAGTTCTGTAATAATAACCAAATGAACTTCTTTCAAGCAATTTAACGTTAAAGGGTTAGTTGAGATTGCTACTTTACACGAATAGCCTCCTTACTACACAAATCAGGCCCAACAATTAACTTGATATGGATTTGCTGTCGCTATAGGAATTCCAAGAATTCTCATGAATTGCCTCAAATTTAAATGGAGTAATTTCCCTACAAACTTGATATAGAGATAATTAAATTGTTGTTAGAATATTTAAAGTTGATCTAGATTTTTTATAATAGCAATTCTAGATATGCATGACTAGAAATGAGAACCCCATTATTACATATCATTATTGCATATACTGAATTGACCTTATCGTACTGTCATTTGATTCACAATATTATATATGTAAAAATTATTAATTAAGTTGGTCTTAATTAGATAATTTCACAAGATTTTGAACGCAAATATAATGGAAGTAACTTGGAAAATCCTATATAAAATATTTAAAGGGGATTTCCTAATATTTTCATGCAATTTTCTTTTCTTTATCTATTTAATACATGAATTTGCATATTTATGAGTTGATTCAATCTTGATTACTTTTTATTATACCTTGTTGATTATTATTGCTTTAATTATAAGTGATTTCTTACATTTTTGTTATTTCAATGTGTGTGTAATATATAGAGTTATGAGTTTCAGGTCAATCCAACTTATTTGAAATTTGGCATAGATGGTTGCCCCATTAATCCATAAATATAAGAAATAATTTTTAGGAGATACACGAGGTTGATGTATATTTCCATAATGTCGTTTTTTTGTTAGTTATATAGGCCCCGTTTGTTTGTGTTTCTTTTTTCTGTTTTTAAACACTTTTTCTTTTTTTTGTTCCAGGAACAAAAAGGAACAAACGCGTTTGGAGTGCGTTTCTGTTCCTTTTTTGTTCTTTTGTTCCTCGAAAGGAGCAAAAAAACAAGAAACACAAATTTTGTGTTTCTTGTTTCTGAAACAAATAGAAACACTTTTATTTTTTCTTATTTTCTTCTTCTTATTTTCTTTCTTTTTTCTTTCACCGGTCGCGCCGCGGCCATGGCCAGGCGCCCAGCCGGCGTGAGGCCGGCGGCCTCGCCCAACCACGGTGAGGCTCGGCCTCACCCGGCCAAGCGAGGCCGCGGCCCTCGCCGCCGTCAGTTAGCCATGGCGCCGGCGACCGGCCAAAAAAGAAAAAAAGAAAAAAGAAAAAGGAAAAATAAGAAAAAAATAGAAAAAATAAAAGAAATAAAAAAATTATACAAATTTTCTAAACAAGAAAAGCGTGTGTTTTGTTGAAAATTGTTCAAAATTGCGGAAAACACTTTTTTCTATTTCTGTTCCTAACAATTTTTAAAGTAAACGCAAACAAACGCACCCATAGTTTACTTGTCTAAATGCATATATTTTAAGCTTATTTGATTGCAAAATTCTATAGAAAAATAAGTAATGATAAAATGTCCATGACCTTCCGTACGACTATTATGGGACATCAATATGTACAATGTAAGCTTTAAGCACATAACTTCAATAATTATTTTATAGGAGCGATATGTCAATATTTTAACAATCTATGTTGCAAAGGTCTTACAGAATAAACGGAACTTTGTTGTCTCAATCTTTCTATGATTATAGAAAAAAAAAAATTCCTCTTGTCTCTCATCTTAAAGGTGCGAGGATATTCAACTTTATATAAAATTTAAATAATTTTTTTATCTCCCGAATTTTTTTAAATTTTTTGTGAATACTTAATTATTGCATGCAAATAATAACGTGGATAGTTTCCACTTGGTTTCATGCAGATTTATAATAAGAGAAAATTACTTTTATTCTTTTTTTGATAAATCAAGGTATGAGAAATTGATTAAGTACTATATATTTCAATAAAGTTGCAGTACAGATGAATTACGCTCTTATTTTGACATCAAATAGATATCATAACCATTTCACTTTTAGAAAAATATAAATATTTTATCTCAATAAAAATTTGTTGGTGCTTTTCTTTTTTTAATCACTATCCTTGCTAGTGTTTCCTCGCGCAAGATATTTTTTTGTTAATAGCCAACAGTAGCTCTTACGGTTTTTGGAAAACATAGAAAAAAATATTGGGATATTCACCTTAGCTTAGTTGTAATATTAGAGTTGTTATTTAAAACTTTTTATAGTGACTCGAAATAGAATACTTTTAAATTCAGTTTGAACATCAGTGAAGCCTACCAATTGAAAATATTTCCTGCAGTGAAGCATGGGTGCATCTCTAGTTTTGTCGATAAAAAAAAAAAAAATACTGAGACTAAAATGGATCATCATTAAAGAGTATATTGGACCAAAGTGCTATCTATTTTTTAAGTCTGTACATACTAACACCGTGTATTAGTGTTTGGAGCTAACGTAATTATTTGCGGCAAATTATGGGTGGAAATCGTGTGGAAAGGCTTAAAAATCAACACAATAGTACAAATATTAGAATAATGACTAAAAGAAATACGTGGGGGGAAAAATACGAATTTCCGAAGCTACAGAAAAGTGGAGACCGGGGATACCGTGGGATCCACCAGATGTTGTTTTGGCATTTCAAGTTTTGAGGGCATGGATAAGCAAAGCGGAAGCGGGGAAATTCAACAAACTAACCGTGATCCCGGGTAAATAGAGGGCCTCCGTAAAGAGGTGAAGTCAACAAAGAGAATGAACAAGAAAACAAAAGGTAGAGAGAGCACACGAAGAGGTCCCGACTTCTGCTCTCAAGACGCGTTCCAGTGCTCCGGCGACGTCTTCCGGGCGTCCCTAGAAACACGCATTGACGTCTCAGTCTCGTCATCTTGCTCGTAGCCCAGCTAGTGCCAACCTCCACCGGTTCTCCTACCGAGGTGCACTCTCTCTTTTCCGGCAGGTTTTCGTTCCTTACGTCATGTCATTGTGTAAGGACATGTCATTGTGTAAGAACCGAAGTTCAGACCCTTAATTTTTTCTAGGTGCGTTATTTAATATGATTATTTATGCGAATCTTGGTTGCCTGGAACAATGTAGATAATCAGGGCATGCCTTATTCTGGGGCAGAAAGCGTTGGGCATGTCTCCCCAGTCACTGAGGACAGTGATGTAGATAATCAGGGCATGCCTGATCCTGGGGCAGAAAGCATTGGGCATCTCTCCCCAGTCACTGAGGACAGTGATGTAAAAAATCAGGGCATGCCTGATCCTGGGGCAGAAAGCATTGGGCATCTCTCCCCAGTCACTGAGGACAGTGATGTAGATATTCAAGGCATGCCAGAAGGCGCTAGCAGGAATGATCCGCAGCATCTGTCGCCAATCACTGAGGACAGTGATGTAGAAATTCAGGGCATGCCTGAAGACGCCAGTGGGAGTGATCCTAGGGCGGAAAGCAATCAGTATCCATTGCCAAGCATGTGGCATCTTCCAATTGCAGTCTTCTCCGGTAATGTGCGGTAAGGCTACTCAATTTTAAACAGCCAACATCAAGTTCTTTAGACTTTAGTAGCTATAGATTACTCTAGAAAAATTGGTCAAAACTTCAACAGCACTTAATGTTCAAGTCATGTCATGACATGGATAGGTTGGATGATATGTATATCAGCTGTCTTCTTTACTGCTCAACAGTGGTTTCTAAATGGATTGCAGGCAAGTGTTCAGAATGGATGAACTTGGTCGAGAGATATTGGGGATCGCTTTTCCTGCTATCTTGACTTTGGCTGCTAACCCTGCCAGGTCCTTAATTCATACTACCTTCCTTCGTCATTTAGGTATGAAGATCAAGTCTGCACTTTTTCACATGAACTCTATTGCATGTCCTCTTTTTATATGATAATATACAAGTTCAAGAACTTGATTCTGGGTCTACGTTCCTATGTCTACATTCCTATGTCTATTCAGGTGTCATTTGACTGACCAACTGAATTGTTAACTTGGTTTTTTAATCAGCATCTTACACATAGCAACATTGTCATGGGCAGGTCCAACAGAACTCGCAGCTGTAGGATTTTCGATCGCTGGATTTAATCAAGTCATAAACATTTTCACATTCGCTCTGGTGATTATAACAGCATCGGTTGTCGCGAAAGAGAATACTCTTGGAAGAACACGTGCCGACCTGGGAGAAGGTCAAAAGCTTGATTCATTGGAAAGAGGTTCAGATGCAAATTTATCAATGAAGATCGGCCAGGGCTTATTTCATAAAAGAAGCCAATCAGCCTTCAAGGAGCGAGGTCCACACTCAACCTCAGGTAGAAAAACAACATCTAAACTTGAAGTGTAGTAATTGGATGGGCCCAATAACATATAACAACTTTCTCAGGGGCAGGTTCACTAGAGCTCAGAGCTGGAAAAGCATGTGATGATCTGGCTGAAGATGACAACATAGAAATGAAAGAACCAACACCTGATGATGAATTGGTCCCAGCAGAAGGTACATTCCAATATCATTGTGTTAATTTCACCTTATAACTAGAAGACTTGGCAAGATGTCAGGTCTCTAATGATTTTGCTTTCGGTTTACCAGATTTTACAGCAAACACTTGTAGCAAGGAAAGAATCCCTTCAGCATCTTCTGCCCTAGTAGTTGCCGGGATCATTGGTGTCTTGCTAGCATTTTGTCTAAGATTGGGTGCTGAAGCCCTCTTGAGCTTTTTGAGGCTAAAACCTGTAAGTGTTTTGATTATATATCTTATTGAACTTTTTTAACTGCTAAGCTAGTAATGACTTGGATTATCTTTACCCTGCATTAACTAATTCCAATGTTGCTTGTTTAGGGTTCTCTCACGCTAACCTCTGCTACAAGATATTTGAAGCTAAGATGCCTTGGAGCTCCGGCTGTTCTTCTGTCATTTGTAATCCAAGGCGTGTTTCTAGCTTTTAAGGATGCCAGGACTCCTCTCTATGCCACTGGTATGTCTTACTTAAAATATGTGTTTCCAATTGGTATGAAATTAAGAACTATGTTTATTTGATTGTTTAATAATAGTTGCAGGAGAGCTTGCAAATATTGCATTAGATCCAGTACTGACCTTCATTTTCCACTTGGGTGTTGGTTGGGTTGCAGTTGCACATGCAGTATCACAGTGAGTGGTGCAATCAATAATTTTCTTGGGTTCTATATTTAAACTGTTGATAATAGATCACATACTTTATGCTTCTAAATAATTTTGTGATTTCAACAGATACATAATATTTCTTATTCTGTTATGGAGGTTGACAAAAAGAGTTTATATCTTACCTCCGAGCCTTAGGGCTATGCGCTTTCGTCAGTTTATAATAAATGGTAAGTCAATATTCCTGCACATGTATCAACTAAAATTTTTTTTTACTTTGTCTTCCTCTTTCCTTAGACAAAGGGACTTAACTTCCCTTAGGTTCTATCTGTCTATTATCAATACTGATAATTTATTTGCTCATAGTTCTATAGCCATGTGCTCCCCCAGTGTTACAATATAGAAAAAGTGACCGCAAAGACAGATAGAATGTCTTTTGTGTTTGTTTTGCGAAAAACACTTCTATGAAATTTGGGGATGTTGTTAAATGAATGCTTGTGTTCGGTCAGGACTTCTTTTGGTGGGAAGGGGGATGGCTCTCACCTTCTGTTCTGGCCTTGCTTACGTGCTGGCTGCAAGGCTGGGTTCAGGACCTTTAAATGCGTTAGTGATATGCTTAAATGTTTGGACAATACCAACAGTAATTGCTGGTGGCTTGGCCGCTGCTGGACAGGCAATCCTAGCTGGTGCATTTGCAGAAAAAGATTATGACAAGGCAATTGCAACTACATCTAGGGTATTACAGGTACTTATTTTGATAAATATTAATGAGTTTCTGAACCAATCTTGTGAATTGGATTTTTGAGAGCAAAGAGTAGAAAGGAAACAGCTGAAATTGCTTAGACTGATAGACTGAATCTGCAGATGGGATTTATAATTGGCCTAGGGCTCACTGTTATTATTGGTGTGGGCCTGAGTTTGGGATCCAGAGTACTCTCAAGAGATGTCAACGTTCAGCATTTCATTTCTCTAGGCATTCCAGTAAGTTCTCTCAACTAGCTCGATATGTTGCAGTTAATTTTTTTTGCATGAATTGAGTAATCATCTCAATGTGCATACAGTTTGTTGCAGCTGCACAACTTGTCAACTGCTTGGTTGTTGTCTTTGACGGCCTTAATTTTGGATTATCAGATTTTATGTACTCTGCATATTCCATGGTAATACCAAAGTCTATTTTTATTCAGTTCTCATGATTTTTGGATATTTGACTTCTCTCTAATAAGTTTTTGTATGCAGGTTTTAATATCCATGATCAGCCTTGCACTGTTGTTCCTTCTTTCTGAGGGCTATGGTTTCATTGGAATATGGATTGCCCTAAGTATATTTTCGGGTCTTAGGATTGTAGCTTGTATTTGGAGGTATAACTTCCTGCTTTTGAAATTTTCCAGATGAACTCTTTCATTTCCTTCATTACAAGAATTTCCACTATTTAGATTCAATTTATGATGTAATAATCCCTCTGTTTGGATATGTTCATGAGTATCTTAATATACAATTCTGCTTTCTTTGATGTGGTTGCAGAATGGGAACTAGGAACGGACCGTGGCGCTTTCTCGGGGAAGGACTTCTTCCACGGCGTGTTTGATTACAAACTTACCATGAAACTCTTCTTAGATCACACCACTTCCACAACTCTTATCTATTAATAACTCCATAGAAGTGATACGTAGCTTCCATGGATGAATGTATTTGGCACCCTATGTCTGTCTCATAAGAGGAAGGATTGATACTGAATTCTGCCTAATGAACTTTTCCTTTAACAGCAAGGACACTTGGTTTAGTGATTTTGAGTTGGGTGGCTTTTGCTCTTGCTTTTGTTAGAAATTAAATCAAATTCATAAGTATTTGTAAAGCAATGCTGGTGCTTCCAATGATTTTGCAGCTATGCATGCCCACTTTGAATACTATTGCGCTTGCTTAGAAAGCTCAAGTCTGTAAAGGATATGGACAAACAGTTCTTTGGCTTTTTTAGCACATTCTCTGGAGTTCTCTATTACTGATGTCTGCCATGGTTGTGTAAGAGTATATTTCGGTTAACACTGTTTCTTTCTGGATGATGTATTAGTTTATTGGATTTAACCTCTTCATCTGTTATCTCCTCGTGGGCAAATAAACATTTTTATTTCACATGTAACTTCTTGACAAACTCACTATTTGCCGTGAAAGAAGAAAAGTCTATTGCTGACTTTAGTTGCTGGAAACTTGATTCAGTAAAAATAATTTCCGTTTCAAGCCATGTGATGCTCCAGTTGGCTGGGTATGCACTGACCACCGTTTACTGAAAGTTGCAGGGGAGGGAGTTAGGACATAGGAAAAATGGGGTGCTTGTCAGTAATCTTGTTTAAGCAGCTCTAGCCATAAGAGAAGCATTTCTCTCTGTATCTTAACCTTTCGCTCCGCTTTTCTTTTCCCCTTTGTCTCCATTCTATTTGACATCCAATCGTTTGCTCTCACTAGATTGGTCTAAGATGGAGGACAGAGCAAGAAGTCATATCTGGGATCTGGGAAAGGTACATATTTTGTTCATCTTAATTAGTGTAGTATGACCTTAAATCTCTCTGCAATCATTGACTTGGTAGAACTATAGGTAAATAGCTTCAGTAGTAGCTGTCACTTCCTGCTTCTGGGTGGACTAAAATCATTTCAATGCAGGGGATATCGAATCTATGCCATTTACTGAGGCGCTTGGTCAGTTCTCTTACCGAGTAGATAAGATTACACCATGTTTGATTTAAGTTAATTTGCTCTTGAGAGTTTTCGGCGAAACATTGTTGTTTACCCACCTAAATATTCTTGCAGGAGCTGGCAATTTCTGCTTGATTCATGTCAGCCTTGTTCCTGTACTCAATGTTGTTGGTGAACAGGTATCTTTGTTAGAATCAATTTGTCAATTGACTGATATCTTAAGATGCTAGATATGGATTCAGTAACAAATAGTGTTCCTGCATTATGTCCTTAGCATGCTAATCATAGCCTCTATTATACTGTCCCACAGAAAACAAAGCCTACCCAGCATAGTGTTCGAGGTCTTAGAGGACTGGGTTTGACCCCAAATATTCTAGCTTGTAGAAGTGCAAAGGTTTGCCTCATCTATCATGTCTGTACTTCTTTTGATAATTGTGCTGATAGTAGACCAAAGTTGTCAGGTCACCTGTCACAGGTGCTTGTTGAGAATGTTAAAGGAAAGATATCTCAATGGTGCCGTGTGCCGGTACTTGCTCTTAAATGGTGATGAGCTTTGTTGGCCTTTTTGACTGATCATTAATTATTTCTAAGCAACTTGATTCCAGGTAGAAAACATCATTACTCTGTTTGATGCCCAGAACATTCGGCACATTCCTTTGCTGCTAAGAGTAAGTAGTTTAAGAATTTCGAAATTCAAACCATACGCCTCCTATATATGTTTCATAGCAAAAGGCTCAACATAGCTTCTTCGTGCCTTTTTTCAACCCCTCATAATAGGACCAAAAGGTACATGAAGCAATTCTGAAGGGACTGAACTTTATGGGGTATGTGGTGTGAATCGATTCTCCCTTGCCTTATGTTTTTTCATTCAATAAAGGAATGCCTACCCCTTTGTTCTGCTTTCTTGGGTATCACTCAACATGTCACCATTTCTTTCCAGCGTTGCAAGGAACCAGGAGTTGCGGGAATGGACTGCTTGTACAAAAGTTTATGACCAGTTGTGTGATCTGGCAGTCCTTGAACTTCTTTTTAATCTGTTTAGGCTTATTTATCCATGTGGTATCAGTTTTGATGCTTCTATTTTGTGCATGTTTCAGGTACGAATTGCTTTGGTAGGAAAATACACAGGGCTGTCAGATTCTTGTCTCTCTGTCTTGAAGGTGAGATTGGATTACTGAAGAGTCATATTTTTGCAGGCATTTTGTTTAGTACATCTCTTGGACAATTCTGCAATGCTTGTGATTTGATTACTTGCTTTTATGCCTTTTCCCCTTTTTTGGTTCTTCCTGGTTGGGTTCACATTTTACCAGTCAAGTCCGATGCAGCCACTTTAGTAGTGTGAAGATTTCCCCAAACGAGTCTCCTTTTGAAAACAAAGGTTTATTCTATTTGTTTCCATTTCAATATCTTTTAGGAAAATGAAGTTTCTGGAACACCTTCATGGTTGGCATTTTGTTCTCAATCACATTGGGCAGGAAATGTGCAGTCCATCCATAATGACAGATTAATTTATCAAAAATATGCTCACAGAATCTATGTGTGCAGTGTTGTGCTTAGAAGTTGTATTGTAAAAGATTATTATGGGTTATATGGCAGGCTCTTTTACATGCTCCTTTGCCTGCCAATAGAAACTTATTGTAGACCAGGTTCCCGTGAGCAACCTGGAGGATATCACTTGGAAAGAGGTGAAGCTGAGCTCATTTCTTATATGACTTATCATTTTTGTTCTGTTGCACGTTGCAAATAGAACTTAGATTGTATGCAGTCAATAGACAACAGTCCTTGACAACTAAGTTTTCCTAGCAGTCACCTGAGGCTTATAAAGATGCATGGAATTCATTGAAGGTACATTTAGTTTTATATTTTAATAGCCTTTTGGCCCTATATGCAGTTTTGATTTCCTCATTTGCTGATACTAGCTAGCTCCATGATTGCAATTGATTGTACAACTGAACTGTTTTTCATGCACAGGGTGCTGATGGAGTGCTGGTTCTGGGAGAGTTTGGTGATAGGGGGGTGCAAGGGAGGATTCTCGCAGCAAAGTATGCAAGGGACATTCTTGGGCATTTGCTTGGGGATGCAAATTGCTATTATAGAGTTTGCAACATCTGTGTTGGGTTTGCATGGCGCAAACAGCACAAAATTTGATCCTGAGACAAAGAATCCTTGTGTCATATTCATGCCAGAGGCATGCAGTACTTCTATGATATTTTACTAAAGATGATGATTATAATTCCTTCTGGCTTAGTAAATTTACTTTTCATTCATTCATGGGCTACATTTATCAGGTTTCAAAGACTCGCATGGGAGGGACGATGCGTTTAGGATCAAGGACTTATTTCAGGAACAGTGACTGCAAATTTGCAAAGTTGTAAGGAACTGGGGGATTTTGAAGTTTGTTTCATGTTCACGAGTGTTAAATTTGGATAAACAAGTGCTTAAGGCTAAATCTTATTTTATATGGTCGTGTCACATTTACAGGAGATGATGAATCATGAAAATGTTTGATGTATTCATAAATTTTTAATCCTTTAGGTATGGCAATGCAAGGTTTTTTTATGAGTGACATCAGCACAGATATGAGGTTTATCGATGTCAGCATAAAACTGCTTGTCATCTCGGTCCTGAGTAATCTTCTTTTCTTTTGCTTGCTTGGTCATTAACAAGTTTAGTTGATATCACCCAGGTAAATCCTAAGGTTGTACCAGAACTGGAAAAGGCCAGCCTGTGCTTTGTTGACACGGATGAAAGTGCGCAACGAATGGAAGTAAGTATTAGTGGTACTTACTTGCAAGATCTGTGTGCAAACCCAACACAGCGTGCAAGGGAAGATTCTCGCAGCAAAGTATGCAAGGAAAAATAACATTGCGTTCTTGGGCATTTGCTTGGGGATGCAAATTGCTGTTATAGAGTTTGCAAGATCCGTGTTGGGTTTGCATGGCGCAAACAGCATGGAATTTGATCCTGAGACAAAGAATCCTTGTGTCATATTCATGCCAGAGGCATGCAGTACTTCTACAGTATTTTACTAAAGATGATGATTATAATTCCTTCTGGCTTAGTAAATTTACTTTTCATTCATTCATGGGCTTCATTTGTCAGGTTTCAAAGACTCACGTTGGAGGGATGATGCGTTTAGGATCAAGGAGGACTTATTTCAGGAACAATGACTGAAAATCTGCAAAGTTGTAAGGAATTGGGGGATTTTGAAGTTTGTTTCTTGTTCACGAGTGTTAAATTTGTATAAACAAGTACTTAAGGCTAAATCTTATTTTATATGGTCGTGTCACATTTACAGGAGATGATGTATCATGAAAATGTTTGATGTATTGATAAATTTTTAATCCTTCAGGTATGGCAATGCAAGGTTTTCTGATGAGGGACATCAACACGGATATGAGGTTAATCCATATCAGCATAAACCTGCTTGTCATCTCGGTCCTGAATAATCTTCTTTTCTTTTGCTTGCTTGGTCATTAACAAGTGTAGTTGATATCACCCAGGTAAATCCTAAGGTTGTACCAGAACTGGAAAAGGTCAGCCTGCGTTTGGTTGGCAGGGATGAAAGTGCAAAGCAAATGGAAGTAAGTATTCATGGTACTTTTATTTTGTTTTCGAATACAACCTAATAATGTGTACTTCAGTCGTAGTCTGCTTGTAATAATTGTGGCAGTACCTGATGATTCAGTACTGTTAAGTACTTCTCCTTTCTTGTTGATTTCACATTTAATAGTGTACATCAATTGCAGTTTGTGGAACTTCCTGATCATCCGTACTTAATAGGTGTTCAGTTCCACCCTGAGTTTAAATCAAGGACAGGAAAACCTTCTGGTCTCCTTTTAGGTATGCATTGTTGAATATAAAATGTTTCTTGTCACTCTTCATGCATGTGTCAATGTTTCCATGGTTTTCTACTCATTTGTACATTTGTCGTTTGTCCACTGTAACCACTATCTTAGAGAGAAAGTTCCACTTAATTTTGCGGGTGCACTTTCTTGTGCTGATGCAATTTCTCAGAAGCATCCACAATCTATCTGGAATAGTGTTACTGCTCATGAATTTACTTGGTCTGTTCAGTCGTGTTTCCCATTTGATGGTGTGTCTTTGCCAAGGCAATCTTATTCAGTTTTATTCTGTTGGAATTGGGAGAATTCGTTGGTTCCTTGACCCATTTAGATGGTAGAAGTTCCTACATTACCATTTTGAATATTTAGATTTTCTTAGGTGCCTAGTTCTACCATTTCATTTGGCAGAGCCACTAAGATAGAAATCATAATTTAGTTCACTCTTGTTTGCTATTGAGAGCGTTTTAGCTTTCTTCTGATTAACCTGCCTTAATGTTTTACCGTTCACTTTCAACTGCAACAGGACTTATAGCAGCTTCATGTGGGCAGCGTGATGGAGTCTTATGCCATGGAAGCAAGGCAATCACCAATGGCATGAGTAATGGACCCTCAGTCATGAAAAGTTGCACAAAAATGCATCCAAGTTTTTGAATGGCTCATGCGATGCCATACTTATGAATGGTAATGGCATGCACTGTTGATGCATTCTGTAGCAGTCGCACCAAGGGAGTATGGTTGTCTAAAATTATTATAGCTTAGTCATCAGTTTAGAGGGATGCGAGTCCATTTGTAAAGCAAACAAGCATAAATACCACCTTGTATGGTTGAGTGAAGAGGGTGGCGAAGTCATAAATAGCCTCTTCATTAGATGCACTTGGGAGTGCTGGAGAACTCCAGCCTTGAATGCGCTTAAGCTGAGGGATCTTGTGTAATTAGATGGGAATTGGGGCTGATGACTGCTCAGCATTTTTTTGCCTGCCTGACTGACACATCACACGCAACCGTCAAGGGATTGCACCTGACTTGAAAGCAAAAGTTTTGTTGGCTGATTGTGAGGGTTAACGAAGTTCACATAATACTGCCCGTATATGATGTGGAAGCTTCTGACTACACGGAAAATGAAATGTTTGGTACTTTAGGCTATTTTCAAGGGATTTAATCCCTCCTTTTGGAAGACTCTGAGACTACTTGATTCGTTAATGTCTTTTTTTCCTGGATCCTGACCTGAGAGCTATAATTCTTTGTAGGAATGTTCCTGAATTATCTACCCTCTCCTGCTCTTAGCTTCATGGAACACCAAATGTTTTCCGGAAGTTCATCTGCTGATGACACGGTCAATTTGGGCGGGATTAATGAACTGGATCTTTAAATTTTTATTTTATTCCAGGATTGACGGAATTAAGTGGTTGGCCTGAAACACTTCTATTTATCATAGTTATTGCAATTATATGTTTGTAAACATAATCCCATCAAAGTAAATTACAATTTGGTAGAATGAAATGGGGTGGGGATGGATTCAGTGCCATCATAATGTACACCTTCATATGATTATGTGATTCACAACTCTCGTTCAAATGCACGGTATATCGTGCTCGCTTGAGTTGGTTAATCATCAAACTAGTGCACTGAACCAAAAATGCCACTATCGTCACGTTCTACAATATTAGATTACACGCTGGTGCACAAATTGAGGAATAAGCATTGTATGGGCAGCTCCTCCAGTAGGCGGTAAAATTCAGTCAAGATGGGTCCCCAGAGCCAACCTTAGTACTGCAGGTGCAAGGGCCTAGTTTGATATGCAAGAGGAAGATGCTTGGATGGCTTTATTGGCTTATAAAGTCATTCTAGTTCACTTCACTGGTTGATACAATCTGCAACCATAGCAGATCTTCTCTAATTATGAGGTAGCAATGCTTCACCTCCACGCTGTTTTGATGGAAAGGATCAGTTCTCGTTGTCAAAAATTGAAAATATCCGCACGGCACATCACAGATGAGAGAAAGGGGAATGTGAGCGCGGATTGACTTGCAAAGTACACTCTTACCTCCAAATTAGTTTTAATTTTTGCAATTCTTCGCCTTATGGTCTTCCAATCAAATGAGCTCACAAATGGTATCGAAATCTATCACTTGTATCACCGTAATTATATACCTAGAAGCCGGGGCTCTAATCTCGATTACTTGAAATAGCCCTATTCCATTAAAACTTCTGCCTGAACCATCTATGTTCAATTTGCAATTTCCATAAGAGTTTGATGACACCATCATGAGGAGGCGCTCCACCGATGGGGTGTGTCCTCAAAATCCAAGAAAAACTGAGAATATGGATGCGCCGCAATTCGAATAAAAATGGGAAGAACAAGAAGTAATTGCAGGACGACTGATGAAGAAGTAGAAAGCGGAAGTTGATGCTCGCTGCCCATGAAGCAAAACTAACACTCTGAGAGAGAGAGAGAGAGATTACCTTTGGGGTTCAGCAACGTTCAACTCCATAAGCATCCGAGCAAATGCTTTTTAAAATCGCGAGTCGGAATGGCTTCAGGATGTCAAATCAAACTCGCTAAACTCGTTGGAATCGCGAGTTAACTCGCGATCTCATCAAGTTCGTCAAATGCTGGGCCTTTTTTCTTCTTCTTCATCCTCGTGGGCTGATCCAGAAAATCCGGCCCACGAAGCCTTTAAACTTTTTGAAACGGAGCGATGACTCTCAACTTAGCAAGGGAAACTGAGACTTACCGGTTCAAGAATGAACATATATGTTGGGGAAAGCAAGAATCATATAGAGAAAAGAAACAGTCTTTTATCGATCGCTTCGACTCCTCCAGAAGGGTGGCCCCAAGAACAAAATCTTAGTTCAAAAGGGCTTTTAGCTTTGGACGTTTAATTAACTCAACCTTGCTTGAAAAAAATTCAAGAGCACCATCAAGTCTCTCGCCCTCGATATGTACAAGCATAATTGTCACGTGTCACCATCCAAATGGTGAATGTGAAACAAGTATTATGCACTAGCAATGGACTTCATAATGAAAATGATTATTCATCGAATTTATAGTTTACTATTAGAGATGTGTAGAACTTGTGTAGTCCCTTTTGGCAATTTTGTTGTCTAACTTAAGAGAAATAATAAAGTACCATAGCCAAATCATGCCCTTAGAAGCCACGGTTCCCAATTATATGAATGTGGCTAGATAACAATTTAGAACACCTCGGTCAGTGCTCTATAGTACTAAGCAAGTAAATTAAAAAAAATTGACAAAAAAAGAGTAAACAAAAAAAAAAAAGGATAATTGCAATGGAAGTCTTAAGACTTGTCATGACGGTGCAATTGAATAATAAAATTAAAAAAAAAATGTAATCAAACCATTATGTTAGTTTCGTTCAATAAAACTAACGGAAAATATAATGTAAATTTTTTTTATTTTCTTTCTCCTATGTGGTGCCAACAATACTAAAAATGAAACATAAGACTAAAATGTTTTAGTCCAAATAGAATTTTTTTGGCAAAAAATTAATGAAATTAGATTAAAAAATAAAAAGCTATTTTTAAAAAGAAAAAATAAATAAAGTACAAGGCCCTCCCGGTTGCTGCCCTACCATCACTAGAAACGATCGATTCATAATAAGTTTATTGAGAAAAGATACTAGAAATGTCAAAAGTTATATATAGCGTTCACTTTAGTGCCAAGATTTTTTTCGGATTATTAAGTGTCACTTTTAAATTTTAGAGAAAAAAAAAAGATCACTTAAGTGCCACTCTGATTTTGGATTGTTGGAAATCCAAAGTGGCTATATTTTATAAATTTCTCAAAACTATGTGGCTCACCAGTGTGCCCAATCAACATAGAATCCCTAAGACATCATCCAAAAGTTATAAATTGTGATCAATTGAGTGCTGAATTTTATTTAATGTGATCACTTCACTTCCAGTCATTGTTAAAGAGCGATCATTTTAGTACCAAGCACACCAAGTAGAAATGCTACTTGGTTTGGATTTTTTTTTTTTTTTAAATGTCACGTTACATAAAAATTTTAATTAAAAAAATTCACATATTTTTTTGGCCAGAATTTCTTACCATTAGCACTTAAGTAATTTTTTTTCCTCTGAATTGACACTTAAGTTATTCGGCAAAAAATTTTGGCATTAAACTAAGCGTAGTACATATCTTTTAACACTTCTAGTATTCTTTTGCCTAAATTTGTTAAATTTATAGCCTATCCATATGAACATATAGCATGCAATATAATTTGAGCAGTTTTTACTCCTAGCTCCATATTGGAGCCACAAGTTGGGGAAAAAGAAACCCAAACCCACCCATGGGCTTAAGGTTTTGCATATCCTATCCTTCCCACAACTTTTTTGGAGAAATTTGTTTAGCGTATCTCATCATTCCGACAACTTTTTTTTTTCAAGAAACTTGTATCTATTTCGCATAACTTTTTGAGAAAAATGTCAAAGAAAACATGATATTTCTCGAAAATTATAGAACCATGCTATGATTAAACTACTATTTCAATTGTCCAAATGACATTTTCATGAGTGAATGAAACATATCGAGATTCATCAGGCTTTTGGACTGCAACATGTTCTTCATGGCAACTCTTCTTGAGCTAACATTTTGAATAAGGCAAATCCATATAGTTACTTGATTTGCAAACTCACTATACTAGTTGTTCGTCGGGAATGTGTTCCTTTTTGAATATCTTTCAACGAAGCGGCAAGTCTTTGGTTTCTTGTTATGTGGACCAAGGTCTATGTAGTTTTGAAAAGGAAGCAACTAAGGGTATATTTATTTATTTGTGTTTCCGTTCCCCATAACACAATTTTTTGTTCTTTTGTTCTAAGGAACTAAACAACAACAGAAATGCATTTGTTTACATTTTTGTTCCTAGGAACAAAAAAATTTATTTTTTTCTTCCGAGAACAAATTTGGAATAAGAATAATAAGTAGAAACAACTTGTTTCTTGTTCTTGAGAACACTTCCAATAAACATTTTATTTCTCATTTTTCTTCTTCTTTTTCCTTCTTTTTTTTTTCTCTCTTTTCTTCCTTTTAGCCGGTCGCCGACCTCGGCCATGGCTGACGACCAGCCGTTGAGGGCCAGTGACCTCGCCTAAGCGTCGTCGGCCCCTAAGGAGGCTCAACCTCGCCCAAATCCGACAAGGCCAAGGTTGCCCAACCAAGGCGAGGTCGCTGGCCCTCGTTAACCGGTCACCGGCCATGGCCGAGGCTGATGACCAACCAAAAGGAAGAAAGAAGAAAAAAAAAGGAAAAATATAATAAAAATATTAAAAAATTAAAAGAAACAAAAAAATTATACAAGTTACTAAACGTGTTTCTATTTTTAGAGTGGAAACTTTTTGCAATTACCAAACTTGTTATTATATTCAGAAATTGTTCCTGAAATAGAAAAGAAAAATTATTTATATTCAAAAATTGTTCCCTGAAACAGAAACGTTATCAAACACACCATAATTCTACTCTACAAGCAATAAAGAAAAGGATAATCATGAGATAAAAACATGCGATAAAATGTGCAATATAAAGAAAAAGACAGCCAAAAGACAAGTGTTATTAAGATTGTTGATTTGTCAAAAGGAGCCTTACAACTGTGTCCCTTTGGCTATTTATGGTCTAATTTATAAGTAACGTTTTTTAGTAGTTATTGAATTCGAATTCAAACTTTTTGTGGAGACTTCGGTACCACACCGACCAACACTTTGCACTATCCTTAGCATTATCGGTACCAAGCTCTTGAAATTGCCTCCATCCTTATCTTCTTGTTCCGGAACGGTTATTAAATACCTAATATTTGGTATCCCTGATGACCAGCGGCTTTGTTACACATTGGACCTAACGGGCTCCCTTTTAGTTCTAGGCCAGCAAGTTGATTTTTTGGTGCCAACAAATATGCCCTTTAATAGAATTAATAGATAATTCTTTTAACTCGACCGACGATTGTACTCACTAACGCTTATCTGCAGGGCTCTGCAAGACGCCATTTCAGATCCCTCTCTTTTGTCGTCATCCGACGCTTTTTGGGGTTTTAAATCCCAGTACTCTTCGGATTCGGCATGGTCTTCTCCTTTAAAGCCCTGACCATTTGTTCTTTTGTCTCATCCTTTGACGCCATTGACGCTTACTCCAAGATTCAATTTTTATCCTTCTTCTCCATCATCCTTCATCTTCCGTGCCCCACTCAGGTGCTACCATGTCTTCCAGGAATGATCCTGCTAACTTTATGGTCCGTCTGCAACAGCTTCAGTCACCGGAGTATGCGGATAATGTGTATTTGTCGCTACAAAACCGTATCAAGGATGAAGATGGGAAGATTGTTCTTGGCCCGTGTCTTCAGACACCTGATCCTCTTCCATTCCTCGCCTGCTGCTTCCCCCGACACGTGAAAGAACCTTTTCCATTCCTGAAGGAGTCTTTAGTGGAATATGTTTGGACCTCCTCGTCTCAACGGCTCAGGTCTTTTCCTTCTTTTCACCGTCTTTTTCAAACGGGCGGAAATCTACCAAGCGCGAGATATGGCATAACGCCAAAAATTGATCAGGCTCTTGAGTTTTGTACCTTTGATTGGGGACTTAATCTAAACTTGGGTAGCTTTGCTAGTTTTTGGTCTCCTTCTACTAACTGTTCTTTCTTCCAAAGGGTTCCATGACGGTGACTCTATTAAATGTTTATGCCATTACTGGTCTAAGTCCCTCTAGTGACGACCCTAGCTTTATCGATTCTTCGACATGCCTGACCTAGGAGAATGTACTAACCTTTCATATGTCCGTTTTCTGAAGACTTATGCTTATCAGACTGGGGATATTGAGGATGAAGAACATATTGCTTTCCTCCTCTACTGGCTGTCCAAGTTTGTCTTTCAGCAGTTGTCGCTTCGGGTGGCCAAGAAGCCAAGGGGATTAGCTTTTTACCTTTCGAAGGGTAGGCATATCGCTATGGATCGTCTTGCCCTAGCTGTGTTGTATTGAGGTTTGGGCTATCCCTCTATCTCCATGGGTGAATCAACTTCAGGAGTCTTTACAGTTCTTTCTGGGTCCTTCAAAGCCTGGGTCAGAATATATTTTTCAACCCTGTTTTTTTATACCAAAGTAGCACTCCGTTCAAGGCACAAGGCTGGGCCATACTTTCATGAAAACCAAGGGGCTCAATTGCCGAGCTTCCGACTGCACGACATCCCAGCAAGGACTAGAGCTTTCCAGCATTATCCCCATTGGTTTTATCATGCTTCCTTGAATACAGATGACTTTTGTGTGCTCTGTCGTTCAGACTTTCAATGGGTTTTTGCCTTTTCTCAGACTAAAGGCTCCCAAAGGTTCTGGCTATCTGTGCTAGTGGCATTAAACTTAGCATTGAAGTTGTCCCTCAATGGGAAATTTAAGTTCCGCGCTAAAGCATATTCTCTCCCCAGTATATTCTCCCCAGTACTGTGCTCGGCAATTCAGCTTACTCAGTGTACCCCAATTCTTGCTCCTTATTCCATGAATTTCCTTTTCGACAAGAAGCATCTATTTGCGTCACCAAGGCATCCAACCCTTTTGCATGCTGTCATATGATCGCTAACAAAGTCTTCAGAGATCGCATGTTCGAATCGTTTTCTCTAGTGCTTGATGTCCGCGTAAATTTCGTCAATTGGTGGGGAGGCTACCGAGACAATCTCTTTGATAATGACTTTGATGTGATCCTCGGCAAGGTCACTTCCAGAAATTCTTTCCTTGAGGATGCCGAGCATTCATCTAGACCAGGTACTCCCTCTTCTCGCAAATCATCAAAAAGGGCTCTGGATCTGGGTACCTGTTCCTTACTTCTTCGTTTTAATCTTTTGCTTTCATTATACCTTAGGTTCTGAATTTGTCGTTCTTCAGATGATTCTGAACTAGGATGCGTTTAACCAAGCCTGTTTTCGAGATCTTGGGAACACCTTTCTCAATAGCTCACTCGGCTCCTGGCTCACCCTTTCCTGACGCTGCTAAGCCGATGCTGTCAAGCATGGCAAGCCCCATTCCTATCGACGATCCAGCATCACCACGTCTAAGTGGCACCGAAGAACCTTTATCGTCCCTACCTTTGGTGATTAGTCCTCCGGGGACCTTAGCTCTTCCCCTTACGAAGCTTGCTCCATTATCTTTTGAGGAGGTGAAAGACCCTCCTCTGGATTTGGTCATATCTCCGTCTGCATCCAGCCTTCCCCATGAACCTATTGATCTCTCTACTCCTCCTACTAATGAACTTGGGTCTAATCCAACTTCTTCATCAGATCCTGCCTCAGCACCATAAGCATGAAGCCGATGCTTTTTAAATCACAAGTCGGAATCACTTTAAGATGTCAAATCAAACTCGCTGAACTCATTGAAATCACTACTAATCCATTTATAATAAATCGGTTAGATACCAAATAAAGTATTGAGGAAAATATCTTATTTCTATAAACCATAGATTAAATGAGTTCAGGGCTTGATTACACTAAATCACTCTTAAAGCTTTTTCGGTACATTTTCTCTTTTATTTTCAAAAATATTTTTAGGCAGCATAGATTGATTTTAGCCCAGCAAGGAAGTGATCATGCGAGTATGCCATCATTAAACAGATAAATTGCAGAAAATTAAACACCATGAAAAGCAATTATTTTTGGATTTTCTTTTATCTAGAAATTGAAACTAGCCTATATGACATGCAAATTTGTTTAACTACATGACCTAATTCTAACGACATGTGATTTCATTTACATGGGAACTGGGTAATACACATATGACATATAACATGACTTGAATTACATGACATACACACGATATTTTGGTGTTTTCATTAAAATTCGAAATTAGTTAACGCCCTAACTAAACTATATAAAGTAAATATTATCCAATCTAGATTGGGCTTTTTATCGAAAGAAAATTGTATTCATTACTCAAAATGATATAAAGATACATAGTTTTCATGGCAAAGTAAAGCAAAACAAAGCACGGATACTGAAAAAACAAAGCCAAATCTAGAAAACAATGAGGATCAATGGAGCACTAGGAACTTCTTAACCAAAAAAAAAAAAAAAAATGGAGCACTAGGAACTTTACCCAAAAAAAAAAAAAATGGAGCACTAGGAAAGTTAAGCACAAAACATTAATAGATCTATCAAACAAAACTGGCATGTTGGATCTTGTGTCATTATCAATAATGAGCACACGCCGGAAATTCCTTTTTCAATAATTATGACATTACTAATTGGCGATGCACACTTAGGTTCGGCTTCCTCTATACCATCGTTGTATGGAGATAACCATAATAGGTTAAACAAACACATATCTAACATGTGGATGGGCAAATATTCGTAATTCAATGAGATATCAAAACTCCTATGATTATCATTGGGATTGGAGGTAGAGAACATGTACACAAATAGAGCACAAAGGCATCGGAAGGCATCGGATCTCCAAAAACATATTTATGAGACTTCCAGATTTAGATCGGGAGAGGATAGCATCCACATTTAGAACTTGATTGGGGAAGTTCAAATGCTCAAATTGAGAACTAAATCAAGAGAAGAGAGATCCTAAATCTCATTTAGGAGAGGAAAAGGCAAGAAAAGAACAATAAAACGCAAATAAAATCAATAAAAGAGAGACAAGAGGGTGAGGCTAGCTCAAACCCTCCCTCATGACTGAAAGTTGAAGAAGATGATGGGAAAAGAAATAGAAGAGAGAGAAACGACTTTTTGGCTCCCTTCAAGCATAGGAAGTAGGTTATCATATCTTGCAAAACCATTTTGAACATGCAACATCATCTAAATATGCATACATTATCTAAAATCCTATCTAGTAAAAAAAAAAAAAACAATTCTTATCCAGAATATGTTCAAATTTAAAAAAAAAAAAAAAAAAAAAAAACCCTTAGCACATAATCTGAATCAAACTAGGCAATATCATCTAAAAATACCCATATGCAATATTTTTATATTTTTCATTCACTAAAAGTAGCAATTCTATCTAATCAAAATTTTAAACATAGCAAAAACCATTTAGGATATCCATCAAGATTTGAATAAAAGATTACGATACCCAAAAAAGTAATCCCTCGTCTTGCATCTTAAGTTAACAAATATCGCAATCTTAATAAGTCACTCAAGCACAATAAAAAAATAAAAAATTGACATGTCATCTCACGGTTCAAATTAATGATTATATCGCAATCTTGATAGGCACTTACCCACAATAAAACCAAACATAATCAAAAAAAAGATCCGTCATCTCACAACTCAAATTAATGATTATCTCTGACTTTTTGTCAATCGAATCCTATTAGATAATGCCTAAAACACTCAAGATCACATTAGTTCAAATTAGGAAATAAAATATCGAGTTCAAGATTGAATTAGATAATTACCTAACGCAACCACCTAATTGGACCGGCGACTGATGATGGACTGCAACACCCTAGGTACGTCGCGTGCTATATTTAATTAATTTCTTATTGATTTATTTGCAAGTGGAAGCACAATAAAGTAATTAAACAAGTGTCACAACCTACCCTTTGAGGCAAGAAGATATTCCTCTAATGGATAGATTTAGGGGTATTTGCTCATACAACGGTCCGAGCAAACGTCCTCAAAAGAGACAACTTCAAAAGCAACGTCTAGTCAGTGGGCCATGCTTGGTCCATTGTTTACGAACGTGGGTCTCCCAAACTCATACCTTGAGCAACAATAGTTCATTTTAAATATTTAGAAAATCTAAAAACATTATCTATGAGTCACTACTAGCATCTTTGTTGGAAGCTAGCTAGAAAGCCAATCAATGGTCAGGAGACCTCCCTTGATTTCCATAGAACTAGAGATTTCATAGGTTCAAGGACTTGGGTTATGATAAAAAGTTTAGAGATAAGTGCAATAAAAGTTCTAAAACTTGTTACAAAAATGCAATTGAGTCCTAAAACTTGCCAAAAGTGCAATCAAGTCCTAAAACTTGTCAAATTGGTTCAATTGAATCCTAAAATTAACACCGTTAGACTTGCGACGAAAAATGCTAACGTGGCACAAACATGGCATTTTAAATGATTTTTTATTTTCCACGTGGTTTTTTAAATTATTTTTATTCAAAATTAGATTTAAAAACTAAAAAAAAAAGCTAAAATTTATTTTAAAAACTGTTAAAAAAAAAAGGCAACTCCTCCATCGCTGCCGCCCATCGCCGAAGGGGCCGGCAATGATCACTAGCCTTGGGCAAAGGTCATTAGTCGCCGCCCCACCGGGCGAGGGCCGACGACCTCACCTGGCACGAGGGCACCTAGATCTGGGCACGCCGGCCCTCACGGGGGGTAGCAACCTCCGCCCAAGGCTGGCAACCATTGCCGGCCCCTCCGACGATGGGCGGCGGCGATGGCGGCGGAGGAGCTGCCATTTTATCTTTTCTTTTTTAACAGTTTTTTAAATAATTTTTAGCTTTTCTTTTTTTAGTTTTTAAATCTAATTTTGAATAAAATAATAATTTTAAAAGCCACATGGAAAATAAAAATCATTTAAAATGCCATGTTAGCATTTTCCATTAGTAAGTCGACGATATTAACTTTATGATTCAATTGAACTAATTTGATAAGTTTTATAACTCGATTACACCAATTTGATAAGTTTTAGGACTCGATTACACTTTTTTCAAGTTTTAGGACCCAATTGCATTTTCGTAACAAGTTTTAGAACTTCTATTGCACTTATCCCAAAAGTCTATTAGCGCCATTTAGGTACCTATGAGTTGGGTTATTATCTAAAGTGGTCAAGCGGTCTTTTTATATTTTCATGCAACTTGAATCATAATGCTAAATGATTGCACATGGATGATTCGTTCATGCCATTATACATTAGCTATAAAAAATGAACAGGAAAACAATCAAATAATCAAAATTGCAATCCAAGAAAGTAAACACTCAAGGTAAGCATATAAAAGATACACTAAGTACGATACAAAGAAGACCCGCAACTCATCGGGTGTTTATGTAATTGAAAACTCAAGATATATGTCGAGGAATGAATGGGTACAAACAGACAAAGGTTAAATTGGACATCAACCATGTCGCCGTCTTCAAGTCTTTCTGGCCACCTCTTCCAAGGGTCACATTTGGACTATTCTAATCCTAAGCTAATGCTAAACTAGCATTCAAAATCATATCATGCACACAATGCAACCAAACACAACCATATAAATCCAAACAAGTTCAAGCAACTCCAAACAATTCATGACACTAAACAAGTGCCACGAGATCGGCCTTTGAAATTCATGTATATCAAACCAACCTACAACCAATAATGGGGTAAGTACATTAGAGTGCTAAAAGTTTATTTTAGATCACTTAAAGTGTCAAAAATTTAGAAAAATGATCTTTCCAGTGCCTACGCTGATTTAATTGGCTAGAAATCCAACATGACACTTTTTTTATTAATTTTTTAAACCAATGTGACTTGCCGGATAGTATAGTCAGCATGTAAATAGTAAAGCGATGTTGTTTGGCATCTTTCCCTTGAAGTAAGAACCCTAAATCCATAAATTAAAAGAGAACCTGAAGTTGAGAACCTTAACTAGCCAATTTGAGCACCTACTTTGATTTTCCCCTAAAATTATCAGCTCAATCTTACAAATGAAAGACAAAAGCTTTAGCAATGGCTCACAATTGTTCCAAAAAAATGAATTAGATGGTAAGTGTTGTTGTTGCAGGTTATCGAATCTGAGAGGAACATGTGGGACTCGGTTGAGTCCTAAGAAAAGATTCTATGGATGCAGCACGTATAGAGAATACTAGAATTGCAAATATTCCAAATGAGTTAATGCAAAATTTTATGATTGAGCGATAAATGTGATTTTAGAGCTACTTGAAGGATGACATCAAACTCCACCTACATTAATGGACAAATTGAAGGATGTCAACTCAATGCAAGTTCAAATAAATAGTTTGACATATCTAGCCGGTCATTTGAAGAGGGAAGTTTCAAAATTGAAAATTAAAAGAAACTTTTATCAAACGTTAATTGTGTTGTTATTCTTTTGTATAATCTATTCAAATATGAAGTGAGTAATAAGAAGAAGTTGTATGTCTACCATAGTCGAAGATATGGAATATATACTTATATTGGATATTTGTAAGTAAAGTGTATTTGTTGTTTACTGCAATTTTTGTATTGAACGAAAGGCTTTGTTGCGATCTATGGTGGAAATGGAAAGTTTGAGTTGGAATTCATTGGTTGTGAGCACTTAAAATTTTTCTTGCTTGGTTGTGTATTACCAATATTGGTTTATTTTGTTTTGTTTTTGCTTCAGATGTAATGGTTTGCTACATTTTTTATTTGGTAATAGTTTACTAGTTTACTACAACTATTATTACAAATCATAGTGAAATTAAGGAGTGGTAACAAATTCACAAGTGATTATTTCAATACCATAAATTATAAATAGTGATTGTTTAAGTGTCAAGTTTTTTTAAAAGTAATCATTTAGTGATCATTTAAGTGTCAATCACGGTTAAAAATGATCACTCGTGCTGCACAAGTTTTAAAAAGAAGAACATGCTAGTTTTAAATATGTTTTACTTAGCTTGCACTAGTCATGGTGCATCTTATTGCACCAATTGGGTTGTTGGTGCATCTTATTCTTACATGAGGCCATACAAGTGTTAGTGCAACAAGATGCACCAACACCTAGAATTGCACTAGAGTTGTGCCGGTTCCTTTTTTTTTTTTATTTTTTTTGCACTAATACTTGTATGTGCTAATGCAAGAAGATGCAGCACCCACAATTGCACTAAAGAATACTAGTGCATTTTATTCATACACCACCCATAAATCCACTAGCACTTGCAACTTCAACCAATAACAATATACAAACCCAATACTTCCAAAAACAACATCAGCATCATAACAATTTTGCACCAGCAATAAAAAATTTATACAGCATAACAATCCCATTTAAATCACCAATCAAAACCAAGACAAAAGAAAATAACAATAATATTATTGTCATTGACATTGATTGATTCTTTACATAGAAAAAACATATCTCACTTCACTCCCTAATCACTCAAGGTACCCCTTCCACCTAATATGTCAAAGCCAACACATACAAAAATAGGTAGCAACCACCATTAGAGAAAATACAATATCTAGCACCCTCTTTAAAAAAAAAAAAAAAAAAAAAAAAAAAAAAAGATACTATGTCAAGCACCCTCCCATTAGTCAATATACACAACACCCCAATCTCATTTTCTTTTTAGAACTTTGAATTGATGTATAATCCGAACACTCTTTTGAACTAAATGTATAGGCTCTTTAAGTGGCCTTTCTGTTAACTTTTTCTTAACAATGGCTATTTTTTTCTTAGCGCATGTCATGTGTTGGGATCTCTCTACAGGATCATTATTGCTCCCATGATCAATCGATTAAGATGGAATTAAGGCTGGATTCTTTGTTGGTAAGGGTGAGCATTAGTCCAAAATTAACCATAGACCAACCTTAGACCAGCCCAACTCTACCAATTCTAGTCCGATTCCTAGTAAGACTAAGTCGATCGTCTCATAGATCAATATTGTGCAAGTTGAGCCTTGATCTTGAGAGTTTAGGGTTAGTCCAAATTGGACCAACCCTGATTGTATATATATAAGATATGATATATCTAAAATATATATTATATATCTAATATATTAGTTATAATTTTTTGTATATTCTAAAGAGAAAACCTTAGTCATGGTATCAAGAGCATTAAACAGCTTCTCACGGCGTCCAAAATGGCATAAACAATATTAAACGGCTCCTCACGGCATCCCTCTTTAGTACTTGTTCTCTTTTGTTTTCTTTATTCTCTTAGTCTTTAATTTGTCAAAATCGAAAGAAACAACTTTCCTGCTCGCTACTCAACTTTCCATCTTGTTCCATATATCTATGAGCGGTTTTAATCGTTCTAATGGTTTCTTACTTTTAGCAGGTGTGAAATTTCTATTTTTTTTATCTTAAATTTGTTGAATATGTATTAGTATTTATAATTTGGTTATATAACGCCACAATTGTTGATAAATATGTAATTTGAAGTGGTAGGTTTGTTTTTTTAAGGAATACAAAAAATGAAACAAAAAAAAAATATATCGATTGATCCCGAATTGACCCTGAAATCGGACCTAATCCATTGGGTTGATCCAATCCTCAATCTCAAACTCAATAGGGTCAAACCTCAGTCCCAAAAATTAAGAACTAATATTGTGCAAGTTGGTCCTAGGGTTAAGGGACGGACCAACCTAACTTGGACCATACTCACCCCTATTTATTAGTGGTTGTTTTCACGTTGTACCCGCTATCTTCTTCTTTAGAGCACTTTTATTTTGCTGCACCTTTGACTCTTAAGTTAGCCCATCTTGAGAGATAAGCACTCTTGAACTTCTCCCAGACTATGAGAATATAGCCATATTGTCAACCAAATGAATTGAAATATCACAAATTAAATACATGAGTCCTACAAATTTTACATTCAAAATAGTCATTCTAGTATGTTCATCTATGTAAATCTCATAACCATACTGCCTAGATATTTTTCCAAGAGCCCCTCTTGTTGGCGGTGATGCATCACTTTCAACAACCTTTGGGGGAGTAACCTATGCAACTTGTGCAGTTAGTCGTCTTTTCACCAGAGAAACACATAACAAAATTAAGTTTTAGGCCATAAAAGACAAATACAACGATATACAACTTATTGGATATTTTTTTCCTAATTTGTTAAATAGTCGACTCAATTATTATTGTTGTTGTTCTGCCTATACTAGTCATCATCCCTACACTTAGGCCTATAACACGGCCTTTTTTTGGCCCTTCAATAAGCCTTACAACAAGATTGCACCATATCAAGATTACGGTCAACTAACACAGATAATTAGATATTTACTCATTTTCATAGTAAAAACAAATGGAGAAAACTTTCTAAATTAATTGTAGGTGCATAGCAAAGGAAAATGACAAGAAAAAGTCCGTACATTATCAACCACCAATCTCTACCAAATATGAACTAAAAAATTGTAAATGCAAAGAGGATACTCACCTTACAGCAAGGCCCTTTGTCCATCCTTCAGTAAGCCTTATAGCAAGGCCTTCTATCATCCCTTCAATAGGCTTAACAACGAGCTCTTCAATAGACCTTGTTCCTAGCCCTAAAGTAGCCCTTGCAACAAATTATTGATATTAATGTTGCTTTTTC
The DNA here is from genome assembly GCA_014182575.1 of Eucalyptus decipiens. NCBI lineage: Eukaryota > Viridiplantae > Streptophyta > Magnoliopsida > Myrtales > Myrtaceae > Eucalyptus > Eucalyptus decipiens. The sequence goes on along the minus strand of CM024614.1, from coordinate 16,411,914 downwards.
AACTTACAACATTTTCTATTGTATCATTCCTCATGGCAACAGAAACATTTCATCTTCGCTCTAATCATACTTATCATTTGACTCGATGCCTCTTCCTCCTACATTCTTAGTGGCAAAGGTAGAGGGCCTTCACGATTTATTGGCTCTCAAAATTTGCTACTTTTGATAGATTGCATCATGAATTGGTACAAAGTAAAGTATGAGTTTTTTTTGTACCAATCATCTAGGTAATCATCTAGGTTTTATTACTTCATCTAAATGGCAAGCATGGGCATAAGAAATTTGATTTAGTTGCCAAGCTCAGCATGAACAATTTCTCCTATCTAAGTTGATAACATACTTATCATCATTTTCAATGATCACATATATTAGCCACATTCCAAACTAGATGGTAAAACCTACTAGTAGGAATATTCGCATCCAATCTCTTTACAATCCTAGAATCACATTATGTAATCCACTCTATAGCCCCATCTCTTTGTCTATGTAGTCTAGTCATAACCATTACTTGAATTCATCAAACATTCTGATGATTGGTTTAAAACTGCCCTCTAAAATTCTACTATTGAAAACTTCACTAAAATTGTTGTCAATGATATAGCATTTGAATTTTTTGTTGAAGAAGGCTCGACACTAATGCTTAGCTTCTATTTGGAATAGTGCACCAAAATCTTCCTTGTTATAACAATCCATATTTGGCTAATTTGAAATCACTTATGTTAGTGCTTTTTGCCATTTGCCAAAATTGCAACTTATCTCCTCTAAAATTCTTCGCTTGGTTTGCATATATGTGCTTTGCACACATTTTAAACTCATCCTATGGCATTAACTCAGCCAATGCAGGAACAAGTCTCTATAAAATTCAAACCCACAAATACAAGTTAGGAAAAATATGCAAGTAATTAATTTTAATAGAGAATTAATTGACAATGATATTACTTTCTATTGATCACTCATGAATGCCCATTCTCCCCTATCGATTATCTTAAGGTTAGTCATTTAATTTTTGAGAAACTAAGGCCAAATATCCTTATTTTCTATTTTTATCACTGCCCAAGTTATCGAAAATATTTTATTGTTGGCATCTCTCCTTACAGTAGTTAACAACTCTCCCTTGGATAAACCTTTCAGAAAACATCCATCCAATCGTACAAACTCTTCTATACCTAGCTAAAAAGCCCCGATTGTATGCATCAAAATAAACGTAAAATCTATCAAATCTAGGCCCACAATCAAGTAGTGACATCTCTACAACCTCTACATAGATCTTACTAGATGGGTTTTGAAGCATGTTTTCGCAAGTATAATCACATACTTGCGTTGTTCTTCCTTGTACCAACTCATTAGTATTTTCATCACCCTCAGCTTAGCTCTCTTGTACTGATTCATCGACACATTAACTCCTAACTACTCCTTCTCTAACTACTGAAATTGAGAACTCATATTAGGTGCTTTGATAGTATTGAAAAAATATTTTGATAACCACACACTTGTTGCAATTTTATTGTTAAATATAATTGGACAAATATGTTCCTTCTAAAACGACCTAATCTAGAACGATCCCTTCCTACTCAGTGCGCCAAAGAGCTTCCATTGACAATTGAGTTGCGAGTACTTAGCTTTCAGAAATTCCTTCATATTTCTAATAAATTCAACGCTATTTTGTTCAGCAATAAAGCTCTTGATAACAACTTCTTTTAATTATTTGGCATCATCAAATTTTATATCAACAGACAAAATAGGTTTATCAACAGTCGAATCGTAGCAATGGTACTTACTTTTCTTTCTATACACAAGTTCTTCGTCATTATTGCCAAGTTCAATCTCCGAACCAGTAATTTCATCACCGCGACTTTATTCATCTTCACTTCCATTACCTTCAGCCAGCGCTCCATCCCTATTTATTGGTCCAAACCTTTCTCCTAAAGCTGCAATTTTTTTTCTGACAAATTACCTTTACATTTGTATTGACTGCACAAGTTTATCATCATCTCCATCACTTGGGAAATTTACTATTGTCAAATGTTCATCTTCCAATTCACTAGACATAACAACTTCTCATTCTAATCCAATTAAGTCTTCATCGCCCACATCTTCACTAGAGACTTTAGGACATCTCCCTATTTGCTCATCCTTATCAATATGACTTGTCTCCATCTCCTCCCCCACTTGCCTCTCATGTTACTCCCCATTTATCATACATTCATCCCTAACCTAATTACTCACTTGAATAGAATCTCTCACTCCTCCTCTTTCAGTGGTCTCTTCATCCTCATCATTTCCATCATCCTCGCCATCCTTAGCTTCGTCACCGTGAAGATAATGGTAAATAATATCCTTCATACTATTAGCATCATTAAAAAATCTCAAAGCATCCTCCAATTTCTTCCCAAGAACAAAATAATGCAATTTTTGCACTCTACATTTAAAAAATACACTAAATTCCTCAAAAAAAATCAATATATGATAGTTTCCCAACATTGACATAGATAGTACATTCATTTCAACCAACATATTCTTAGTCCTTAGCCACCATAGCAAACAATGACACCCACAAAATTCTCATTCATGTCAACACCGCACTCAAAGAGAAAAAAAGTCGTTAGTTTTTGGAACCACATAACAAAATTATCAACTTCATACACGAGTCATTGTCATTTTATTGAAAGAAAAAAAGGAAGCCAATTTATTCAATTTGGTCTCCTCACAAAAACAAAAGAAGTCGAATTAAATAAACAAAGTAGGATCCCTACTACCCAATTTTCAATTCGATCTCATTCGGTCCCCACAGAAGCACTCCAACTCATTAAATAAAGTAAGGTCCCTCCATTGTCTCGTGATTCATACTCTAATATCAAGAAACCATGTTTCCCTCTAAGTCGAGCCCTCATTTTCCCCTCTATGCCCTATTTTTTTGTTCTGTCCCATTCAATCCCCACAAAAGAAAGTAGTCCAATTACAACTAATTAAACAAAAGTGAGGTCACAACCACTTTCCTTCTAAGCTAATCCCTCATTTTTCCCTCCATGCCTTAATTTATCGATCGGAATCCTAAATTTTCCATCCAATTGACCCACAGAGAGAACATGACAAACCTAAATGACCAAGAGTTAAGGAGATAAATAGCAATCAACATCGCAACTACGATGGTGGCCAAGTGGCAATGGCTAAGTGAGTGAACTACGGTCGGCATCGAGCGAGCATTGTACTTTGTATGCCAAAAGAACAGCAATGCCCTAATTCCAATCCCCTTTCAACGATGTCGTTTTGACCAGAAGAGCTATGTAGTGTCGTTTTTGTAAAGCAATCCACCTATGATGGCAAAACAACATCGTTTCTTAAGGAGGACGGAAAATGATGTTATTTATGCTATTCCACGTGGACTATATTTTAAATTTTCTACAACACCAACTTAATTTTTATTAATAAAAAAGCCACATAACCAATTTGGCCATAATCTCTCATCAGTGGCACCAAAGTGATCGTTTTTTCTCTGATTTGGCACATATGTAATCCGATGGAAACTTTTGGCATCAAAATAAACACCATAACAACTTTTGACATTTATAATATATTTATCCCACCAATAATTGATTAATTTTAGCCATCGATACTTGGCCAACCCTTATGTTCATAAGCAGTGGCCAAGATTGAATGACTCATAAATTAGAGTCTAATTGTATCCATCAAGTTTCCTTGTGAATATGCACCGGTCCTAAATTATATATCTAGAAACCACATGCACAATAAGAAGGACATGCATTTAGGCCATCAGGCCTTTTTTCTCAAGCAATTAACCAAAGAAAGTGAACCAAGGAGGGTTACTTATACATTCAAAGCAACTATAACTATTCAAGTATGTAAACAATACGACCAATCAAATGGAATACAAACAAAGCAACTCCAAAGTCAAACGTTGAGAATTTACAATCAAGGACACAAGTTTTGTATATTTGCAACAAGTCTTCAAAGAGAGATTTTCATGTTTTGAATGAAGATAAGCAAGGACATCAACTTCGTTAAAATTCTGAAACAAGTTTGATGTTCTTGGGAAATCAATTCCAAAACCCGAGTGCAGATAAATCGGCACAGTGATTGCGTTCCTTGAACGATCAAACATGTATCAATTTTAACCAAATTGATGTCAAAAGAAAGTTGAGGTCATTGTCTACAACTTTCATGTTTGAAGGTTTTTAGAAAAGGACTCTAAATTCATCAAAGTTATGAAACTCATTCAGATGTCTATGAAGAACCTAGGTGAGGAATAAATGACACTTTGATCAAGCCCTTTTGAACATCCTAATGGTTTTCAAATTTAATGAAATTAGTGTCAAATTGAATTTTGAAATGTCTTTAACAACTTTGATGAAGAACACATTTCAAAATTTGCATCACAAGATTTTATAAAAGTTCAAAAGTGACTGATGGTCAATTCTGAAAAACAGATTTTGCAGAATCCCTGCAACTTTGTGACAATCATGAAAAATAGCAAACAATGTTTTTATTTTTCTAAAACCTTTTGACAACAAAGATCAACATAACATGCTAAGGTCATTTTGGAATAACAAACTTCCAGACAACAACAAATTCAGTTTAAGGTAGTTTTCATCAACCTAATGAACCTTATTCAACCTAGCAAGTTTACACAACATATATCATTATGTGAGAAAAGAATTCATGAAGACATCAGATTCTAATTGTCATTGCATGATTTTAAAATTACAAAGCAGTCAATGGTCATGTTGAAACAGCTATTTAACAGATAGGAAATCACTCGATTTAAGGATTTTCATGTCTACCTAATGACGTTCTTTTTCATGAAAATTTTACAACATATAGTTCTTGAAGATACACACAACTTTCATGAAGACATCGAATCCAGATTCTAAATGCGTGATTTTATAAAAATCAAAGAACTGGTGTATATCAATCAGTAACATGATTTTCACATAATGCAACAAGGACGATTTATAGGTGATCAACCTAATTAAATCAATGTCAAATCTCATCAAATTTTTATATGTTGTAGCCCTATGTGTTAAGAGTAACTTTCATGAAGACGCCGACTCTATAATCAAAACACAAAAAAATCATGAAAAATCGACAAGCAGCATAGGTCGGTGAGAACAGAATACTCAACAGAACAACAATTCCAGAATCAAACTTCGATATTGCAACAGGTTTACGACAGGGAAATGATGGCCAAATCAAGCACATAATATTTTTATGAAAAGTTCATGAAATTTACTTCAAATCATTAGAAGACATCAAAGCCAATCAAGGTTGTTTACCAGCTTATATCAAGATGTAATTAGATCAGTTGACTTAGGCCTACGAATTTCTAGAATAGGTAGCTATGCAACATGAAGCAATCGATCAATCATCAATCAGCATAACTAATCTAAATCATCATTCTAGACATATAATAATCATCTAGGCTTTGAGCCCCGATCGCCTATAGCAATTTTGCCTCATCAAATTCGAGCTTAGGAGGTATTACCTTGTTATCTCCATGTTTAAGATCAATTGAGCTAGGAATCACCACTCTGAGGTTTAGGTCTCGTTGAAGGATGTTGTCACGAGCTGAACAATGCTAAGGATGGTCGTCGGCCACCGGAATTAGCTGTCAAAGTCGTCATATGATGGACCAGCGTGGAGCACAGTTTTGGCGCCAAAATGAAGAAGTCATCAATTCGAGGAGTTCCAGCGGTTGTCCGGCATTGCTACTGTTGCGACCAGCTCAAGGGAACTTGGAGGGACTTCAGTGAGTTGTTAGATCGTCGGAATAAGGTTGCGGACCGTCAATCGAAGCGGCAAAAATGATCAGGCTCCACTCCGAGGAGGATCACGTCCTTGAGCCCCAGAGGAACAAGGCGATTGGCAGGTGGCTCCGGTATATATCCACGGCAGTAACACCTATGATCGACTTGGGGGAGAGTGATTGTTGGAATGGTAAGTGGCGGCTGAGATGTGGCCAGAGCACGGTTGTGAACGGCTGCAAAGAAGGCGATCGAGAGAGAGAACCAAGAGAGAGAATCTAGATCTGAAAATGTCAAGCCCCCCTCTGAAATTTGGAGGGAAAATGCTTATGTAGTCCCTCTCGAGTTGAGATCATAGCCCTTGAATGGGCTAACGTTTAATCTCCTATGATAAGATCAAATTTGCTTAATTGCTAAGCTATTTTGTGACTGGTGGAAAATATGCACATGTCATATGGGAGGGCCAGGATGAACCCTCAATGAATGGCCAAGATTGATGTTTAGATCAATGATTAATCAATGGCATTTTAGTAATTTCCTAAGTAATCTTGTAATTTTACTAGGACAATTTAGTAATTTCACATAAAGAAGGGATGGGTTTTTTTTTTTTTTGTCGGTCATACTCTATTCTTACTCTAACTCTCACTCTCAGACTTTTGCCTTACCTCCTTACAAAATGTGGGAGTCGAAACCCACGCTTGAAACTAAATCGTCTCTACCCCAACACCCCCATCTCAAGGTGGTCACTGGTGGCTATGGTCTAGCCTAAAAATGGCTAAGCCGGCCATTTCCCACCAAAGATCGGTTGGACCAATCTAAACAGGTTTTGACCGATTTGGTTGATCTTTGTCCAAAAATCTATGCAATTAGGTCCTAGGGACCTAATCATAAAGAATTCTTGCTCAATCGGAAGAGAAATAAGTTAAATTCAGAAGAAATATTCCAACGTGATCAAAATTAAATCAATCAAATCTTTTAGAAATATCTCGATTGATCTAAATTGGTCCAATTACCTCACAAATGACATTAATTGCACTTGGACACACAAAATTTGGACTTTCTAACCAATTATGCAATATTCTGCAATCCTTATCTCTAATTGCCAGATTGATTACAATCAAATTCAATTGATACAATGAAATATCAATTAGTTCAATCAATTGAACTTAAGATGACTTAAGGCATTAAAATTGACATTAACATGATGACACGAGTTAGACGCCAACATGAAATTGAAGTTCAATGGTCAAATTGAACCTCAATTTATCAAATTAAACCTTAGTCTAGAATGGGTTAACTTGAATTATACCAATCAAAACATATTAACTTGATTTGTCAAAATTCAAGTACGCTAAACCCATCGAATTGAGACGTGCCCAAGTGAAATTGACTAGATCGATTCCATATTTGAATTGTCACTAAGAAAATAAGTTTATTAAAAGTGAACTCTCTTAAACTATGTAGAACTCATCGGAATCCCTAATTAGGGCCGAAAATGGAAATTTTCATCCGATCATGTTGATTCTCAAGATTGGTCAAATGAATGAGCTTAAAATGACTTTTAGATAAAATGTTGTAATGGAAATTAAGTCCAAATATGACTAAAAAAGAAGCAATTTTATTTTTAAATGATTTTGAACCTAAATCCGAAAAATTCAGAAAAATAGATTCTTAATAGATTTTTGAGAAATTTTTGTGGCTAAAGTCAAATGGAAGCTAAAATAAAATGATTTGTGAGTTTTTATATTTTTCAATTTTTTTGTTAAAGGGTTGACCCTTTTAGTGATTAATCACTAAAAAGTCAATTTATGGTCAAAACTTTGATTTTTTTGAAAAAAAATTATGGTCAAAATGAAATTGGGATTATTTGGAAACTTTTTGTACAAAAAACCAAATTTTGACTTAATGTTGACTTTTTTGGTTAAATAGTTGACCAAAAACTTTACTTAAAAGTCAATTTTTGACTTTTTGAGTTTTTATGCAAATGACTAGAAAATTATTCACAAATGAAGGGATAATGAAAAAGAAATGAAAAGTAACACTTTTTTTCTTGAGAAAATAGTTTTGTTATAATAAAAACCTTAAACTTAAGATTTTTATTCACGTGTCAACAAAAAATCAGATGTCAACAATAAGTTATGTCATTATTACACATACTTAATAATGCACATATGCATCACTCACAAAACATCATAATTCAAAAAGCTTGAGAAGGATTCGGTGACTCCCATCTCCACTACCATACCCCCTCTTTCATAAGCTTGCCTATACAATACCAATCCAACATCTAATAATTGATAACCTCCCCCATTAATGGCGCTTCTCAACAACATAGTGAGAAGGAAGTTTTTAAGATTTTTTAATTTTACAAATTTTTTAATTTTCTTTTAATTTTTTAAATAATTTTTATGCATTTTCTGGATTTTCTGAATTTATTTTAAAATAGTATTTTTCGAATTTTTAATTTTTTAATTATTTTTTAAAAAATGTTTTTATAATATGTATTTTTTAGTAATATTTCATTTCGTAATGGGGACATGACACTACCACAGTTGTTGCTTTTCACCACGTCATCATCCCACGTGGAGTTGCTTTTTTAGTTTAGCCACTCGACACTTGACACGTGTATTCTGATGTGGAAATAAATTAAATAAATTAAAAATCTTTTTTTCCTCTCTCTTCCTCCTCCATAGCCATCGCTCTGGCCGCTCTTATCAAATTCCAGCTCTTGCTCCGTCGCAACTTCCATCCACAAGCCCTCCACCTTGCCGTGGTCCCCGCACCAGCTGTGATTTGAGTTCCCTCCCTCCACTGAAGCCCAACGACAATCAAGATCTCCACCTCGCTTGTCGCAAGGGCTTTGTTTCAGATCTGGAAGTTGGTTGTCGAGAAGATGAAGACAATGACGAATAAAGCGAGTCTCACACAGGTTGTGAATTTCTGAGTCAACTTTAACACTCAAGTTTGGGTTTCTTTTTCTAGCGATGAGCTGCAATGAAAAAAGGAGACCTTTAACTTCAAGTTTCTGGCTTTCCTTTTTTTTTCCCCAGCTTCCACAAAGTTCCCATAAGTCCAACTTCCACAGATTCCCGATAACTCAAGTTGTTTGCAGCCGTGTCTTCTACGTTTGGCCAAAAGGACAAGCCAAGAAACCACTAATTTTTTATTCTCATTGCTTTGTAAACTCCTCCAAATGTCAGCTCTTTTGGCTAAAAAGACAAGCCAAGAGACCCACCGCCCCTTCCCTATCTCAAAGATTTTTCCCTAGATTTTTTTTTCCTCAAGAGACTTCTATTCTTTTCCAGATTTGGCCGTTTGCTCAAACCAAAAATAGGTAAAGATGACCACAAAGGCGACGTAGATGGAGACTCCTTTCGGCGAAGACAAAGCTAACAACAACGATGACGGGGGGTGGTCTGGTCAGCAGTATTGGCTTGGATGGGCGTCGACAATGGACACGCGAATGTGACTCTGTCAAGTGATAATTGGCTAAACTCAAAAAAATGCACCCCACGTGTGATGATAACGTGGTGAGAAGTAACCACTGAATATTTTCTCCATATGTTGAGATAAAAATTGTTGTGTATTTGCATTAAACATAGGTGGGTATTTATATACTAAAGAGTATATTCTAGAAGAATTATTTGTAAGAAAAGAAATACATAAAATAGAAAACTTTCCAACTTCTAAAAATAAGATTCCAAAACATCCAAATTTAATGGCCTCATTTTTGGTTGATACGGTGGCTACTGGCAGGGACATTCACTCATGACCTCGCTCTTCGCTCTCTACTTTCCGCTCACTCTCACTGTCTCGGTTGCTCTCCTTCCAATATATCCAAACCTCTCTTGCGGAACCCCCAAAAATCCGCCCTATCTCTCTCCGCCTCTCTTTCCTTTTGATGGCCACCAGCAAGCATGGCCTCTGCCATGCGAGCTGCCCCTGGCCCCTGACAGGACAATCACGCCGCAATGTCTTGGTACCCTCCTACTCTGCCTTTGCTGCTCCTCTTTTCGCAGAAGGCATGAGTGACACGAAGGGGAAGAAGAGAAAGGCGTGCGGGCCGGGCCATGGAAAGGGAAAATGGGTTGGTCCGCACGGGTAGAGAAGAAGTAGAAGAAAGAGCCGGGCTAGCCTAGACTCGGCCCGATCTTGCTTCCATTAGTTAATAACAATAATAATCTAGAAAAATTAATTAAATGTTAAATTATGTTTTTAGAAAAAAATGATATTACTATTAATGCAAATACTCCTAATATTTATATCCCATGCAATTTAATGAAAATTGTTTTCATTAGGGGTTAAGAATTAATCATTAATATTACAAGCAATTAATGAATAATTACACGGGTCGCAAAAGTTTATATATGAGCAATTTCATTTCATAAATAATCACATGCATTCACGTGGTCCATCATATGACAACAAGTTGGCTCCAACTTTTTGGGGGCACCTCGTCACCTCAGAACCTACTATAAAATTTGTAACATGCCCCTATAGATTTGGAAAGACCTAGCCTACAAGGAAAAGGGGAGGCTGAGTTGTATATTGTAGAATTTCCACCAGATGATGAGAAGCCAGTGAAGGAAGGAGAAAAGAATGAATTTTAGGAGTTGGTATCTTATCAGATTACAGAAGAATTGAGGGCATTGAATTTGAAACGAGAAAGGAGAAAAGAAGAAGAGGAGGGTGGAAGGAAAAAACAAAAGTCTGTTAATGAAGTGAGAGGAGAAGAGGTGGGAAAATGAGGGAGCTGATAACTGAAGTTCTAGTATATAAAGAATTTGTATTTGCAGATAACTCTAAAGGCTGTGGTGGATGGCCTATCTCAGCCACCCAGGTGCAATGATCTTTATAAGTTGGAATCGTCAAGGTGTAAGGCCTGCTTCGGCAATTCGAAGGTTAAAGGCACTATGTGGATAGTTTAAGCTTGGCGGTGTGTTTCTTATGAAAAATAGAGGAGCAAGGTGGAAAGGTGGAGAACTGTGAGTGTGTAGCAAGCAATGTGAATCCTAATGGAATCTCTAGGGTTTTGGCATTACGGTGGAGGAAAGAGTGGATGTGAAGGTCTTGCAGTGTCCAGAGAACTTCATTGATACTAAGGTGACTAGCGTGGACTAACAGTAGTTCAGAAAAGTTAGTTGAAATTATATTGATCCAGAAATTGAGAAGAAATGTATTTTGTGGCAAAAAATTGAGATATTGACTGAAAGAATCCCTGAGTCCTCGATGTGTATCGGAGATTCCAATGGAATTAAGGAGATGGAAGAAAAGCAATGAGGGAGTTATTAGGCAAAAAAGAATGTGGAGAATTTCAAGGACGTGTTGTCTTGCGGCTGGTTTGATTGATATTGGCTTTCATGGGCAGAGAAGTTCACATGGTGCAATAACAGGGTAGGTAAAAATAGGGTGAGAGAGAGAATTGATAGAGTGGCTGTCAATGCTGAGTGGATAACTCAGAAATCTAGGACTCTCGTCCTCCATCAACGTGCCATGGGATCAGATTATTGTCCCTTGGTGGTCAATATTTACTTTCAAGATCAAAGAGGAAAGAGAAGTTTAGATTTCAGAGCATGGGGACTACGTTTGAAAAGTATAGGAAAAGTGATTAAAGAAAACAGATGTACAAAGTTTTTTCTCCGGAATCCATTGCCACCACCCAAGTATTTGGTCTTGCACTGGCGGATAGTGTTCTTTTCTGTTCTTTTATTTGATGTCTTCAGGCCCAACAGGAAGAAGACCCAACCAAGTTGGGTGCAGTAGTGCGGCCCATTAAGCCAGCTTTGGCATCATTCTGGATGAGTTAAACATCGACCTCCGGTAGCCGCGCAACTGCCATAACCCGAACGCGTAATCCCTCTTACACGAGCCGCAGGCTGGAATGACAGCGAAAATTTGTCTAGATATTTAATAAGGGCAAACCTTTAAAATTTGTTTAGACGAAGTCCGTGGTCGAGTCGTAAGATGGCGGTCTGCGCCTCCTCCTCTCTTCTTGGCCTCAAAACAATCCCGCCGTCGCATTCTCTCTCGCCCCGACCCTTTCCCCGCCCGCTCTCGCGATCGTACCGTGCGAAAGCAGCGCCTCCTGCCTCGAGAGCTCTCCGAGAATGGCGGGATTACGAAGAGGCGGTGAAACGCAAGGACCTTGCTTCTGCCCTCCGGTTCTTGAGGTCCCAATCTGTTGCGGGTGACGTTATTGGGGATGACTATGAGGGAGACGAGGTGGGGATGTACCTGTCTGGGAAACCGGAGGAGAGGGATTGGGAGGTCCTGGATACGTGTTTGAACGCCGACGATATGAAGCTCGTCACCGGTGCTTATGCCCTTCTCAAGGACCGGGGTTTCTTGCCCAATTTCGGCAAGTTCCGGAGCATCGGTAATCTCTCTCGCGTCTCCCTCAAATTTCGAGCTGATCGTTTTTGTCGTTCGACTCCTGTCGTTGTTGACGTTATGAAAGCACTCGCCTTTTCCTTCTCAACTCTTGCAGTTCTGGAGGGACCGAGGGACGTTACGCCCGCAGTACTCAAGTCTTCCACTGGGTTGGAAGGTACGCGAGCTTTCCTTCTTCTGAGTTTCAATTTCTAAAGTCATTTTCCCCATTTCAAATTTGCATCTGCCCTGTCTGCCTACACCACGATTTGCTTTGATGATCATGCTACATTATGGTTCCTGCTAAAATTCATGTCCTGAGTCGTTTCCTCTTTTTGTGCGTGTAGTCACTAGATTTTCCCCCAAGAAGTGGGGTCTTGATGGAACCTCGAGTGCCCTCTTGGTCGCTTTTCTCGGCGGAGTTTCCTTTCTTCTCTCCCAAGGGATTGATATTAGACCTAATCTGGCGGCCATACTAGGACTAGCTTTTGTGGACTCGGTGTTCCTTGGTGGTTCTTGTTTAGCTCAAATTTCAAGCTATTGGCCTCCATATCGCCGGCGAATCCTTGTCCATGAAGCTGGCCATCTCCTTACAGGCATGCCAAGACACTTCATTTCTTCACCATTATTTATTTGGAGCACGATGCAAATACTTTCCCAGCAGCTGATCACCTCTTTGTTTCTCACATTTTCATTTCGGAGCATCTCTATTTAATGCATGGGCTTAACGTAATGATATATTTACAATGCAGCATACTTGATGGGTTGCCCAATACGTGGCGTAATATTGGATCCAATCGTTGCGATGCAAATGGGCATTCAGGGACAGGTACTGCTAAACTCATTCATGCTTGCTTAGTGGACCTGTGTATCCGATTCCTTAAGTCATGCATGAGAACTTGATGGACGTCAGAGGGAATAAGTCATGATGATTAATTTCTCAGGAAGGGTATTCTCTGTCTCTGGATTCTGGGAGCAGTCTAGTCTACGATTTCAGAAGGAAATAAGCTAATTTGTTAGTGCTGATGTTTGATGACTATGTTATTGTGGCTTTATTAAGCTCGCCCTGCTTGCATTGCTAGCATACTTTCAACTTAACTAGCATCAATAACCCAGAAGAAGGATCCTATGCTAAAAATGTATACAGGCAGGGACGCAGTTTTGGGATGACAAGATGGACAAAGAACTTGCTGAGGGGCGGCTAAGCGGCACTGCCTTTGATAGGTTGGCATTGTCCCAATATTTTTTTTATATCTCGAGACCAAAGAAGATTTCAGCTAACAATCTCGAGTATTGACTATCAATGAATTGCTAACAATCTTAAGTGTCAGTAAACGCTAGTTAATGTGATTTGAGCAGATGCTCAAAATGATGCTGTACCTTGTTGTGCTTCTCTTTGGTTGCACTCCCAATATTCCAAAGCTTTATACTAACTGTCACTTTAATGATGCAATTGATGTGTTTCGACAGGTATTCCATGGTGCTTTTTGCTGGCATCGCTGCTGAAGCTCTTATCTATGGTGACGCCGAGGGTGGAGAAAATGATGAGAATATGTTTAGGAGCCTATGTGTCCTATTGGAACCCCCCTTGTCTGTTGCACAGGTACTTCTTGAATGAACAGACCCGCTTTCATGAAGGCCTATTGTAATTTTTCAGTCACTGAAATGCTTCATTGTCTACAACGACTTAGATGTCAAATCAGGCCAGGTGGGCAGTTCTGCAGTCTTATAATCTGCTCAAATGGCATAAACAAGCCCATCGAGCTGCTGTGAATGCTCTGGAGAGTGGCTTCAGTCTTAGCATGGCAATCAGGGAAATTGAGGAAGCAATGTCTTCTCGGAAATGAAAATTAGGCAGTGGATTGACTGGCGGTACTGTCTCGTCAACTCATGTGGGCAACCTAAGACATTGACGATTGCGTTCCTTGGTGGGCCTATTGATGCTCACTGTCTCAGTGATAAGCCTGAGAGTCTTGGTTGCCAACATATAATGGGCATGCCGTAGACCTTCATAAGTGAAAATGCATATCGTAGGCTTGAGGATGAAGGCCACTCTGACAGGGAGTTGTAGAGATGTGGTTTGGGTCACTCAAAGCCTTAAGGAGCAACTCTGCTCTGTGAAACTGACCACGAGTTCTTTGGGTTGCTTAACTGATGACATGGATTTTGCACACTCAAGATGAAGCTGCATAAGCCCCTAAATTCGTTCGTTGGACTGGCAAGTGTCTAGAGTTGGTTACTTGTTAGCTAGAAACCACATTGGATTGTACTAAAAATTTGGTTGGAGAAGAGGCTGGTGCACTATGTACATTACCTCCTTTCATCAATACTTTCATTTTGTATATAACCTTAACTGTTGTCTTCTTTATCTAATGAGTCCAAATCTTCTGGTAGTTTGCTGTCATGGAACATTGTTAAGATAAATTGGGAGTGAAAGTTTAGATGGTTAATTCTCTAATGCGTGAATCGGAAGTGATGGGGCTTGATAGAGAATTAGATCTTAGGCACTTAGGCTGCGCATGGTAAAATTTCTGTTTCTCAATTTCTCAATTTCTCTGTTCCGGAATGGTTTGGAACAAACTGTTTGTAACGCAAATTGATTTCTCTGCTCCCCCGGAATAGAAATCTGTTTCAGAAATTGTTTTTGGTGAGAAATCGAAGCTAAAATTTTAGCTCTCTATTTTCAAGTAGAAATAGAAATTGTTTTTCTATCCACCCCCTCTTCTTCAAAGAAACACGTCGACTTTTTTTCTCCTCGTAAATAAATTTTGAATCGTTATCAAACGGGTTTCTTTTGCTTAAAACTCGTCAGGGAATAGAAATTGAGAAATTGATTTTGGCGTAAATCAATTTCTCGTTTCAGAAATTTTACCATGCGCACCCTTAGCATCTGTTGCCAGGAACGATAATCTGTCATTTTGGATTAAGGTGCTAGTCGTGAACCTGATGCCTAGCATATGATTACCGTGCTAGTAGTCACTAAAATGCCTGCAACTCTGGCCCTTCCCAGAAAAGACCTCTACTTAATGACATGGAGGCCGGTATTCAGTCGTTAAAATACACGTAAGTATTCAATTTGCTCGTATTGTTATGTAGGAAATGAGACATTCATTACATGATACCAGATACGAGGTTCTGATTACCAAATGTTCAATTCATTTCTTGTGATTCTGGTAGACAATCGCCATTTTCTAGTTCGTTTCTGACCCTCGCCCGATCCTGTTTCGTTGAGATGCTTACAAAATAAAGTTGTCTCATCCACTCTTTTCTCGAACCCTTCATTAGGGCCTCGTCAAAGGAAGGAGCAATCACTAGTGTGCACTTAAAACAACCTAATGCAAAAGATATTAATGTAGATGCCATAACAAAACCCAAACAAGTTACAATCGCATCAAATTTCAATACTCTACAATCCGAGACAATTGCTACCTCTCAATTACATGCAAAGGAACTCCATTAATACTAAGAAGCTGCACTAGAATTTGCATGACCCCAAATCAAGAATTCGTTTGCTGATCATCTTGGGTTTGCTGAGATTGAGCATGCGGCCAGGGCAAGAAAGAAACCGGTGGTCGAGGCTGCTGGGCAGCATAAAGTGCTGCTTGATCAGCAGGCTTTCCCATGATCGTACTTGGATGTCCCATGGGGTGTTGTGGGGGGACATAATAATATGGAATATCAGCTGGAGAGCCAACCACAGGAATGGTAGCCTTAGTAACTCCTAGCCCTTCCTCCTTTAACTCATCTCTTGGAATTATGTCGACCAAGAAATCAAACACATCTGTCCTGGAGATAGCAGCTGCTATATCATTCTTTTTGCAGTGTCCTCCGTTTGTTTTCTTCTGTGTGAATCCAAGAACGCAAAGTCAGCTCCAAGATAAACATCTCACAAGCTTTTGCAAATACGACTGGAGCCTCAGCAGAGATCATTCGTACATCTTCATCCGCTTTCATTATTTTCTTGATTCGGGCAAGGGGAAGGCTGTGATTCTTGAAGTCCTGAGTTTGCTCAATTTCTTGCATCTGCTCTGCCCAGAACATTTGAAGCTGTTGCTGCTGCTGCTGATGCTGTTGGTGATGGAAGTGTTGGGCTTGTTGGAATGCAAGCTGATGAGGAGAGCCAGGGAAAGTACTGGATGCCTGAGTCGGAGAAGGTATGGGTACAGCAGGAGTGCCAGGAGCGACTACAGGAGCAGTTGGAAATGGAGGAGCGTATGCCATTTGGTTAGTGCCAGCCACAACCCCGACTACTTGCTGCTGCTGCTGCTGTGTTTGTTCCGTCTGATCCATGACAAGATCAGTTTATATCTCTAATGTGTTACTCCAAGTGCCCTATCATCAACAGCTGTGAGGGAGACCAAAAAGCGCATCAGAACATCCTGTCTAAATCTTTTCAGTGGCGCACATTTTTCACAATTTCTTGCTTTAGTATTGCTTTACCAGTCACAGGGTAACTGGAGTTGCTGATCCTTTAGCCAATGCATGTACGAAGTGCTAAACACTTGTTATCCTAACAGAGAAACTTAAATAACTTTGATCCACAAGGCATGCATCACCATCTAGATCTTAGGAATGCATGATATTCACTATTTTTTTATATCAAGGCACCAAGAGATTTTGGCAAGGAAAGAGCAATTTTGCAGACAATTATCATTGTCCCAGTATTGATGTAAACTGCGGGCTTCATGAGAAATTCAGTGTGCATTACCCAATGAACATATGAATTAACAGCTACCTGCCCTATTTCGGGTTCTCAACCAATTGACTGGGTAGACATTCAAGTAGATTGGATACAATGGTAGGAATTCGTGGTAGATTTGGGATGTAATGTTACGTTAAGTGCACTCTATTATGTGGCTCGGCTATGCGATGGCGAGAATATTGCACACTTAGTGTATGCTTACACACAAACAGTGGTATATGTATGGGGACGAAAGCCGCGATTTCCTTAAATTGTAGAATAACTAAGCAAAATGCTGGAAAAGCATACAAAATGCAAGAACAGGAAACAAGCGAAATCCAAAGAGCAACTCAACTAGGCGAAAGGAGATTGAACAGAACGCGATTCAATAACCTCCCCAAACCCAAAACTCATTCAAGTCCCTTCATTTATCAAACGTATGGTGTAACACACGTGATTGACCCGCATCTGAAAATATAAAACCCATTTGAACCTGTCATTACCCAAAGGGGAGAAAGGGGAACAGGAAGAGGCAGACGAGAGAAAGTTAAAAAAAAAAAAAAAAAAAAAAAAGCATTCGAAAATCAAGAACAGGAAACGGGTGAGTGACAATGAGTAGCAAGCTAACGTTACCTTAGCAGAGCTGGAGCTTCTGTACTCTTAAGTTGCATGAAACCCTAGACAGAGAGAATCTGGTTTTTGAATAGCTAGAATAGTAGCTCCAAAAAATGGGTTTTAGAGAGAGAGAGAGAGACAGAGATAGAGACAGACAGACAGACAGAGGGAGGTTTCTAGAAAGTGGTGTGAGGTGAGGTGACAAATGTCCAGCAATGTCAAGTGTTTTGACTTTTGAGGGCTGCTGAAGATGCACACATGGGCGTCATCCATTGGGCGTATACAAAATAAAGGGACAGAGGGAGGAAACAAAACGATAGTGATATAGGTGAGGACTGAGGGAACAGGTGGAAGTGAAGGCTGTTTCTGGGTAAATGTCTTGGTGAAGAGTAGGCGAGCCTGGTGCGGGAGTAGTGAGTCTCTTCATGTTGCCTATGGGTCGTCCGTTCTTTTGGGCCATTTTATTTTATCCTTCTCGTTTCAATTGGATTTACTATGGCTTTGGGTGGAGGAGACTGAGAGAAGCATAAATAAGATCAGTCGTTCATTCCACTTGCACACTGTTCACTTCAACTTCCACCGTTTGGACCTCATCAAATGGATTGGACTTGGACTACAAACTCACATTTTCAGGATAAATTCGCCATTGGAAAATGGGGAGATGTCGTGTGTACCATAAAACATCTCAATTCCTTGGTCCATCCTTAAAGAACTAGCTCCTAGGATTGGTTAACTCGTGAGGATCTCTAGTCGCTCCTTGATTTATTTTGTCGCAACTTGCTGAACTAAGGAAGAAACTACTCCTATGATATCACGGACCATCACCACCACTTGCTATGAATGAGAAATGAAATCCCATCAATCACTCGAGTTGATCACTGTCTTCCCTTCTCATACGTCCTTCATTTTCGGACAGCAGAAACTTTACATCTCACGAAAACAGAATCCTTTTGTCATTCAGCTGTTGCTTTGCAATCTACCAGAAGTTGATAAGACGCTGGCATACAGGACTCTTGAGTAAATTCCTAAACACTGTCGGCAGCAGCAAAAAAAAGGGAAATAGGAACCAACCACATGCACAATGCACAGGAAATATGCTGTCCTCGTCACGGTGACTGAATCTGATGATAGGAAACCCAACCAAAGCGACTAAAAAGTCGGGAAACCCAATCAAAGCATCTGCAAAGTATTGCATGGGAAGATACTACCGCAACCTATAAATCAGCGTGCATATTTCAGAGACAAATTCACATAAGCAGCATATACCATGAAAGAACCATTGATCGTTCACCCATGATGTACGAGGTCAATGTTGATCTGTCTTGACAGTTTCAACAAGGTCCTGCCAACTCCAGACATATGGAGCAGCTAATTCTCCCATTATACAAGCTACCTTTCTCCAAGACCATGCAATTAAATTTGAATAAAATGAATTTTTCGTTTTGATGAAATGTGGCAAGAACAGATGAGTGCAAAAAAATACTGTTCCACCATCAACGATCGGCATCATTTGGATGCTTTCTGACCATGGGCTTTCCCATGGCTTGCTGCTGCTGCTGCAGACATGACTCGCAAACGGTCGGCAATTTCTGTGAAGGATGGCCTAGCAGTTGGATTTGGTGCCCAACACTGTTCCATTAGCCTCCGCCATTCGTGATCACAGAAGCCTGGTATGGGTGGCCTCAACGTGTTACTTACTATGCCTCCTGCTTTGCCATATAAAATCATAAGGATACACCACATATTGCATATAGGATATAATCTGACATTTGAGCTGATAAAGAGAATTTAGTGGAAAGGACCGACATTCACATATACATACAACCATCTATCTATAGCAACGAAATTTCCCAGAATCTATCACCATCAGGCCATGTCAAACGAGATGCTTCAACCAAACACAGCACAAAATCTCGAGCTTGATGACAACGCATGACAACACACATCATATCATAACCAACACGTGTTTCTACAAATGACATCTCTAATCCTTAAAACTAATGTAATGAAGGCTGCAGGAAGGTCTCGTAACAGAGTCTGGCCAATTAATAGGTCAGACCTTGACGCATCATCATGGTGGAGGAGGCAAATCGAAGGAACACAAAAGACCACAGATAACATTTGACTGAGCTGTAAAGTATTCAGTAGTATCAACACTACTCACAAAAACCAAGGCCCTAATATAGCAAGCGGAATCAATATACATGCAGCTAAAAATAGCAATAATGGTTTCAGTCTTCCATTTCTCGCTCCAGATTTTTACTTGAAAGAGTTAGCTCCTAAACAGCAAAAACACATCCAACTCAATCTGTATTACGTCCTACCATGTACAGTTTTGCAGTCCCAGGACTCTAGGTAATTATAAAATGAATGTAAGATACACTTTTCAAATGGTCAATAACCCTATCAACAATGATTTTTTACCTCTTAAATATTGATAAAATGTCTTCTACACTTCCTCTGACATCATTATTTCTCCCAAAAGAATATTCTCAACCAGAGTCACCCAGACAGCCAGCTTTCAACAGACTGTAAGAAACTGTAGCGGTCTTATTACCCATATATTTCTGACTGATTAGTTCATCCTGATAACATGAGCTTCTTTGACAATCAGTTCTTAGCACAATATTTCTGCTTCTCTCCATCCTTGCCAATAAATCACAGTATTTATACCAAATTGATAAGTTCACTTCATCAATATAGAAAATTAGCTTAAGCTAGATCAGTTTCATTAAATGATCAGTGACTGGACTGCATCATCATGAAACACAGAACAGAAGCACTGCTACCTCATTCACATTTCATCAAAGCTCCCCTCAAATGAATGGAGAGAACAATAAGTCATGAGAAGAGAACTGAGACACACCTATAATTGCACCATAATGCATATTTGCATATGGTTCCTCCCCAGTGAGAATCTCCCACAAAACAATACCGAAGGAGAACACATCCACCTGTAAATTAATAATCCACAATGATCAAAAATGCCACCAGAAAGGACACAAAGTTTACGATACACATTGAAGGAATTTGATGCCATTCGGTGATGCTCACAGCTTCTTAAGTTTTAGGTACAACATAGCCTTTCCAATCGACTACCGAAATGAGCTAAAAAGAAAAAAATATATTGTAAAAATTGGACGAAGTCAAACAACAAACACCTAATTTTTATGACAATGAGAAAAGGTCAATTGATGAAAGTTTAAGCTGCAAGTAGCACATTCTCAAAACGTCCAACTTAGAAAGTCATAAATACCCAAATCATCAAAGCTATGGATCACGGGACGGAAATAGGAAGTGGGTGCACAACTTGCCAATAAAGAGACTAGCTTTCTGCTAATTTGGGTCATTGTAAACTAGTGAGCATTCTCAGTCATGGTTGTCCATTGCAAATTATTAGAATAAGATAGCTATTTCAGTATGTCTTCCACCACTACTTATGGGTAGCATTTCTTCCACAATTACTGGTAAGTTGCAACATCAACCAGAATGTTAAAATGACGTACTAGCATAGCTCATCAAAAGTTGAATTCGAGATAAATATTTCTTCTAGAACAAGATTGCAGTATTACATTTATGCCACCATATCTCTCGATTGTGCAAGTACGCGGTGGGATCGATTGGTTCCACGAACTTCACAATCCGGGATACAAGCGTACCCGGAATCAGGTAGATGTACACAGATCATGAGGGAATAGAGTGGTTGTGCGACTCTGATCATGGTGCCATCAAATTAATTTGGCACAGATAACCCTCATTGATCTACCCATCTTATCATTTAGAGACAATGCTGACGACAACATCATACCTTTTCAGAGACTTTATTGCTGCTGCCATTTAGCAACTCAGGAGCCATCCACGGTAAAGTTCCCCTTACTCCACCAGAAACCAAGGTATTTCGTTTGATTTTTGACAGGCCAAAATCACCAACCTGAAAAAGGACATCGCTTATAATGCAAAAATAGTAAACAGTCCGCTGCTTCTCAACATTGAAACTGCAATCTTACCTTGCAAATGGGACGTGAAGGATCTTTCAAATTCACCAGCAAATTGTCACATTTCAGATCAAAATGCACAATATTTTTTGAGTGCAAATATTCCATCCCAAATGCAGCATCCATTGCAATTATGAGGCGCTTTCGGCGGTCAAGATGCCTGCAGAGTATGCTGGTTAGAGGCTGGAGAGAAGCAGAAGAGAGAAGATGGAATGACCATTGAATGAAGTGAACTAGCAAGATGAAATGATTATTGTTCCCAACACATTTATAGTACTTTTCTATTTGTGCACTGATATAATTCTATCCTTCTAAGTTCTCATATTTAATCATGCCGATTGTAACAACCATAAAACAAATTATTGATTCAATGCATTAGTAAATCTGAAAGCATGAGGCCGGAAATCTTACTTATCCTTGCGGAGTAAAACATGCCTTAGAGAACCATCAACCATAAATTCTGCCACAGTGGCCAAGGTTCCTCCAGGTCCATCTTGCACAACACCGTAAAATGCCACAACATTTGGATGGTGAAGCTTTGATAGAATGTCGGCTTCCCGCCAAAACTCAGTTGTCTGAAAAAAAGAAGAAAAAGAATTAGCTTAATTAGTAAACAGATAGAGCATCAGAGACGCATCCAGAGAAAGATGGAAAAAATGAAAAGAAAAAGAAGGGAAAGAAAAGGAGCAGTAATCTCAAAAGTACAGAGTGACGTTCTGGAAGCACATATATAGTACCAATATTAAAACCACAATTGAGTAGATCTATCATTTAAATAAAGGGACTCACTAATCTTTCCTGCTCTGATGATCGACCTGTGAAGCAAATTTTCTTTATCCGTTTGATGGCAACATCTGTCCCTCTCCATTTCCCATGATAAACAGTTCCAAATGTACCAGAACCCAGTTCTCTGAGCTCTTCAAGATCTTCATTCTTTATTAACTACAACAAGCATTTGGAGGGGTCATCAAAAGGACGAAAAGAAAAGCTGGCACACCAAATCAGGTGAAAGGAAGTCCAAAAATAAAAGTTTCATAGAAAAACACCCAGCAAAGAAATGATGCACGTGTGAAATGGTGAAAATTTACACAAGCTCGGTGGCAGTGTCCAAAGTAAATGATAGATGTTAAGTGTATGAGACACTTTGTTAAATATTTTTGAAAAGATGTAGCATGCACAGACCAAATCTGTGTGTCATATCTAAAGGAACTATTGGCACAAATCATCCCAGATGCTATGGACGTCAATACAGGCGATACAGCGTTGTCTTGTCGACAAAGTTAGCGTCATGATGTTCACTTTCACACTACGGTACAACAAAAGGGATCCACCACCATCAAATATGGGATTGGGAATTTGGGCTTACCTACTCTATGAATACTGAAGAGATCTGCTAATGTCAAAAAGCCTACCCAAGAAGATCCTGAAGACATACTGAAAAGAGCTGCTAATGTCAAAAAGCCTACCCAGGAAGATCCTGGAGACAGATCCGTACTTATTTTAACTTCCCCATAACCAATGCACACTTTCCCCAATGAAAGGAGCAACCTGATTCATCTTTTATAGCCCCATGAGCCAGCAGGAATTTGGACGGCAACCAGACTTTTTGGCTTCTTCTCATTAAGAATTTTACAGGGAAAATGAGCTTGGCAACAAGGATCTGATTTGAATGGGGAACAAGAGTCTTGGCAGTGATGGCCACCCCTACTAAGACCAATAAGTCTTGGGCTTTTTTCACACCTCCCCAGTGTTCATAATTGCCAAGCGAAGGAAAAGGATCAGATTGGAGACGATTTCTCAGAAACCCTATCGATTCATAGGGGTAGGCAAACCAGCTCCAGGTCGGATGTCATCTACCCGCATGCATAGCTCTAAAATGATGGACAAGCATGGAGGATTTTACACTTGACCAAAATCATCACGTGAGAACAAAAATGTTCAACAGTGGTACCACTTATCCAAGCATCATACCTGCAAAGTGCTGATATCAACACCTCCCAAAGAAGAAGGATCTAGAGGCGGCAGACCCGTGCTTCTTAACTCTATTTGACCCTGAATAAATAAAAAGCAAATCAGAAAGCTCGTAATAAAAAAATTTCACTCGAAAGGTCGATCACAACAAGGCATCCTCTGGATAATACCTCATATTCTGACTCGGGCGTCTTAATGTTCTCTGCAATGGAATCAAGTTGCAACCCTTCACCATTCTTGTGTTGGGAATGACCAAATTCCATGTGCAAAGCAGATGTGTCAGTAGTACCAGATACTTCAGGTGATTCTTCAGGGCCATTCTGAGCACAAATGATGGGGTTATTAACATTGGCCTTATGATCTTCATCCAGTCTTATCTGTGTCAAGTGATGAGATCTATCATCACCCTGTCGAGCTTTTCCAACCTCATAAGGGAAAACGGGATGATCCTGGTCTATAAGAGAAACATCATTTCTCCTATATTCTTCATGTGCCAACTGTTGGAAGTATGACCAATGCTTAGGTTCATGGTTTTCCATGTTCAAGCTCACGCCAGTCCCATCTTTATGCAGCTGAGAATAATCCAATGACTTTTCGGAAAATATTGCTTGGGCAAAAATGTCGGAAAGGACATCACGAGGAAACCGCTCATCAATGTCAATGAGAATGTCTCCTTCCTTTGATTTCAACTCATGCTCGGGAAGAACAGATATGCCACCACCATCATATCTAGTGTAAGTTACTTCAGATCCAGCTTCAACAGTCTCAACAACCGGGAATTTCTTGTGATCATCTAAAGGAGCATTCTTTGCGTGATTAATGTTGCCAGTGCTAGTCTCTTTTGTAACACCTTTATCATCACCAGACGCCTCTGGCAACTTAAGTCCACAGTCCAGCCCATACTCTGTGGCTCTTGAAGTTATTTGAGATATACCATTTGCAAATTCTCTATACGACTCAAGTTGTGCAAGTCCATCATTAATTGTCTGAGGTTCTCGACTTGGAGGATTTTCACTGGAAACGGGCTGTTCTATTTCAACATGGGAAGTCATTTGTTTTCTCTGCAAATTGCCATTGACGTCTGCACTTGTACCAGGCTGTGCAAGGTCCAAATGTGAATGAGATACCATAAACTGAGAACCAAGTGAATCATCTGACTTAGATAACCGACTAAGTAACTCTGCTTGTTCACGAGGAATCCTCTCAGAGCGATAAACCCGCGGAGGAAGAACAGGTGGCTCAACATATCTCAAACCATTTGGGATGGAATCAGAGTTAGCTTCATCTGGAACAATAACAGCACTTGATGTGGAACAGTTGTCATGGTTACTGACATTGGGAAACTGCCCTGAAGTTAGAACAGCATCAACAGATATGGGAAACTTTTGAGGATCCTCATTTTTCCCCACATTGTTTGAAGGAAAATAGGGTGTGTCCTTCTCAGTTGCACCTACTGCTGCCGATAATTTGTTAATCCGTGAGTATCCCATCTCATCAATCTCGTGTGACTGTGAAAAAACAGAATGATCTTTCTTCAAGGTAGATGTGCCATCAGGGTCACTCTCTTGCTGGACAGAGTTTCCGTTTTTTGGTTTCTCTTTCCTTGACGATGACTTGGAGTTCACCTTAAGCAAGCTATCCTGCTGATGCGTTTCCATCAAACCTCCCTGCTGATTCGTAAGAACGTGAAATGGCATTGTAGCGAGAGTTTCTCCCAAAAGAGAGCAAGTTGACTGGTCATGCCCATAGGGCAAGCAGTATTGCTTTGTATCTCCATTTTGCAAAATCTGGCCATCGTAGAACTGGGGAACAGTTTGACCAGCATAGGAGGAATCACTTAGAACCGCTGAAGACAGAATTTGTGATGGTGAGACGACGATTCCAGTCAAAGGAGAAACACTGACTCCAGTCGCATTAACCTCCGTATCGATATTCTGTCCATCTAAATCATCTAAATTATTGGTCGAAGAGCTAGCAAAACCATGAAGCATTGAGCTTTTTCTCAACCCAATATCCATTCCATTCACAGCAACTACAAACTGCATCTCGGACTCACCATTTGTACTCCCGAAACCCAACTCAACATCTTCCAAATCACTCATGGAGAAAAGGAAAATCCTAAGCCTATGTGAGCCCTCTCTAAAGTCTAGCTCCTTACACTCCTCCATCATGTTCTGCAGATCTTCATCAGAAGATACAGAGACCAAGGCATCCAGTTCTTCTCCAGGGAGCTGATACTTTATAACATGAGTCTGGCCATAAATTGTCAGCATTTTTTCCACAAGCTCCTGCCACGAAATGTCCTTCCCTATTCGTACGATTCGTGTATCCCCTCCAACATACCTGAGCTTTCCATCACTTGGACGAGGCAGAATTTTCCCACCAAAGCTACAGAGGACCTTCATACTCATCGATGAGCTATCAGAAGCACCTGAAGAGGCATTCCTTGGGACACAGCTTGATATTCGAGGAACTGATCTAATCGAGGGATGAATACTTGAACCCTCATGAAGATAGGAGCTCCTCTCGAGCTCTCTATGACCTTTCTCAGCAATGTTAGTCATCGAAATGTCCGATCCACTTTCTGAACCCGTGTGGCTGATGCCTAAAATGCCCTTTAGTTCCAAGTAACATGTTGAATTGGAATCACCGACTGCATTTTCAACAAAAGGTTTCCGCGTATTTACTCGATCACGCATAAATTCAAGCGCAAACTCCTCACCCGTCTGTATGGAATAATTGAGAACAGGTTTAGCTACTGAAGTACTTATCTCAAGAGGTCCTACATGAGTGCCCACAACTCTTAGAGGAAATGACTGAGATGCAGGATGAATGTTTTCCTGGCCAGGCTGCCCCGTGTCGTGATAGAAGTGCCCATATGTTATTGGTTTCTCCATGAGATCATCATTTACCCCTTTCTCCATCGTATCCTAAAGAGCAAAATTCAAATCCAGCCAAAACAACCTGTACAATGGCGCAGCAAACATTCAAATTAGCCAACGCAATGCATCGAAATCCACTCATACCCACAGTCGCATCATATTTTGAAAGAGAATTATTAGATTTGATTACAGAGGCATCTTGCCGAGAGATAGTTGGACTTGGAGAGATCCAGAAGTTTCGCTCATTTTGTGAGACAGCAAATTAAAGGGTAACTGACCAAGTCCTCTCGATGCAGTTCATGTTGAGCATAGAAAGATCCCAAGGTATGGAGAAAAGGACAAAATACGGGCAGAGTTTTATGGAACAGTGGATGAGACTGGGCGAAGCTAAAGCATAATCACCTTAACAGCTGACAGTGCGTTGAAGAAAATTGATGGCATGACGGAAAGCCAGTGACAAACTAGTCCGAAATGGGCGTTGTAACTCAAATTCATTGCCCTTTTTTGGGCACTTCACGTTTGACCTCAATGGGAATGAAAATTTTGATATTTCTAAGCTATGGTGGGGGAAAAGTCGCGAACTTTTTGAGAATCTTTAACGGGAGACGGAGGAGGAGGAACGGCGAGAACTGAGCAAAAAGGCTTAACTATGCACCCAGCAAATAGTCACAACCCACAACTCGACTTCACCGCGCGCGACAACTTCGCATCTTAGGCAACCGCCGGAAGAGAGGAGCTTTGATCTACGGAGGAGGAGGGCAGGTGCGCATGAACAGCGACTCAGAGTGCGGAGGCGAAATGCAAAGGGATCAAGGGAAGTCCTTGTTTACCTGGGTGGGGGGATCCAGGCCTCAGGATGGGGGGCTGAGGTAGCCCGGACATCTCCGTAACTGCGAAGGAGGCAAAGGAGGCCGAGGAGGAGGAGGAGGAGGAGATGAAGCGTGTGAAAGCTCAAAGGCTCCACCTTTTTGTTTTTTTCTTTTTTGTAACTCTTAAAACTGGTTATCTGGAGAAAATATTGGGTACGCCTTATGTATCAACGTGGCAAACAAGAAGGCACTCGCAGCGCGACACGTGTCCTCGTGGGACCCATAATTTCAGGCGCTCATTTTGAAAATTTCCGCCCGCCCCGTTCTCCGTTCCGTTGCGGGGAGGGAGAACAAAATTGCGGGTTCAGAGGAAAACTCCTCCCCCCTTCGACGGCCCTCCCCCTCCGCTCTGCTCTCTCTCTCTCCCCCCTTCGACGGCCTTCCGCCTCCGCCTGCTCTCTCTCCCTCCCCCCTTCGACGGCCCTCCACCTCCGCTCTCCGCTCTCTCTTTCTCATTAATGGCCGCGTCCTTCTCCCGCCCTTCGCATTTGAAGTGCCCTTTCTCTTCTCTCTTCTCCCGCACGAAGTCTCTCTCACAAAAATCTCTCTCCGCCTCCTTCGTCGGCCGAGCGCCCTCCTCGTCCAGCGGTACTCGAACTCCGCCGCCGCCACCGCCGCCTCCTCGCCGCCCTCGCAGCTCCCGCTGGCCTCCAAGGTCCAGAGCGGCTTCGAGCCGCGGAAGTCGTTGTCGACCTCCGCCTCCTTCGACGCCAACGACCAGCACCGGCCGAACGCCCCCTCATCCGGCGGTACTCGATCTCCGCCGCCGCCGCCGCCTCCTCGCCGCCCTTGCAGCTCTCGCTGGCCTCCAAGGTCCAGAGCGGCTTCGAGCCGCGGAAGTCGTCGTCGACCTCTGCCTCCTTCGACGCCGACGACCAGCACCGGCCGAGGGCCCCCTCGTCCGGCGGTACTCGATCTCCGCCGCCGCCGCCGCCGCCGCCTCCTCGCCGCCCTCGCAGCTCCCGCCGGCCTCCAAGGTCAGAGCGGCTTTGAGCCGCGGAAGTCGTCGTCGACCTCCGCCTCCTTCGACGCCGACGACCAGCACCAGCCGAGCGCCCCCCTCGTCCGGCGGTACTCGATCTCCGCCGCCGCCCTCGCAGCTCCTGCTGGCCTCCAAGGTCCAGCGGCTCGCGGACAATGTCCAGGTTTTTCCGAAACTCTTCGATCGTCTCTCGCGCTCTGTTTTGGCTCCCGATTAAGTTGGGGGATTTGCCTGTTTCGAATTTTTGCTTCTTGCTTCGGTCGATTCCTTCTCTGTTGCCGAACTCTGAGAAGAGCGATTTCCGGATGCAGCTTGCGAGGCAGGATTACTTGGAGCTGAGACAAGAGGCGAGCGAAGTGCGGGAGTATTCCAATGCGAAGCTCGATCGAGTCACGCGCTACCTCGGCGTTCTCAAAGACAAGATGCGGAAACTAGGTGAGGCGGTGAGGCGTCCGTTGTGCCTCGACGCACGTTTCCTTTCTCATTTCGGTTTTTGACGGGTTCGTGCTTTGTGTCGATCAAGTCGCCCTTGAAGGTGAGGCTGGGATAGCACCGCTCGTCAGTGAGAAAGAGGAAGTTGTTCAATGAGTTGTTGACATCCAAAGGTCAGTCTTTGGTTTCTTAATTGAGTTCTCCCACTTTCCACACGAAGCACGTGGAGCGGAAGTACTTGGTTATGAGCTGATAATTCAGAAAATTTATTGTTTGAATTGCAATTCATTTTCGGGATGATGTTCCTGTCGGATGGATGGGTAGAGATAGCTTGCTTGTATGGCAATTTTGCAGTGTGTAGTAGGAGGACAAAACTTGAGTTTAACGAGTAAGATCGAGTTGGAATATGACTGATAGAGTTTTAGCGATGAAGTGCAGATTAACTTGAGATAACGGCCGCCCAGTTTGTGATGCATTTCGATCATTGTTAGTCTGAAAAATTGAGCTGTTTGTTAGTTAAGGACTCATTATGCCTCGTAGATTCGTTAATCTGTAAATGGAGACTAGATATGAAGAACGAAAATGATTTTTACTCTCTATATGTTCTTCCTCCTTCGTTAGGATCGATCGATACTTTGATTCAATGTATTCACATTCCGTGTATATTACTCCATCTCGAGATTGGCATGTTTGCATGCCTATTATTCTGTCTTAATTAAAGAAACTGGCATAATTTGCCTATATATATTCTATGCATCGCAGCGACATAATGTATGTATGAAAGGAAGTGATTTAGTATCAAAGTATATGGGACTTTGATGAGGAGTATATGATTTGAAAGCAAATGCCTTTTCCGAGTATTTCTTTTTAGTGACATTGATCTCATTTTGCAACTCTTTCCTTTTTTTTCCCTGAAGAATGAGAATCAGGACCCAAAGCAAATACCAGTTCACAATTCACATTTTGTTGCTCTTTCCCAAGTTTCCCCAAATAACCTAAATGGAGTTCTTCTCACGTAAGTGCTATCTTTTATATGGTGCAATCTTCTCATGCCTTTCCATGCCTTTCTGTTACTTTTGTCCTTTTAAAAGTATCTTCTCCTGTTCCATCGCTTTCTCTTTGCTTTAAAGTCTCTGCATGGTAATGATGGTTATCCCCCCTTGATCTCTGTGAAGGCCCCTTGATCTCTGTGAGGAAACTTCATCAAATACCGACTTTCTTCCTGTTAGTTATCAAGTGCCTCATGGTAACCTGGCAATGTCAAATCGGGTCTTTGTGGCATCGATGCTTCCCTGTATCGGGGTATATCCGCCAGTTCAAGTATCTGGTGGTATGGGTATGGGAACTAACTTATTATCACCTTCTGGTCCACTCAATGCTTCTCTCAGGTAATTCTGTTTCTTTAATTGTTTTTTGGATGAGTGATCATTACCATTAACACTAAATGGGGAAGCAATATTACTTATTCCTGCTACATGACCACATACATCACATTCAGCCGCTCAATCAAAAATTTCCATTCCGCATGCTATTTTCATGTCATATTTCCATGTCATTGCAAGACAATCACAGTAACTTCTGTATCTGTGTGCTGAACGTCTGCAGAGATGGCAGATACAATGTTCAAAGGCCATCACCTTTCTTGGTTGATGAGCATCACGGGATGCAACAACATAATCAAACCCTATCGGCAGAAATCTTCAAGTCAAACTTGTCTATTCCAGGGAATATTTCTGGTAATAATCGAGCTCGGATGTTGTCTAATGGGAATGGCATGGGTATGTCATCTCCAATGAATAGAAACATGCCAATATCAAGACCTGGGTTTCAAGGATTGGCTGCATCATCAGCACTAAATCCTAACAATATGCTTTCCTCGGGAATGGTGGGTGTGCCAAGCCCTGTAAATATGCACACAGGATCTAGTCCTGCTCAAGGAAACTCCATGTTGAGACCTCGTGAGATGGTGCATATGGCGAGGGTGAGTTGTTTAATCAAACATATGCCTGAATGGCAATTTCGCTGATTATTTCACTAGGGCTGCTTTTCCTGTGGTTTTGCTTGGATGGTCTCTTTTGAAAACGGTTCCTTCAAATGTGTATGACTATGTCAATCAGAGTCTTTTTCAATTAAGGAACTGTTAAGGCTTGGCAGGATTTTACTTTCAAACTAAATATTTATCTTTTTATTGTGCCTGTGCCTGTGCCTGTGCCTGTGCCTGTGCCTGTGTGTGTGTGTGTGTGTGTGTGTGTGTGTGTGTGTGTGTGTGCTGGGGGAGGGTGGGTTCAGCCCTTTTTATTTGTCAGGGTGTTGGGGGTGGGCAAAAAGTTTGATCCATGTCTTAACATTTTAGCTACTTGAATTTTCCTAGGTATCATGATCAATTAACAATTCTTTAATTGCTGTAATCATATCATAGTGATTTTATGTATTAACTATATGGAGATGCCTTATCCGGAGGTTGTGTTTTCTATGCATTCCTCTTGGTCTTTGTTATTCTACTTTGATTTGATATAGTTTAATTGACCAGTGCCTCCCGCTTATGTTGACATTAATCTGCTTGGTAATTTTGAGATCTTTGAGCTATCTTCTTTGCTCTGGTGTGTGCTTATAATTTGTGTCTCTCTTGCCAAGGGCATATTTGGTCTTGGTGCCTCAGTCCGCCTTTTGCCTGTGACTACATTCCCCCGTTGTGAAGGGTGACAACTTTTATCACATGCAATTTCTCCTTATGAACCGACTACCGTTGTCGCATCATTTCAGTATTCAAAAGTTCTCATAATCATATGGGTGCTGGCATTGCTACTTTTTGGGAGGAAAATTGATTCTTTTATTTATGATAAGTTCTCTATTTGCTACACCCGGCCATAATCTGGAGCGGCAAAGACAAATGATGTTGCCGAACTTCAGATGCAAAGGCTACGAAGGGAACAACCAAGGTATTCCCCAATCAATGGGTGGGTGGTTCGCCTTTTCCAATCGAGATGACACCACCTTTCGGCCATATCCAGGCCATACCCAACAGAAAGCATCAAATGCCTCCGCAACAGTCTCATGCACCGAACCACCCTCAAAATCATGTTTGGCTCGCAGCGGCAAGCTTATGCAATGCGATTTGCAAAAGAAAGGCAGGTGCCGCAGCAACGGTATATGCAAAGCAACATCCACAGCTTGCTGCCTCTGGTTCTTTGATGTCACATGTACAATCTCAAACTCAAGTTCCCATGTCCCCATCCTTGCAAAACACTCCCCAGATTCAGCCACGACCTTCGTCCCAATCAGCATCCCCTCTAACGCCAGCTTCCTCTATGAATCCCATTCCCCCCCAGAATCCACCGAAACATCAGATGCCGCCTCATGGTCCCGTTCGAAATCCTCAAACAAACGTCGGTGGGATGAGTAATCGATGGGGAAGCAACGTCAACGTCAATTGCAGCAGCAACAATTCCAACAATGTCGGAAGGAACCACCCAAGCAACGGCAACCATCACGGGCCCCGGCGAGGCTAAAATTATGAAGGGAATGGGAAGAGGGAACATGGTGCAACAGAGCATGCCGGCTGAACCATCCTGGAGGTACAACCTGCAAAGAATGCTCCAATGCCCAGGCAAAAGCGGGTTAATCATTCGTCACCAATGCCACGAGAGGATGATTCAGCAGAATCGTCCAAATTCTCAAATCGACCGAGTTCAAGGAGACCGAAGCCAGCCAATAGTACTTTACAAGTGGGAAAGGCTACGGTAACATCTCGAGGCATCCAATGATTCGCTAATAGAGCAACCTTTTCGAGTTCGCCCTTCCTTCTCGGTGGAAAGCATCAGAATCGGGATATGATACTGCGGCATCTTGCATGCATCCGGTCAAAGGGCAACATAGTGAACTCCACTCTTCCAAATCTGTCAGAGTGAGCCTTTGACTAGCCAAGGAGCAGGCCAAAGGCATTTATCGATAGCTTGAATCCTAAAGGGGACACTGTTGGAGGCATTGTTTCGGAGTGGCAACGGCGAAGCAACCACACTTAAAACAGTCTTCGTGCCACCTCTACCGCAACCACACTACCAGACGGAGGAACAGCCTTCACAGCTAGAAGCGATCACCCCAGAACATTCTCTACATCCGCAATCTCGGCAGCAAACATAGCATTTGCCGGTGGGCCAAGGCAATCGTTGTACATCAGACAGACAAATCTGATGGGGTGAATGAAGCAACGGGCGATGTAGCTGTTCGATGGCGGTGGGTCTGGTAGGCTCGGGTCGGCATGGCCTCATGACGGTGGTGTACAGGTGACTACTCAATTCCCTTTTCTCTTGGTAATTGTTGCCTAATTTCGTTAATGGTTAGATGATTGGGTGGGTGGTTGTCTGTTAAAATGAACCGTCTTTAGGGTTCATAAAAGTTTCATGGTTCTATGCAAAGATGCACTCTGGAGGCGACAGGTTAGTCTTCTCTAAGTAATAACATTGACGGTTAGTCCACATTGGTCAAGATAATTTCAATCGATGTTGCTTTTACTCGAATTTGTTCTAATTGAGCCAAAGGAGTTCAAAAGAGATGAGTTCCATGCTAGATGGTGGAGAAATTACTATTTGTCCAAACCTTAAGAGAATAGAGAACAATGTTGAGGATCTCTCTGCTTGCATTATAATCCAAGGAACTGTTTCCACTTCGGTGCAGATTATGCTGGTTTTCCCAATTGGGACTTCAAGGTAGAGACAGAATGGCAACGGCCGTTTGCTAGTTCTGGAAGTGAAGGGATGTAAGCCAGGCATCATAACTTTTCTAACCTGAATTCTTGTATATTACCGGTAGCCTAGGGATTCGGAGGAGGGAGACAGATATAGAGATTTTGTACAGGTTCTCTTCTCCCCTTTGTACGTTTATCTTTCCTCTCTAGGCTTTTCTAGGTTCTCTCCTCTTGATCGGGGGCCCGCTCGTTTGGCCCATTAGATTAGTGCCTGCGTCATTACCCTCATAAATTCAGTGGGTAACAATTATTTTCGCAGGCAAAAAAGCCTCTGCAATTTTGTGAATATATGGGTTTTTTGTATAGACTGGTCCATTATGTTATTACAATTATCCCTCACTAGGCTTTTTGCCTTGTACACCCGCAAAAATAGACTGTATCCCGTAATCGCAATTAAGGGTGGAATGCAATTTGCTTACCGGATCCTTGTGTAAAATCATCCACGTATTGAATTCCAAAGAGAATAAGGTATGTTATGCACGGCGATTGATCCTTAAGAGTATGACTTAAAAAGAGTGCGCATTCAATTATCGGCTTACCCCATGCTTCGAAATTTGTTGGGACAACATGAAGAAATAATCTTTACTTTGTCGAGCGTAAACGCCCTTGTGTACAGGTTGTAAGATTTGCAAAGTGTAATTTCCTCCTCGACAGAAAGGTCAATTTTGGTAATGTCTATATATATATACCCATGGGGCTACTTCGTAAAGGGATAATTTAAGGCTCATGCGCTTGTCCCTGCCCACCTCCAACTATCATGTTCACGAGGAAATATATCTGCCAGTCGTATCCGCCTCAATACGATAGCTTGATATCCTCGAGAGGAATATTATGGATTTTATTTTAGTTATGCAACAGCCTAGTGTGGACAGTAAAGTTTGGTAACACAAGCGAAGCAAAGTTAGTGGCAACAAACCGGACTTTAATTGTCCCACGTAAGTTGGCGAATTGGCTATACGGCATTTTGGTGTTGACACGATTTCTATTAGTGTTGCCCTTGAAAACAATAGCGTCGTCCGCCATTTCTACTCATCACCATCGCATATCAATGTCGGATGGTGTCACGAGAGAACATTTAGTCTTTGCAAGTAAGCATTTAATGACAATTAATTTTGAGGTTCGGTAACAAAATAGTAAGCTCTTGAACTTTTATGTCACTATGCTTGTGGTCACGTGTAACATCGATTGCTCCGCATGGGAAAAATCTCATTTATGTACAAGAAAATATGAACATGGGGCACATTCATTTATGCCCCGACTAGATAAATCTGGGTTCTAAATACACATCAGGGCCTCACGCTGGTCCTTCCTAGGTTCACCTACCAATCAGGAAATGCGTGCACGAAAGACCTGTGGGAAGCAGGAATAGGGTGTCACAGAGAGAGAGAGAGAGAGAGAGAGAGAGAGAGAGAGAGAGGGAGGGAAGGAAGGGGAGGTAGATCACCTAGAATTAGAAATATTGCAGTCCAGCGAGCAGTCAAATCTTGTTGCAATTCTCTTCCCAGGAGGTAGGAGATACAGTCGAAAATGATAACTTTCTTCCCGAAAAAGAATGGAGCTCAAGTTCCTGGGGCACATGATCTGTATCTCGGCCAACAAGTGTTTGTTCCCTGCTATAAGATAGAGAATTTACGATGGAACATGATAAGATCAGTATCAAATTTACAATGAGTGTCTACAGGGGAACGTGATGAATCTACCATTCAATGTCGCATCTTTCCAGTAAAGAAGATGACAAACCCTCTGACCGACAGCTGTGTCTAGCCATTTGATACGACTTTTCTCAACAGAAATCAATATTAATATACATATCACGTTATTTACCAAAAAAATAAATATACATATCACGTTGTTCTACGGCCCAAAAAAAAAAAAAATGAAATCAAACTCCCCCCGTTAGGACTACCTATAAGACTGTAGGAATCTAAGGATGATTAGATGATGGGGAGACCTTCCAGTGACCTTCAAACTCACGCATCACAGTACTTCAAATGAACTAATGCCAGAAGAAAAGTTTTACCAGCTATGAACCAAAGGAAGCTTCATTTGGGGAAAAACAATCACGTTCTCTCATACATACATACGTACATATATGTGTGTGTGTGTGTCGAAAAGAGTTCAAAAGTTTCTCGTTTGCTGTTTCTGGGGTATATAGAGACTTACAGCTGATCTGTCCCTCAAATTTTCAAATGATTGAGCAAGTTCCACTTGCTGAGATGCAGTGGCAAGCAGTGCCTGCAAATATACGTTTATAGCATCAAAATCAACTTGCACAGAAAGACAAAAGACTTCCTTTTTTGATAGCTTCCATACCATTTAGGAAAGATACATACCCTTTTTGTCTTCTGTAGATCATATTCTATGGACTTAATGCGACTCATCGACTCGAGAAGCATGTCGTCTTTTTCCGGGGGTATTTTTGCATGTTTATTAGATAGTTCAGTCACCATCATTTCTATGTTTTGCAGCCTCTGCCAACATGGATGGAGCGAGTTCTCTTCTATAACCTGGGATGCGCCTTGTGCTCTTGACTCTTCGCCATGAGGTCTACCCTGGTCTTCTGACTCTATGCCAAGATGTCTTACTGAAAAGTTTCTCCCTACCCTCTGGAACAGTAGATATATACATCCTAAAGATTTGACTAGGAAGCGAACTACAAAACTTGCTATGTGAGGAAGAGCTCTTCTTGGAGTATTGGCACTGGTCAGATGATCTGTCAATATCACCAAACGAATTTTTTACTGTTTGTTTTATAGATGATAAAAACTCAAGCTAAAGGAAAACGAGTAGAGTGCCTCCATGGGATTAATGTACCCATACAGTAAGATTCACTTCTCGCAAAAGACATGCTTCGTCATGGATAATCAGCATAGGTCATGATTGAGAAGTCATCTAATCAAAGCTAAATTCATACCAGAGAACTTCTCCTTTCACTTAAGAACAGAGCATGGCAAGGCTCAGAAGTTACATCCCATATAAAAGACATATGTTCGATGTTTAAAAATGTGAGGTTCTACCTACTACACAAAAATACAGTGAACTATAAAGCCCAAAGTATTCAATTTTTGCATATGGTTTGCCATGATTGAAATGTGGCAGACTGGTCAAGTACCTGTTGAATTAACATCTCCATTTCTTTCAGTGGCATCAACAGATGTTATTGCATTGGAGGAAACTCGAGGTTCGTCCATTCTTTCCTGGTGTAAGACAAAGACATAGAAATTTGATTTATATGTGGAGGAAAGTACATGGATGGCATAAATATGCTAATCCCAATTATAAGCCTATGTCTTCAATCTTAATTGAAGTTTTCATTTCAGAATTAAGAGAATGATCTCAGAGCAGGTTTTCATAAAAGAGAGACAGCTTCTACATGCATCACCAACAGATACACAGCAGAGTTAAACAGCATGCCAATCAATGTCTTACTGTTATTTTTCTGTAATACTAACGCATAGACAGATGTTCATATAGATTGTAGGATTTAATGAAGTAACATCAATATTAGCATTATATTTTTTTCACTACCTGTCCACCTCTATTTTGTCCTACATAGAGGGTTCTATTCTGCGGGCAGTTATGTACATTAAAGCCACAAAATTTGGAAAAATGAGCTTATAATAGCCATGAGCTCAGTGTTTTCGAGAAGCTCTCTCAACTACTTTCCATATACTTTTCCTTCATATAAAAAAACAAGGTCGTTATGCAATGAAATGTTGAAAGTTTCTTTTTTCCATCAGTAAAATGGCAAATGGGCTATTCAAACCTCTAAATAGTCTTTTCTTCTTAAATATTCAATTAAAAATCTGAAAGAAAACAATGCTATGAACAGAAGCTATCATGAACGAGAAGAAGGTAATATCAAATTGCAAACGAACTTACTTCATCACAAGGTGGTATCTGAGGCACAAGGTCTGAGGCACCTTTCCTTAACTCTGGTACCACCTCTTCCGTGGACACATCATTACTAGTGTTCTAAAAGAAGAAGAAACAGCATTATAAACTATACCTTGTAGTTCTGCATATTTTTAAGGAAGACTTGGTCACAAGTCTTGCAATAAGTTACCTTAGGTGCAAACAGTTCCGCTTCTAAATCATATTCATGGCAGCTTTTTATTTTCTGCAAATACATTGCTTCCCCGATGTGGACTAGCTGCACAGAGTAGATGAACCGTTGTATATATCTATCTTGCGGTATGAAGGGTAGATACATTGACAGCAACTCAATAATTTTGTATTTTGAAGCATGCACATTAACTAAGTCAACACTGATAAAAGAAATATGACTCTAGTCATTGAGTAGGGCCATACCTTCATTATTTCTGGATCATTCCAAGGTCCCTTATCAAACTTAAGGCATCCACCTTCACATGAGCAAGTTCCTCCGAGAAAATCTGGCAATTGGCTGCTCCATGATGAAGATCCTCGCATGAGTTCTATTGCCAAAATTAACAACTAATAGGCAAACTTTCCATTAAGTACAGTTTTGAGTGCTGACCTCGAATCTATAACTTCCAACAGCCTACTCTTGTATTTGGTCCCCAGAACCTGGAGGTCAAAGCAGAGCCACTTAGGGATTTGTGTACTTTTCATTTGCCAACAATTAGAACATGTACCATGAACCATAGAACATGTACCATCTTTGACGTAGTCCTTGGGTCAAGAAAGCTCTTTGCTGTGTTCCAAAGCAGTTTAAATCCTTGACCGGCATTAACAATGAATAGCTGATGCAATGTCTGCAAAGAGTAAAAAAGATAAGTGAAACTGCCTTGGCATTAGTTTTCCTCAGTCACATTCTTATCATTATGAAGCTACCTCAGGGTAGTTGTCGCCATCAATTTTCTGCATGCGCATAACAAGGTCATGTGCAATCTTTCCAAAGCTCATAAAATTCTGCATTATGTCCAATATGTCACTTGGTTATACACTGAAATAGATATATGACGGGCACTCTTGACAAAATATCAAAGTACACAAATTACCATTCCTTGGACGTCCAGTATGGTGGTTGTAGAGTCGATGTGCCTTTTTGCAGCAATGGAGCACGCAGGGAACTTTTCAGCAAAAGCTTTCTCAAAGCCTTGAACATGGAACCGCAGAAACCGATCCACAGTTGTGATAGACATTAGCTTGCTAGGTTCAACTTTTCCAAGGCGTTCGATATATACAGGTCTTCCTCCTTTGTCAATACCATGGTAACCATGAGGATAACATGACTTGACTTGCTCATACTCATCATATACATAATCCTAAAATGGAGAACCATATAGCAGAAAATGTCAGAAGAGAAAGTAGAGGCAATGCACAGGGAGCCAAATGAGAGCTTTCAGGAGCAAGCAATCTATCAAACTTAAACCCCAAAACGTCAGTGGAACTTGGTTTGGACAGAGACTGAACTAGAGTGCATCAGCCCAATGAATTTCATATGCATCCTCTCCTTGGAAATATACGATACACAAAAATATTGAGACAAGACAATGATGCTGATGCTGATGCCGATGCCAATTCAGACATGACATAAGACCAATATCTGACAGAAGTATCTGCATTAATGGACTGTGCCCGTAATGGCAGCCATACATGCATAATTCCAAAACACATCCTCATTCCAGATCAGTACCCTTTTGAATGCAATAATAATAAAAAACAAAATACTTTATTTAAAAAGCCATACCCAAATATTTGGAAATTTAGCTCATAGGGAGATAATATTCAGTGGGAGCATGTTTGAGAGAGAGAGAGACCATAGTGTGCGTCTTCCCGAGTTACTTTGTCCATAAGCAAATATTGACACATTAAATCCATCCAAAGCTGATCGAACCAACAGTTGAACATCATTAAATATATCAGCTGCACATGCACCAGTCCTACTGTAAGATAACAAACCTCCATGCAAACCACCAGCCATGTAGCTGGTATATACCAAAAAATTTTCAAATGCTGCCTGTTATGTAACAAAATTAATCATTTTCTAGCTCACCATGTCCAACATGAGGTCCATACACCCTATCGAATTCATAATCTTTCTTAGGATTGGTACTGGTCTCATCACTAGTGTCGACACGGATAGTAATCAAGGAATTCTACAGCAGAGGGACCTTCGTCTTCAAATAATGGTCTTGAACGACATAATACCTTTATGTTCCCTGAAATTAAAAGCATCTTCAAATGATCATAGGAAAGGAAAATACCCATAAATTTCTGACCAAAAAACTTTGTACAGCCTCAAAAAGGGAGGACTGGAAATTGAAGAGAAGAGCTGTTGAAACAAATTATTATAGTAAGAGAAGAGAGCACACAAAGAACAGAGGAATTCCCTATCTTGATCGATTTCTGTGCTTCCATTAGAGAGTAACCAATTGAACTATAGTCCCTCAGCAACTAACTAACAAATAGCCCAACTTCTAAACCAAACAGTTAATTAACTTGTGTGCACCTCCTGCACTCATAGCCAACCAAATGGCTTGAAGATGATCTGTCCTTCTCACTTAAAACGCTATTAGTATAACTTAGGTCGACCAATCAAGTGATTGGGCAATCAATGGTGAATTGATGATGTGAAAGGAGTCCAAATGGAAATTTTATCATAGGTGACTGACTCTTGTCTGAAAATCATATTTCTTGGGAGTTTTTCCAAAAGTTTAATCCAAGAGATTCAATTTCTATGTAACCATCAATCAAAGTATCGATCGATCCTAACGAAGGAGGAAGAACATATAGAGAGTAAAAAATCATTTTCGTTCTTCATATCTAGTCTCCATTTACGGATTAACGAATCTCCGAGGCATAATGAGTCCTTAACTAACAAAAGCTCAATTTTTCAGACTAACAATGATCAGAAATGCATCACAAACCGGCGGCTGTTATCTCAAGTTAATCTGCACTTCATCGCTAAAACTCTATCAGTCATATTCCAACTCGATCTTACTCGTTAAACTCAAGTTTTGTCCTCCTACTACACACCGCAAAATTGCCATACAAGCAAGCTATCTCTACCCATCCATCCGACAGAACATCATCCCGAAAATGAATTGCAATTCAAACAATAAATTTTCTGAATTATCAGCTCATAACCAAGTACTTCCGCTCCACGTGCTTCGTGTGGAAAGTGGGAGAACTCAATTAAGAAACCAAAGACTGACCTTTGGATGTCAACAACTCATTGAACAACTTCCTCTTTCTCACCGACGAGCGGTGCTATCCCAGCCTCACCTTCAAGGGCGACTTGATCGACACAAAGCACGTAACCCGTCAAAAACCGAAATGAGAAAGGAAACGTGCGTCGAGGCACAACAGACGCCTCACCGCCTCACCTAGTTTCCGCATCTTGTCTTTGAGAACGCCGAGGTAGCGCGTGACTCGATCGAGCTTCGCATTGGAATACTCCGCACTTCGCTCGCCTCTTGTCTCGGCTCCAAGTAATCCCGCCGCAAGCCGCATCCGGAAATCGCTCTTCTCGAGTTCGGCAACGAGAGAAGGAATCGACCGAAGCAAGAAGCAAAAATTCGAAACAGCAAATCCCCCAACTTAATCGGGAGCCAAAACAGAGCGCGAGAGACGATCGAAGAGTTTCGGAAAAACCTGGACATTGTCCGCGAGCCGCTGGACCTTGGAGGCCAGCAGGAGCTGCGAGGGCGGCGGCGGAGATCGAGTACCGCCGGACGAGGGGGGCGCTCGGGCTGGTGCTGGTCGTCGGCGTCGAAGGAGGCGGAGGTCGACGACGACTTTCGCGGCTCAAAGCCGCTCCGGGACCTTGGAGGCCGGCGGGAGCTGCGAGGGCGGCGAGGAGGCGGCGGCGGCGGCGGCGGCGGAGATCGAGTACCGCCGGACGAGGGGGCCCTCCTCGGCAGCTGGTCGTCGGCGTCGAAGGAGGCGAGAGGTCGACGACGACTTCCGCGGCTCGAAGCCGCCCGGACCTTGGAGGCCGAGAGCCGCAAGGGCGGCGAGGAGGCGGCGGCGGCGGGAGATCGAGTACCGCCGGATGAGGGGGCGTTCGGCCGGTGCTGGTCGTTGGCGTCGAAGGAGGCGGAGGTCGACAACGACTTCCGCGGCTCGGCGCGCCCGGACCTTGGAGGCCAGCGGGAGCTGCGAGGGCGGCGAGGAGGCGGCGGTGGCGGCGGCGGAGTTCGAGTACCGCTGGACGAGGAGGGCGCTCGGCCGACGAAGGAGGCGGAGAGAGATTTTTGTGAGAGAGACTTCGTGCGGGAGAAGAGAGAAGAGAAAGGGCACTTCAAATGCGAAGGGCGGGAGAAGGACGCGGCCATTAATGAGAAAGAGAGAGCAGAGCGGAGGTGGAGGGCCGTCGAAGGGGGGAGGGAGAGAGAGCAGGCGGAGGCGGAAGGCCGTCGAAGGGGGGAGAGAGAGAGCGGAGCGGAGGGGAGGGCCGTCGAAGGGGGAGGAGTTTTCCCTCGAACCCGCAATTTTGTTCTCCCTCCCCGCAACGGAACGGAGAACGGGGCGGGCGGAAATTTTCAAAATGAGCGCCTGAAATTATGGGTCCCACGAGGACACGTGTCGCGCTGCGAGTGCCTTCTTGTTTGCCACGTTGATACATAAGGCGTACCCAATATTTTCTCGGTTATCCGGGGCTCTTCTCTCCGTCGGCGAAGATGGCGTTGCGTTGCTTGCCGCAGTC
The DNA here is from genome assembly GCA_014182575.1 of Eucalyptus decipiens. Lineage (NCBI taxonomy): Eukaryota > Viridiplantae > Streptophyta > Magnoliopsida > Myrtales > Myrtaceae > Eucalyptus > Eucalyptus decipiens. Next base: position 16,369,980 of record CM024614.1, on the reverse strand, counting down.
ACGTCGTCGTCTCCATCCTTCCGCTGCGGCAGGATTGAATTTCAAATTGTGTCGGACAAATTAGAAATTATAAAACGTCCCCGTCGTTTCCCAAAGAACCTCTTGGGCTGCGCATGATAAAATTTCTGTTTCTTGATTTCTTCGTTTCTCTGTTCCCCTGCAATGCACGAGGTTTGGAGTAAACCGTTTGGTAACACAATTTGATTTCTCTATTTTTGAAACAGATTTCTATTCCGAAATAGATTTGAAGAAGAAATCGAAGCTAAAATTTTTAGCTTCTCGTTTCTGAAATAGAAATTGAGAAATCAATTTCTGGCAAGAAATCAATTTCGTTTGTAAATTTTGTCACGCGCACCCTTGGTGGCGGAAACCTCAACCCTCCCCCCCATTAAAAGGAAAAATGCACTGTGTTTTGAGCGGAAGTTCCCACTTTTTTCCTTTTATCCTGAAGGATTTTCACTTCAGCAAATACACTAAGCTTGCCCAGATTAGTTCATCAAATTAATACGCTAATTCTTTTGGTCGGTAATTAATACACCAATTAACGTGATAGAATTTTACCGGACCGCTGAATATTATCTTAAAATGTCCATCTACGTTTTACGATTACTCCACTTATTTTTGTTTTTTTCGAACGTGTGCAGCATCTCCATATATATATAAATATATATATTCTTATAATTTCCATCTCTTTATTGATTGGAGTCAATGGGCACTTGTTTACATAAAGTTACGCTAATGAAGTTCTCCCTTTCCCTTTTCTTCAAGTGATACCATAATAAGTCAATATTTCCATGCTCTAGCTTCATTCAGAATCGTGGGAAGTTCTTCCTTCTACACCAGAGAACTCCCCAGCAAAAGGAGTAAGCGTGTCTTTTATGTATGTATGTGATTAGGTTAAACCAAACTGTGACATGTAGTTAGTGGCGATGAGCTAAAATGAGAGTCGTTCAATATTTATTCTATGGGGTTGCTCTCAAGTGCGTTTAATGGGATACCCATCTAAGGAGAGACTATGAAATGATGTAAAGGATAAAAAGAATGTATGTTGAAGGGAATTGCAAATGAAACGAATAGCCGATCGCGATCTGAAAATGAAGTATCACAAATATTATAGACACCAAATCAAATCAAATCAAATGCAGGTGTATTTAATAAGAGGAGCACGTCAATCTTCCAAGGAAAGCAAAAGGGGATAATTAATGTCATTGGAGTTTTGATCGGTCGAGGTTGTGTTAGTGGTCGATTCACTCCCAATATAAATTGTGGAAAGATAAGGGTCGGTTTGCTTTGCAAGTTACTTAGTTTATGGAGGTGGTCGGCTTAAGGTCGGTCCGTTTGTCGTTAAAGAATTGAGGGTTGCTTTCCAAGTGCTCTGCTCTTGTTTACCCCTTCTTTAACTCTATTAAAAAGAAAATAATGCTTTGGGTTCGAAGCTCCTTGTTCCTGCCAAAAATTTCATGAAGATTTCTCAAAAATCCCCTCCTTTTTTTTGCCCCATGTGCCTACGCCTTTCTTTTTCCAGATCATAAAGGTGCACCGCCGATGTAGAAGGTTAATATGTGGAGATCAGCACAGCTTTTCTTTTGCATTCAACCAAATTTGACCGTACATGTTAATTTTATGGACGTATCTAGTACACGCTCATTCAATAAGTCTTCACATAGGATCAGTCCATTGTAGCTAATTCTATGGACATATCACGTGATACATGTGATGGAATGACGAGGATGGCTAATTCTATGTTTATAAGGGTTTTTTCGCGGGAAATGTACCATTTTTTAAAAATATATTTTTTAAAAAGTCATTTTAAAAAAATATATTTATTTTCTGGTATTTAGCTAAAATCTAAAAAAATCAGTTAGAAAATGTTTTCCATCGTTTTTTGTAAAAGAAATTGATTTAATTTTCCAAAATAAAATTACTAAAAAAATTGATTTTTTAATTATATCTTATTTTAAAATTACTTTATTTTTCTTTTTCCTTCTTTCTCTCCAATCTTCTACTTCCTCGCCACCATCCCCATCTCCTTCCATAGGTGGTGATGACTAGCGAGCTTGAGCTCACTAGGATCAGGCAAGTTCGAGCTCGCTTGAATTGGCCAAGCCTTAGGCTCGTCGGCTTGCAACTTGGCTGGTTGCCAGCAATGGTAAAGGAAGAAGAGGGAAGGAAAAGGTAAAAAAAAAAAAAAAAAAAAAGGAATAAGAAAAATAGTTTTTAAAAAAATAAAAAGTACTTAAAATTTCAAATTTTTAAAATAAAATATAATATAATAAAAATATTGAAAAAGAATTCATGGAGAAGAACGTGTTTGATTTAGGTGAAAGAAAGAAGAGGAAAATATTTTCCTTTACTTACTTATTTTCGTGAACCGAACGTCCGAAAATTGGAAAACATTGCGAAACAAATAGAACCTTGGTTACAATAAGGTGATATTATGCATTTCATCTCATCCTCTCCATATATTCATCTTTGAAGTTTTCATGCCCACGCTCTTAATGCCTATGTTTTGTGTCTAATACAAAATGCTCATATGGCAAAAGGTTAAGAATTTCCGAATAGCATAATTTGAAAATTCCATAAAATTTATTGTCCTCGGAGTTGGCTTACAAGCCGACATTTCATCTTACTTTTATATACATGTATAGATAGATATTGAAAAATTTTGAAGAAAGAATAAGGGAAGATCCGCTTCACGGCGAAAGAATTATATAAAAAAAAGCCTATTCTCCTAATCGTGTTCGGAACTTATTGGCTAACTTGTACTCCTGCTTATATATATTTGAAAAATACTAGTGGTGAAACAAAAGTGAAAGGAAGAGCTAGAATCTTTAGGGTCGGTTCTAGAGTGAAAAGAAAAGAGGAATAGTGCAGCAAAAGAGAGGGGGATAGCGATCGCGATGGGACTCGAACCCACAATCTCCCGCTCCGGAGGCGAGCGCCTTATCCATTAGGCCACGCGATCACACGCTTTGACCATTCTAATTGTATTATTTAACACGATGAAGTCCAGCTGGTTGGCCCTTCCCCTTCATTGTCCATGGACCACGATCAAGCAGCCGCCCTACCATTCTTCTCCAAGTTTTTTTTGTTTTTTTTTGTTTTTTTAGTCGATCCTACTCTAACTCTCGTTTCGAACTTTTCGCTTACGCTCCTTCAGCGTGGAAAATCGAAACCCACACTTGCAACTAAATTATCCCTACTTCAATCTTCTTTGAGAATGTAAGGATTTGAACTCCCATCTCCCCCTTTTATATCAAAAGAATTGTCACACTGTTGAAATCTATTCAATCACTATCACTGCATACGGTTGTTTGGGACTCGAATTAAGTGAACTTAGTGTTTGGATTTATTTGTGAATTTCTTATTGAAGTTAATGGTCACGGCAACATGAAAACCATTCCTCTTTATAATCCATGGAGATAGATACATTGCAGCACACTCCGTTCCATTCAACCGGCACCATCACAACTCATGCAAAAGGCCATAGCATTGGATCATAGGAAATGGAGGCAACGATTGTCCTAGAGAGCACAGCTCACCAATTCTTATGGGTAAAAATCTTTGAATACATTAGGACGAAGTCGGGTGCAAATAGTAATACCCGATTTTATCAAAGGCATAAGAAGAATTATTAATCAACACAACACAATTACATTATTGTCAAAGGAAACAAAAATAATATTTTGATGTGAATTTTCCCATTCAGATATTTCAATATCCGAGTCTTATTTTGATTGATTTTTGATTTTTGATTTTAATTTTGTTTAAACATGAATGGGCATGTTTAAGTGAACGTGTCAACATGTCATTTTTCGACCACGGTGTGATTTGACATGTTTCAACACTTTTGATACTCCTACCTAAAACATTCTCCATCTATGATTGTTCAAAGAAAAAAAAAATAATATCCAGGTGAAACAAAAGTCGAATGAAAACATATTAAAAAATACGTATATCATAGAACTTTTACTCTATAGTGCGTGTCAGATGTAATGTGAAGTCAAGCTTACTCATAATGTCTAGAAATGGGCTGACATGGTTTGTCGTGCACGAATCGCTCGGCCGATGACCAAAATATTTTTTAAGATATTAGGAGTACGTTGACGTTGGATTATCAATTCCTGAATTTGATCATAGCCGTGCAACCCTTTGGGGCTCATCCAAGCCCACAAGGTTCAAAGAGCACAATTACAAAGGCCGAAATAGCATATCAATATTGGGCTGGGCTTGGTCATGAACGAAATCTTTTTTCAATATGTTTCTATACCATGGATGGACTCGGGTGGAAGAGACTTCTAGATGGAAACTACGATTTTCTAAAGCATCAATTTTTTTTAAGACCGAGAATCGGGGGGCACTCATCTTGAATTTGCAGACCCCCCTCAAGAACTCAAAATGCGGAAAAAGCCCAACATAAAAAAGAAGAAGGAAATTCCAGCCCGTGGAATTCAGTTAACAAGATTCCCCTTCTCTCTCTCTCTCTCTCTCTTTCTCTCTTCCCAACTTTCCCTCCAAAACTATCCCTTTCTCTCTCTTCTCTCCTCTCTTTTCTTCGCCATTTGCAGTGCATTATCCGCCGAAGGAGAAGCAAAGATCGGGAAGGTCCGAAGCCATGCCCAACTCCCTGAACGGCTGGATCATCATCTTCGTCCTCTTCGTCTCCTTCCTCGTCTCCTTCAGGAACCGCAAGGGCTCGAGCGCCGATCAGCATGGGCAGCCCTTCGACCCTCCCTTCTCTCTCGACCCCCTCTCCCCCGTCCTTCTCCAGAGGAACGACGACGGCGCCGCCGCCGTCGACGATGAAGACCCCGCGCTCGGGCTCCAGTACGACTTCTACCGCGACACCTGCCCTGCTGCCGAAGAAATCGTGAGGTCCTCCATGTCCAGGATCTACTCCCAACACCCCGACGTCGCCCCCGCGTTTCTCCGTCTCCTCTTCCACGATTGCTTCATCAGGGTTCCTCCTCCTCCTCCTCCTCCTCCTTCTTCGTTTCTGCTTTGTGGGGTTCCTCGTTTAGGGGCTGATTGCCATTGGGTTTGGGTTATTTCCTCGAGTCAGGGTTGCGATGCTTCAGTTCTCCTGGACGATAGCCATGGAAACCGAAGCCACCCCATCGAAAGGCAGGCCATCCCCAACCGGACCCTCAAGGGTTTCGACAGGATCGATACCATCAAGAAGGAGCTTGAAGATCATTGCCCTGGGGTTGTTTCTTGTGCCGATGTTCTCGTGCTCGCCACCCGGGAGGGCATCCTCCTGGTACGCTCTTCTCTCGTTCCCTCTCCAATTTTAAGAAACTGTCCGTCCCCTGTTATCGCCATCCGCTCATGCGGATTTCGATGAAATTTAGTATCCTCATATTGGCATTGAATTGGCGGCGCCCTATGTGGAAAAGTTTAATAATGATTCTCGAAGTCAGCTTGGCATTTGGGAAGATTTCATCTGCTCCACGTCTAGGAACTTCTTTCTTTCCTCCGTGTTTCCAGGCTTGCAGCTGGACGACAGCTACTTGAGTAGTTTGTTCGAGCTTCTTAAGAATCTTTGTTTCTCTTTCCTTTTAACTCCTTATCCTATTCACCTCGTCTTTTGATGTTCGAGTCCACAGGCTGGTGGCCCATTCTATCCCCTTTTCACTGGCAGGAGAGACAGTATTCAGTCCTATTATGCAGACGCAATGGCTGAAATTCCTAAGCCAGACGATAATGTCTTCCGGACGCTCCACCTGTTCGGTCTCAGAGGTTTTGACGAGAGAGAAACAGTCAGTCTCTTAGGTATCATCACTGAAGTCCATCCTTCTATCTTACTTTGTGGTCGAGTTTATTTGAACTGTGAGTGGATAACCAGGCACTGAATTGATAAATTCTGTCGATATGAAGGAGGTCACAATATCGGCAAGATTGGTTGCGAGTTCATCTTAGAACGCTTGCACAATTTCTTAGGGACAGGTCAGCCAGACCCAACCATATCTGCAGATTTTCTTATTGAGATGAGGCGCAACTGCGGAGACAGTCAGACCAGCAGCAATAGCAGCAGTGGCTCTCCACTGCTCATGGAATCAACGAGCCTTACTAAGTCTGATTTGGGCTTGACATACTTCCCACAGTTAGCAACTTCAATTTCTTCCGGATCAAACTTCGACACCCATTATTACCTGAGCTTGCTTAGAGGGAGAGGTCTTCTATATGCTGATCAGCAGTTAATGGCTGACGAGAGAACGGCAAGTGTCGTAAGGGCTTATGCCTCAGATGATGGATCAGCCTTCAGATTGGACTTTGCTCGTGCTATGATGAAAATGTCAAGTCTTGGTACATTGTCTGGATCAGATGGGCAGATCCGAAAAAAATTGCTCGCTTGTCGCCAACGGCAATTGAGAGAAAATAATTCTTGGGCAGATTGTGCTCTCTTTAATCCTCTCAGTGGCTCATCTCGGCATCTTCAGGTCCTGAGATTGATGACCCCAACAAATATTACACGAATAACCACCACTCCGTCCCAATATTAAGCTGAACCGGCAAGCAGTGATAACCAAGTTTTCAGCAACAATAGGCAGCTATTTCAGTGACAAACTGTGTCATAATGTTGGAGCATTGCTTGTTCGTCTTATGCGATTTAAACAATTACTAACCTGTGTAACTTTCTCTTCTTGGCTTTACGAATGTCTCCTGCCAGAAAAGAACCTGTCAATTTTGGGAAATGGTGACCTTTGTCTGCTTAGCATCTTTTCCATCTATGACACCTCTCTGGCTTTGTACTTGTGCACCTTGAGTGTCTTTTGATTAGGTGGAATATCTAGTGGATATTTCAAAACTGATAATTTTTCTGAGTCTTTTGCCTTATCGTCTCTTCTGCTTTATGAGGAATGTCAAAGTCAGAGGAATTGAAAATTCGCCATCCAACAAGAAGCATCGAAATATATCAACCGAACAATTTGCAAAATTCACTGGAACCTCTTCCAACTAAGCTGAAACAAATATAAGTATTAGCATTCTCTTTATCTGGAGATGTATTTTGCGAGTGGGTGCCCTATCTTCTCAAATACTTGCTTGAGAAGCGGGTGCTTTGAAATCTAGATCAAATCTGGATCCAATGGTCAGTGTCTGAATCGGGTGCCCTGACTTGTCAAGTTTTTTTTTATTGTAAAGTCCATCGAGAGTTAGATATAGATTTCCAAGAAGCTTGTGAAATTTGTTGCAGCATTTTGAGTGAATCTCGAGAACAATTCGGATAGCTTAGAGAGGTGTTTGGCCATCTCATTTATGTGATGGCAATGAGAGAATTAACATGCAAAACTATTTTTTAAGGATTTGACAACAGGCTTCTGCAGCGTGGCTTGATGATGCAGAACCATGTTTATGATTCCCCCTTGAGAGCTAATCAACCTTCAAGTGGCTAAGTCGTTTCTTGATCTTAGGCCTTTTCCAGCTATATTTATGTATTTTTACGCTGGCATTATCCTCTAGAAACAGCTGAATGATATTTTGCTCCTCAAAGAGGGAGACATCAAAACTTGGCACTTTGCAATTCCATCTAGGCTTCTTTCCAGTTATTGCATCAGCATGTTTCCTGACGCTAAGTAGAGCGAAGCAAACACGAGGCAACTTAGTAAAAAAAGAGTTAGCGTGAAACAAATCTATCTGTCTCGATATGTTCCTCAAAAACTCCTGTTCGTGCTGCATGAACAGGGTCCAACTTATCAGAAGTGCCATCCCATCTTCTTATCCTTTTTGCTGTTCTGCAGCAAGTAGTTTGGCAAGCATCTTTATTAGCACCGGCACTGGAGCTGCACTTGCAACACAATGCGAAGATTTCGAGCAGACAGTTGATGGTGCTTTTATAGTTACGTTGGAAGTGTGTACCACATCCACTCCCCCATTTCGATTTTAAGGCGCGAAAGAATCTCTTTACTAGAAGTTGTAAAGACCCCCTTGTGAAGAAAGTCGAATCTTGTATCCCAAACCACAATGGCAATAGCAGCATATTCACTCCTGAAGGTATGGCCTCAACTGAATTGAGGAGCGTGCAACATTCAGGCTATTCAGCTGGTGTGTGCCTTTGTGTGAGCATGCGTGTTCCTGCACGTGCATGCACACGTGCCCGTGTGAGAGAGAGAGAGAGAGAGAGAGAGAGAGCATTCAGTGGCAGTGATCACTAAAATCTGTTTTCATCATAAGTCTTTTAAGATTATATTGTGCATGCGACAAACCTATCATTTATATTGAAAAGCTGAAGAAGAAAAGGTCTGCTATCAGCTGTACTGCACTAAGGAGGTCAGTGCCCTCTAAAATGTATGTACATTCTACACCTTACTCGATACAAATCTATCTTTGTAAACCTCTTAAATCTCATTTACAAAATTAAAAAGAAGGGGGTGGGGGGTGGGGGAACAATCTCATCATTAGCATTAACTGGTCATCCATCTCTCAGATTGATATGTTGAGATCTATGCGAGGTTTCTTTGAGCTCGGCAATGGAACAACAGAATTGCAACAGGGGCACTTGGGATTGTCCCTGGAGATCAATACATAAAGTAAACAGCTGGGGCAGCCGGCTGCAACTGCCGACATCTCTCGACTGCTGTCCTCCTCTCGGGGGGCCTCCTTGATCGAAGATGAAGTCAACGAATTCAAAGGGGACGACGATGATTTCCAAAACGGAGATCTCTTCCTGACCAGTCCTCTGTCCGCTCTCTCGAGCGCCGATTTAACTTTATCGAGAGTGCAGACGCTCTGGTAATTGCAGGACGTAGACGGCGAAGAAGATGTGAGCAACTTGAGGTCCAAGAAGGCGTCGTCGGAGCCGTTGAAAGCAAGCTTGGAGGGCGAAGGAGGGAAGTTCAGGTCCTGAAACTGAGGAGGTGCTGAATTGATGGGCTGGTGCTTGTGGTTGGACTTGGATGTGGAGGGCAGAGCTTGGGGGCTGCATCTTTGGATGTAGACCTTCCCTGACTGAAGTCACGAAGAACCAAATTCGATATCAATAACAACGTTTTAGTTAATACTGTTGAGGATGGCGAACAAAACGTGGGCGTCTTTGTTCGATCCCATTCATTCCTAATCTGCAACAGAGTACTGCATAGATGGGGTGCACGGACGAGCAGGTTTAATTGACCGACAGAGGAGCAGACTGAGAATTAACTGAGGACACACAAGCGTGAGGCATCGTTTTGGCCAGCAAATTAATAATGGAGGCCTACACATGGTGCATACAGCGACGCCAACTAAGAAATTTCCCACATAAAGATAAAAAGGGGTTGCAGACGATAAGATGGGCACGCCCCCGAATGAGGTAGCGCTGGGAAGAAGGCCATTCGGGGTCTACTGTTCCAAATTCATTAATGAAATGCGTCCAAGGACTCATAAATCTGGGGCCACTTTGGTGGCAGAAATGAACAGAGAAATTCAAACCCAGCTGACAAGACAAGCGGTGAATTACCGGAGCGATGAAGTGTTTTTTGACTTTTTTTGGGGGGGTGTGGATCACATGACATGAGCTACAAGAAAAAGAAAAAAAAAAAACGATTTATGTTTCGACCCTTCCTAGCATCTCGAGCGCCGTATGCCCGAGGCCATCTAAAGAATTTCCCAGTAAAGGAAGAACGGTGCCATGAGACAGCCCAAGCATCGAGATTTTGCCGAGGCGAAAAACAAGAAGGAAGGGGGGGGGGTGGGGGAAGAAAAATGCAAACTTGAGACGAACGACGACAACATGGAATGAATGGAACAGGATGGATGGATGATGAGAGAGACTTGGGGCAAGAAGAAAGGGGGAAACCTTTAAGTCGAGGCGCTTTTCCCAGCCAGAAGGGACGTGCAAGTCGAGGTCGACCAGCTCGTGGGACGACTGGAACTCAAGGCCAAGCAAGTCTCGAGTCATGGGGGGCGTGGACTCCATGCTGGGGGGGCTGTGAAGGTGGTGGTGGTGGTGGTGGTGGAGCATCAGCAGGGGCACGGACTGCGGTTTATCGTCGTCCTTCTTCTTCAAGTACTCCACCACTCTGCTCATGCTCACCTCCGCAGCCATCGCTTCTCTTCTCTTCTCTACACTTCTCTTCTTTTCGCTTCTCTGCGTTCCCCCAAGAAAAGTGACCAGATTTTCACACCCTTCGGGCTTTTATATGGGGTGGAGATGGTCGGGAGAGGAAGAGAGACGAGGTGCGTGAGCGTCTGTGAATGTACATGAGGAACGGCGGATTGGGATGTCCGTAACCTTTTACTAAAATATAGAGAGAGAGACAGGAGGCCCCAGGAGCCTCACCGAATACTTGTCACATAGTCAAGGCCGTGTCGATCAGGAAAATGCCTCATTTGCAGAAATACTAAAATTCACAGGTCGCAAGAAGGCAGAGTACTTTTTATGATTAAAAAAAAAAAAAAAAAGAGGCTTTTTTTTTGTTTTTGTATTGGAATTTAACAAAACCCATAACAGATATAAAATAGATGCAATTGCAGATAGTAATGCGGTGGTTAAAGTTGTCTATAAGCCTCCTTAATCAATTGGGAGCATTAAATGCTTCATTTATGGTTGACGCATTAATACGCGGGGGGGAGGAAGAGGAGGAGGAGGAGTTCAAGGAAAGCGGGCAGGCGCGTTCGTAAATGAGGTTAGCATTTAATGCTGTCCAAACTAGGCAAAATTGCTAATAAGTCTCCTCCCACATCCACCCCGCATTCCTTCATCTATCGTTTGATAAATTTAAAGAGAAAAAAAAGAAAAAAGAAGAAGCAGGAAGATTCAACAAAATCTCCCAGCTCAACATTAATTGGCGTCCCTCCCACGACTTCTCTTTCTCCTCGTGGGTTTCAAGGGGAGAAGAGAGAGAGAGAGAGATAATGGAAATTGTTGTTAATTACACTTGTTCTTGAAATTTGAATTACGTTTTTTTCATTTAAAATTAAGCATGCTTCGTAAGTGTTGTTCGGGAAGGCAGGACTTCATTAACAAGGTCATGTTCGCATGATATATATATATATATAGCCATTAACATAACAACCCATTAATATATCGATCATGACATGTTTCTATTGGAAAAACGAGTGTAAATGGGAGGGTGAGGAGCGTTGGCCACATGACTCATGAGTTAAGAAGACACGATTTGGAACGGCACCATTGAAAAACTCGACCGGAGGTGGGGTCGACGAGTTTGTTTGAACATTGGGGGTGGAGGGGCGATCTCCAGCGAATAACAACGACGAACACATCCAAGTTTGACGCGTAAAAGGAGCTAAAAAATGTGGGCATTTTGACATGATGGCTTGGTGCAAACTTCCACCGCGCATTCATTGCATTCATTGCCCCCCGGATGTATCCATCTCCTCCATCTCCTCCATCTCTCTTATCCTTTTTAATGCGACCTTCGGCCTTATTCGGGTCAAGCTCAGCTCTCAGCTACGCGTTCCCATCCATTTAAGACCCAAATAAATTGGGGACCATATGCACTACCCCCACTCACCCCTGCGTATAATTATTACTTTCGATAAGCCACGAACCGAAAAAGAAATCCCTCTGCCGTAAGGTACATCAAAATTAAATTCTGGAAAATTGCTCTGGTTAATCCAGAAATAAAAACGATTCAAGAGAACCTGCCGACCCCGATAATTAATGGCGATGATCGTCCTTAAATTGGTGAGAGAGCCCCGTGCTCTTATTGGTGCCCTCTTCAACGAGATTTCGTGTCGAGCCACACCCACCTTCCTTATCTGCTTTTAATGGCCGCTCTTCCATCCTTCCTCGGCCCACATGCTCCACGTATTCCATTTGGAAACGTCGCTCGTAAAAGACCGGTTATTTACAAGACACCGATCGACCGACATCACCGTGATCCGAGGATCTTAAGAAGGTAGAAGCGGGTGTGCGTTTTCATAGATCGCAATTTGAAACCACCGTGCATGGACATCTTGACTCGCCTGCTTAAGTCGTCATTTACGGTTTAATCTCGACAGTGGGTATCGTTGACGAGCACCCGTTTACTTCATAATTGAATCATCGGAGATCGATTTTAAACAAAGGTCATCGGAGGAAGGGAGATAATTAAAGGGCATAGAAAAAAGCAAAGCCGAGGACGAGGGGAATTGACAAAGTCGTGAAACCCACGGCCGGATGGAACCCAAGTGAGACCCGTATGCACCACGCACCTTTAATGCCCCTCATTTAATGCCTTGTTTTCGCTTCGAGCGCGTACTTGCCATTAATTCCCCACTTGTCTCTTTCTCCAACCGACTCTCTCTCTCTCTCTCTCTCTTGCATGGATACAGATGGCGATGTGGGATTAACTCGTCCAGAATTATCAAATATATATATCAAACTCGAGAAAAGTAAAAAAAAAGGAAAATTACACGAAATAGTCATATATTTTCATTTCGATGTCGATTCGTCCTAAAAACTTTCGATTGACGATTTGGTCGCGAACTATTGATAAAATGTCCGATCCAGTCGCGAAGCTTTCGAATGGTGATTTGGTCGAACTATTAATAAAATGTCCGATCTAGTCGCGACTTTCGATCGGCCGAGTTGTCCTCGAACTATCATGAAATGTACGATCTAGTCGCCCGTTCTTATTTTTCTTTTTTTTCCTTTTTTTCCCCTTTTTCCTCTTTTTTTTTTTTTTTTTTTTTTTTTTTTTTTTTTTTCGCTTTCCCTCCGCCGCCCGGCTCGAGGGCCGACATCCGGCGAGGGAGCCCTCGCGAGATCTTGCGAGGGAGCTCCCTCGCAGATCGGGCGAGGGCCGTCCTCGCCGGCGTCTCGCGAGGGAGAGCCCCTCGCCGGCGTCGGGCGAGGGCGAGGGCGGGCGAGTGGCTCCTCGCCGATCTTGCGAGGAGCGCCTCGCCCGACGCCGGCGAGGGCTCTCCCTCGCAGATCCGGGCGAGGGGCCGTCCTCGCGGCGTCGCGAGGGAGAGCCCTTCGCCGGCGTCGGGCGAGGGCGAGGGCGAGGGCGAGGGGCTCTCCCTCGCAGATCTGGGCGAGGAGAGCCCGCGCGAGACGCCGGCGAGGACGGCCCCTCGCAGATCGGCGAGGGGCCGTCCTCGCCGGCGTCGGGCGAGGGCGAGGGCGAGGGCTCCCTCGCGGCGTCCTCGCAAGCGGGCGAGCAAGCGGGCGAGGGCTCTCCCTCGCAGATCCGGCGAGGGAGAGCCCCGCGCGACGCCGGCGAGGAGGGCCCTCGCCGGATCTGCGAGGAGAGCCCCTCGTCCGCTTGCGAGGACGCCGGCGACCTCGCCGACGCCGCCGAGGGCTCTCCCTCGCAGACGCCGGCGGGACGGCCCCTCGCCGGATCTGCGAGGGAGAGCCCCTCGCAAGATCGGCGAGGACGCCGGCGAGGGGCCCTCGCCGATGACGGCGAGGGCTCCCTCGCCGGACGCCGGCCCTCCGCCGGCTCCGGCGGAGGAAAGCGAAAAAAAAAAAAAAAAAAAAAAAGGAAAAAAAAAAGAAAAAAAAGGAAAAAAAAGGAAAAAAAAAAAAAAAAAAATAAGAACGGAACTGGGGATCGGACATTTCATGATAGTTCGAGGCCAACGGCTCGATCGAAAGCAGGACTAGATCGGACATTTTATTAATAGTTCGAGGACCAAATCGAGCCATTCGAAAAGTTCCGACTAGATCGGACATTTTATCAATAGTTCAGTGACCAAATCGGTACCCAATCGAAATTCGAGGACGAAATGGACATTGAGTGAAAATATAGGGACTATTTGTGTAATTTTCCCTAAAAAAAAACGAAAAAAAAAGGGAGGATAATTGAAGCTGGTGTTATGGGGGCTATAAATGTTTTGGAAAAAGATGATATCATTAAGAGCCATTTTGGTAACCGATGCTTTTAATGTTTTACTGCGTGAATCTGATTATGGCCATTTGCAAAAAATACACCAGCTGCTTCATTCACAAATATATACCTAACTCCCATTTAATGTCTCTATTCAATGCCATCGTATAGCCTCTTTAAAAGCTCTCTGCCTAACTTTATTTCTCATCACACCCCCCCTTCATCTCCTCCTCCAATCTGGTTCCCTTGGAGTACAACTTCATCGCACATTCCGCTGCTTTTTTACATTTCGCAGTGAATTCATGGGCACGAATCATCTGTCACCCGTCACATTCAATTCGTTCTTAAAATTATAACATGGGATTCGATCCAAGAATAAAGCGTGTGTGTGGAGTTTATTTATTGCGAGTGGAGAGATCACCAAAGACATTTAGATGACAACTTATCAACTTCCTCTTACTGTAATGCACTGCGCATTATAAACCAAGAAATGTAGGACCTTGATGGATGACGAGTCATTACCAAGTACATGAATAGCTTGCATGCCCACCGAGCTATATTTTCTCTAACCCTAATTGGAAGAAAGCTTCCACCAAATCCCCTTTTCGATTGGTGGTTTCTAGACATCGCCTATACGCAATTATTTCTTGATGAAACCCACACCAATAATCAACTAAATATAAAAGTGGGTAACGTCGGTAATCGTTACCTGCCAATAGAAATGATGAATGGAGTAAAAAAAAAAATTATTATCAAGGTCAGAGGAAAACAAGACTTGCATTGACAGGATTTATCTAGAGTTTCTCCAAACGATAATTACAACTCCGGTCCTCTCGATATTGACAATCTGGGCTTAAGTTTTCTGCTCAAGTGAGTTCCATAAAACAAAACAAAAAAAAAAAAAACGAAAAAAGAAAAAGAAAAAGAGAGAAACATGCATGGGGCGTGGTCGGGAGCTCAACTTTGACAAGCAAAACGGACATCAAACTTAATATATGTAGGGTTGGGTTGAGCGATCTCCCATCACTCATTTACGATGCTTATGGGAACAAATAGAGGAATGGAGGGGCCGCGGATGGAACGATACGAAGACAAATAATTGGGGAATGACTTAGATCATGAGGTGGGGAGGGGGGGGGGGAAGGGGCGACAAATCCTCATAAAATTACACTCGAAATTCGAAATTAAAGGCGCATCTAATGCGTGAGAAACGTGCAAAGCTATGTGAAAGAGCTTCGGCGGTTGCCTCGGGCCCATTAATGAGCCAGGCCAGAAAATTCAAAGAGTCGAGGTCTTTAATACGAAAAAAAATAAATAATTAAATAAAAAAAGCTCAATTAATGGATCCCCTGTCGAGGAAGCGGGATTAATTGGGGGCGGGGGGGTCAATTTACAAGTAGACCTAACGCATAAGTTGATGACATCTATCGAGGCAAAAGAAAGACTATTCAAAATGGTCCTCATGAGTTGCTTACCTAACTGCCCCCAAACGTTTATTTGCAATCCTCGGATGTACTCCGGCCATTAAATGCCCTATTATCTTCTCTCTCTCTCTCTCTCTCGTTTTTCTTTAATTTTCTAATACATTTTCTGGTACCGTTTTCATTAATGACTTATAGCAATACCATGACTTGCTAACCGGGTACAAAGTTAGCCAGCGGTTGCATGCTGTGTCGTGAGGCGCGCTAACCCTATAATAAGTCTTTCACCCACCCTCACTCGGCCTAAACACGGGTGATTAATATACCAGCTGACTCGGCAATAACTGAGGAATGCAAGCACACCTCGACGTGAAATCTACATTTTCCACCAGGTCCTCAAATTCTCTGTCTAATAGAAATATGGAGGTCAGCACAGGATCTCTCACCCTTGAGCGGATCTCCCGCTCGTTTTCTCCTTAAGCCTCTTAATGACTTGCTCAAGTCTTCTCTCTCTCTCGTTTTTCTTTAATTTTATAATACATTTTCTGGATGAATTGAATTAATATAAATATAAAATATTTAGAACTAAATTGATACAATTACAACAAATTTAGGATTTTTTTGGTAATTTCCTTTTGATAATCCCTTATCTTTGTACTATTTTTGTGGTTCAAAATGGCCGCTGAATTTTTTGCATGAGCGCCACCATTCGTCTTTTGCCATTTCGATGGCGGCATTACGATGGCATGGAGTTTTTTCTTAAAACAAATGACCTGATTTTTTGCAAGATTTCCTTTGCGTGTTTTCGTAAAAGTCTCTCCCTTTCTTTCTCATCACGCTGGCGGCCACCATCGTGGTGGTGGTGGTGGTATCGGATATGAGACGCTATGTCCCCTGCGTGTTGCATCAGTTGCCATCGACAGGTGACCCCCAACCCTTCGTAGATGACCATGGTGCATCATTGGTGGCCGCCTCTAGAGACCGCCCGTCGAAAAACATAATAAATCTTTATCTGGGCGTTTGAGAAGTGTTCAAGAGATAACCGCTAACTAAATCCTTTTTTTTTTTCATTCCTTTGTCTCGATTCTAAATTGTAACTAACCGGATATTAGGAATGCAAAAACGAGGACACCGAGGTCGCACATAGGATGTTGCATCTCAACGCGTCGAAGAAATACAAAATTTAGGGGGTCATTTGATTCAACCGAAAGGGGGGATTGGGTGGATCAGCTACCGATATGGTTCCCGTATTTCAAAGTCAACATAAAACCTCCACCACATGCGCCGCTCTGATGTCTCTCACTTCTCTTCACTTAAAGTCGACCTCTTGAATGAGAATCTCTGCTTCATCCGGCTTTGGAGCGGACATGGGACACCGCTTTACCGTCCAATCGACGCTCTCTCTCTCTTTCTCTGCACTAAACCCAAACAAAAGGGACGAGAGAGCCTAGTTTCCTTTTCTTTTTTTTTTTAAGTGTCACGGGAGTACCAAATCAGTCTTTTAAGTTTGTCAATGAATGTGAGTAATGTGTTCATGATGAATTATGATGCTTCCGGCGTGGATCCATTCGCACCCATAAATACTTGAGAGTAAGGGAAGGAGAAATGAAGTTGTCGGCCACAAAGCTGAGACGGGCTTTAAGGCTAAATGTTTATAAGTAACTTCACCCTCTCGGTGGAGGTTTCGTCTCGTCGAAAGAAACCGCCTCATCGTTTTGCCTCATCAGACAAACAATTACTATCCGGGTGGCAATTGGGCCGTAATGGTGGATAATCGACCTTGGGGGAAGATAATTAAGACTTTGTCTCTTTGATAAGACGAGTCTGCTCGGATTGAAAATTTCGACTTAGACCATACCGATGGACAAGACATACGTGACTCATCGGTCTTGAATCACTTTCGATTGGGTATTACCTATCGGGTAACGGACTCAATCCCACCGGCCAAGCGGAGGAGGAGCACGCGGGGCGTCTCTATTGGCGAGTCAAATCCCTGCATTATCAGTATACATGCATCAGACGTATGTTTGCGCGAACTAGGGCGTGAACTATGAGATTAGGTTTAGGATGAAAGGGAGGGGGGACGGGGGTTATTAAATTGACATTCCAAAGCCATTGTTGCCGGCATTAAATGAGGAAACGAATGGGGGGCAGGGAAGGGGTTGGGCTTAGATTAGCGTGGGGGTTGGAGAGGCGGTCCAATCGCTTTTGGTTGGTCAACATCGCTATTAAAGAGTGGTTCAACTGCAATTAAAACAGCCTCCCCACCTTCATTTATGACACACACACAAACGTAGGATCCAATTCATGTTGTTCAAACCCTAATTAATTGCGAGCGGGGGCCACCGCCACATAGCAGCAGAGTTAGGGAGAGAGGGAGAGAGGGAGAGAGGACTTGCCCTTGGGCTTGTGCGAGTGTTGAAAGCGAGGGAGTGGGACGGGAGTGGGGTCTTTGTGAAATGCAATAGCAACCTAGCCCTTGCAGCCCCTAATAGGACGGCTGCCCACGATCCTCCAATTGCTTTCCCAGCAACATGTGCGGGGTGGGGGCTCTCTCCATCACTTGGGATTCTCTCTCTCTCTCTCTCTCTCTCTCTCTCTCTCTCCAGCTTTAATCATGAATTCAAGGAATGAGCCCTCATTTGCATGGCCGAGTGCCCAAGTAGAAGGAGAGCTACTGCTCATCTTATATCTTGTAGTAAAGCTCGCTTTTGAACATTGTACTTATTCAATTCAATGACGAGATTTCTCCTTCTCCATACCAAGTCTTGTTCAAGACCTTTTCTTTTTCCCTAGAAAAGCAAAATTCAAAAGGAAATTTTCTTTACAAATTCCAATCGAAATACACTAATTTAATCGTGTCACGATATTTTGCAAATGTGGTGGAATTACTTAGGTACATCCGTCGTGCGATGGAGGGAAGTCTTTTCTTATTAAAGAATAATGATTCATTATAAATTCGATTATTTGTAGTACAAAACATGCGAGATGGGGTTCACATTGCAAAACAAATCTCTACAATATCGAGTCATCTAATGGACGATTGATATTCTTTCTATTCAATGTTTTCTTCAATTTTTTAAAAAAAAATTGTTTAGCCCCTAGGATTGTTATAGTTTCGTATGAGTTGAATGTGAAATAGTAGAAAATGATTTTTAGTAAACATTACGTTTAACAGATTTCGACATATAAAATCAATGCGAAGCATTGACAGATAACCACCAGCTTCTAACGTGTCCATGAATTGAGGGTGCAAACCAGTCTGGTAATTTGGAGTTGTCGTGCTGGCTGAATGACAGGCGAGAGATGGTGAGTTCACATAGAGAGATCTACTATCTCTGGGCCGGGCGGGGTCATTTGGGCTTCACCATGGGTAGCAGAATTTCCGGCCCAGCTCGAATATGGAAAAGGAAATCCTTATTTCGTGGCGTAGGTTTCGCAAGCCGGCCCAGTTCGGATTTTTTTTCACCCTCTAAGCAAGAAGTGTACATTGTTTCTTTCATTCGAATTGGACAAAGAGTACACACTCGAACAGGCTCCACGAGTGACGATCGAGTTCGCGGCTCTTTCTCCTCCATCTCAATACTCTCGGGCCTCTCGCATGACCACCGGTCCGATCTACATGACCGCCACTCCAGCCCGCCCCGAGGACCTCTGACCTTTAGGCTCCACGCGTCGCGATCGAGGTTGGATTTCTCTTTGAAAAGGATTCGTCTTTACCGTCTGTTCAACAATTTGGGAAGGAACCTTGTAAACGATTGTCTTCTTGTACTGTAACCGGTTGGATCGTTGGGTTAAAATTTAGTTTGAATTTGTTGTTTTAAAGAGCTTGTTTGATTAATGGGCATTGTGATTGAGATTGCTATTATTTTTTAGGATCGTTGATTTGATTAACAAGTGGTGGATGTGGGACTTTTGATTAAGAAAGATAGGGATACATTTGATCTTGATGCGCCCAAACCCACAGAGAGGATCGTCTCACTTCTGTGATTTTGTGGGTTCTCTTCTGTTTTCCTCTCTTGTTTTTTATTTTTTTTTCCCTGTTTGCGATTTCGGCAGGGCCCGAACCGAACAAAACCGGGCCGGGAAAGAAGACGCATTCTGGGCAGCAAAAAGCCCATTAGGCCCAGCCCTGCGCTCGACGCTCGAAAAAAGTCCTCGCCTTGGTTTGAGTCGGAAATGGGAGAGCAGAAGCAGAAGATAATACTCCCGCCGGAGGTATCAGAGGAAGAAATTCCAGGTTTCCGATGGGGACTTGCCTTTTTCCTTTTAATCCATCATATAATCCAATTGAAAAGGGAAGAGCGGCCCGTGATATATGTATACAATGTGACAATTTCTATTTGGGTACGCTACTACAGGCATGACACTCCAGCGGCTGACCGGAAAGAAGAAGCTTTGGAAGGTCTCTCCTAGTAGAGAAGCCCAGGTAAAAGAAGAGCGTAATGGTTGAACTTTGTCGGTGGAAATCAAGATGATGGCAACGGAACGCGCCAAGAAACTAGGAAAGGGCAGGGGTCAGTGTACAGTAGATGGAATGTCAGTGGTCATCACATTGCTGTTGACAGATCTAAATAGGCATATCCTGTGTATGGAGGCCCCAGGTGGAACTTGAACTTTATTTTCTGAGGGCTCGCTGTCAACACCATAAATGCCATGATCCGGGATTGCCCCTCGTTGGCAATTGTTGATCTTCAAAGATATGAAATCATTCTATCCAATAATTAATATATGTAGAATGTCTAGGTGCAAGATTTGGTGGTATAACCAGTGTTGTTTCTTCTCCATTTGGCTGAAAATCCATTTTAAAAGTTATTGCTGTTATTAGTTCATATTATAGACATAAGTTCCCTTGATCTTTGTCCTTGTACAGACGAACAAGATCCATGATTATCCGTTGCTATGGAAGTAATAGCATAAGACATTGTTCCTTTAATGGATCCTCCTTATCGCAATTATGTGGTTTACATAATCCTCCCTTTAATGGCAATCGGGATGCTTTTCTAGGCTCTCATGTCCGTCATTTGATAAAGATGTTGGTAGATCAGATACCGAATAAGGATGAAAAAGTCAAAAATAAGAAATATAAGAAATTTTTGTGTGTTGCACATTTTTATATGGGAAATACAATAAATCTGGTGAGTTACAATCTGTTATGATTTGAAAATCTGTTGCTCGAAGATTGTAGAACTCCCTTCCATCTTAATGCATGAAGAGCTTAAAGTTCACTTATCTTAAGCTTTTTGGACTTATCACTTGATTGGGAATCCTTCAGCTTGAGAGCAATGTCATGAAGTCAATCAACTAGAGGAAATGTGTAAATGCTAGAGTGATGACATCCAATGTCGGTTGAATTTTGGAGGAAGCAATTTTTTTTTTTTTTTGGTCGGAATGGAGGAAGCAAGTTCACTTGATGAAGATGAGGTGGAAACGGAGCTGTCGGAGTATTATGTATGCCGTCGTGATATCGACTAGAATGAAAGATTGGGGAATGAATTAGATTAAACAACAATGAGGGTGCTCGATTTATAATAGGAATACAAGAAGTAAAAGAGAATGCGAGAAAATCATAGAGCTTGAAATGAAAAGAAATCGTTGGCCGTTTAGTTGTTCACTGGCTCACCACATTTATTTAGATATCTTTATCTCCTCTTATTATATATATATATGTTTTTTTTCTCATCAATTTCCTTAAATGGAATGCATCCTGCTCGCACGCGCCCTCTCTCTTTTCTTTTCCTTGTTGGCGTGGATAGAGAAGGCGCGGGACATTAACCATTGTGGATTTAAGAAGTGAAGAGAAAAGACGTGAGGAGAGGATCAGCAGATATGGTGAGAGAATGATAGAGATTCTGAAAGATGGGACGCATGTGGCATCCTCTCTCATCTCGTACGGCAGGACAACCCCATGGATTAGAATAGGATTCTCCGTCCAGCTATTTTCTTTTCAACAAAGTACCTATGACAGCAGAAATACCTTAACTCCTCGAAATATAGTTGGCTGTACAGGTGTCCCGGGTTTAGTTTAAGCCTAGGATCGATGTTTTCAGAATAGAAGGAAAAGGGGTCGTGTCAGTTGGGCATGTGCATGTGCTAACTGCGCAAATCAGGGAAACTGCACTTCGATGCTTTGGTAGCAGCACCAGCACCAGCACGAGCACGCCTCCCTAGCTTTAGCTCCAACCATAAATCCGTTGAATAATGTGGGTTGGTGGGCGTGATTAGATTCTAATATCATTTTGCATATCTCATCCATGTCCTGTCACGCCTTATTTAACTGCTTTTTGATGAAAATGTATACTATCTGAGATGATTCGTCGTGAGCCAGTTGTAGCGTCAAGCTTAGCTAGCACGCGTACTCCCTCAACTGTATTAACGCTTTTATACATTTTTTATTTATTTTTGGGAGATTCGCTTGTATGGAATAGGAGATATTGTTGGGGGTCCAAGGGCGGTGTGAAAATATAATTCGTACAGTACAGTCACCGTTTCGTGAAGACTTTGAAGCGGACAACAAACAAAAGGCCAGACATTATTTCGCCATGTCCGTACGGGTGAGTCACTGCACAACAAGTCAAAAGTCTCAGGCCAGTTGCAGAACTTAAATCTTTTTCTCCCTGCAGAGAGAGAGAGAGAGAGAGAGATTCAGTGGGTTGTTGACATTATTGCAGCCAAAATTGTTTTTAAGAATTAAGAACATGGCTGGACAGTTTATCAGTCACAACCGAGCTTAGTAGCATTATTAAGCGCCCGACCGTGTTAGATTTTTGTGTGGTTAAATCATCTTACACGCAAGTGTTCTTGCTTCACTCAAGAACTAGCGTAGCTGATTTCCTTTCGGTGCCACGTCATTTCAACGAACGTACAGGAATATCACTGAAGCGATATTCAACGCGAGGAAAGAGGGGTCAGTCCCCTCGTGTAAAGACGTCCAGATGACGCTAAAGGCGCAATCATATGCCACCCATTTCGTTATGAAAAGGGGGTCTGTGTTCGATTTACCCTTTATCGTCGTTAATGTTGACGGGGAGGGAGGGAGGGCGGGCGGGGGCCCTTCGTCGGACCCCTTTCTAGCATCTTGCGAAGTGGCCTGGCCACTCAATCGTCGCGAAATTTGTCCGATTCCCACGCGTCCTTTTCTGGGAGAATCGGATCCAAACGCTCGATCAGCAACGCACTCCAATGCCAAGTGATATCGCTCTTTGCTCGTCGCTTGTTCTGTTCATCGCCGAGTATGGATCCCAAGCTCGAACGAAGCCGAAGCCGTGAACACATGTTAAAGATTCTTGGATCTTCTAAGTCTGAGGAACCCAACAAGAAGTAGTTCAGAGCGATGAATATTGTAGGAGCAGGAGGATGAAGAGGTGGGTGGGTGGGTTAGGGAGAGCCAACCCATCCATCCATATAAAGAATCGAGAGGACCATCGTAAGATTCCACATGCGTACGGAGTGGCCGAACCTCCCGGGGGTGGCTAAGAGTCAAAGGATCACCAGCACAAAAAACTGCTCCAACGAGAGCCGCTCTGCACTCGATTTCACAACCGCCGCTCACCTAACCGTATTAGGTGGCTGACGTTAATCGTTCCGGGAGGGAAATGGGGGGACTCGTTTTAATCGGAGGTGCCATGGCCATGTAACCTTATCCCCTCCGTTGATTGGGGATTATATATTATATTAAACACCCTCTAAAACCGGGCCTTACTCTCTCGGATTGCTGGCCATGATAAGTTATCCGGATCTCCCATTATGCCAAAGATGGCGCATTTCCCCTCTAGAGTACAACGCGAGATTACAACGAAGAAATGGGCTGGCGACGAATTAAGGGGTGGAGGATGTGCGAATGTATGGGAAGAAGATCAAGAATCAAAATGAATCGATCGTTCCGTTGCCTCTGCATGCATTATGAAGAAAGAACCGAGTGCCTCTCCCTTTTCTTTACCCAATCCATATGCCTCTCGATTCGCAGATTTACATAAACGAAAAAACATACAAGGAGAAACGGGGAGGAATGACGAGTCGCGAGCAGCAGTGGGCGACTCTTCCACCCTCTGGTTTCTATGAATTCTTGGGACATGCAAAATCGGACCCCGACCCAACAAGACAAATGAAATCGAGCGAAAGGGGAGTTTCCAAATGCTCATTCATCAGTCTACTACTCTAGATTGATTTGCCTTCAACAGTGCAGGCGTATGTACACAGGACAAACCCAAAAAGAGAGAGAAACAAAAGAAAGGAAAAACGAGATCTGCATAAACATGACGAGATCTCTCCTCTGTCCTACATCGATCTATCCTCCACAAACTCAGCCAAAAAGAGAAGAAAAAGGAATTGTGGGAGGGGGAAGGAAAGCAAAGGGCTAGAAGCAAGAGTCGTCGAGGGAGAGAGCGCTGAGCAGATCCTGGGAGTCGTGGCCGAGGCGGAGGGACTCGAGGAGGCGCTCGAAGACGACAACGTGGCAGGGGATGCGGAGGGCCCCCTGCTGCTCGTACCCGTACTCCTGCGCCGATCTGTTGAGCAGCCCTATGAAGACCGGGTGGTTCAGCATCTCCGCGCTCACCACGAACCTCTCCATCTCCTCCCCGACGTACACCGGCACGTGCCCCTCCGGCACCGCCGCCCCCGACCGCCGCATCTTGGTCGCCGAGGCCACGGCCACCCTGAAGGACTCGGCCTTGCGCGGCCGCCTCGCCGCCTTAGACTCCGAGCGGAGGAGGCTGTACTGGGAGGAGTCCGCCACTCGGGACAGCCGTCGGATGAGCCTCTTCATCTTCTTCCGTACCACACACCACTTAGAGAGAGAGAGAGAGAGCTAGAGAGAGAGAGAGAGTGAGGGAGGAAGGGGGAGGGGGATGAGGAAAGAGAGGATGGGGCAGTGCGAGTTTATAAAGAAAAGGGGAAAATAAAAATCGGGGAAATTAAAAAAATAAGGAAACGAGAAAAGGGGAAATTATAAAATTACGGGGAGAGGCAGGAATGAGGAGGTACAGGTAGGCGTACCTGGCTGGTACACCCCTCTCCCATCTTTATTGCACATTTTTCTCCCCTCCTGTTTATTTTATTTCCTCTTTGTAAAAGATTCGGTTAAATTTGTTTCCCTTTTCTTCTTATCATGATGGCGTTATTTCCTTACTCGCTTTTTTTTTTGTCCCTTTGATTTGGAGTCAGGCGAGAGAGAATGACTCCTCCTTTGGCTCCTTTCTCTATATTTCCTGCCCCTTTTGTTTCTTATTCGTTTTGGCTGCATTTAGCGATGACGATAAAATTCAAAATAAAATATCTTGGGTTTTATGTCTACTCAAAACGAGATAAAAGTTACGTATAGAGAGGATATAGGCCGAGTAAAATTATTTCATAAGGAATGTGGGATAAATGTGGATAGAACCACCCGTGGTGGTGGCGTAGGTGGTTGAGCAAGGGAACTTTTCACGAGAGGTCCCAAGTTCAATCCACGGCGTGTCGTTGCTTTAATTAGCTGCGCTTAACTTAGACGGGGCACGTGGGTGATGGTTTCCCACGTATTCTCCAGGTTTCTCGCCATGTTTCGGCGACCGAGTGCTCCCGAGTCATCAAAAAAAAAAAAAAAAAAAAAAAAGAAGAAGATAAATGTGGATAGAATTTACGGTATTCATAATATGAAATTTTTTTCTTAAATAAAAAAATTCTTAAATTAACAAATTTAAAATTATATTTCAATATAAATAATATTTGAATTTTAATATAAGAAATTCAAAATAACAAAGAAATAACAATTATTTTTATTTATATATCCGAATTGAATTCTATTTTATAATACACAATGCAACATATAAATATATATTTATATCTATTACGCATTTGAGGTATTTTAGTAATTTAGGTATACTAATACGGTTTTCTATTAATAAAATTTTATTAGACAATGATGGAAGGGGAAGAAGGAAATAAAAAAAAAATAAATCAAAAGATAGGAAAATAAAAATAAAGTTGACAAGAGCGCTACGAGAGATTTTTACAATTTCCTTATGTAAAATTTGTTTAATTTATATTGATATAGCATTTTGATTAAATAATATATATGATATGATGTGGATATATCTAATTTTATTACTGCAATCCTTGAACCGGTAGAGATAATATAGCAAAATCTCATAGATTTCAATTTCAATTTATCTAGTTCCATCCTAATTAAAAATTGAGACGACTAAACGTAGCCTTTGTTTCTCGACATAAGTTGCATCGATCCTTTCTTTCTTCTTTAATAATGCCAACTACCAAAGAACCTACGAAACTTCCTGTAAATCCTATGAGCGAATCGCATGAGGTCAACAATCAATTCACGACACGACCCATTTTGCACTACATAACATTTTTATGTTTTTCTTTTATAGTACACGCAAGTGAGCAGTCGCGGGTTTCGCAGAAATGAATTCGGGTCATATGCTAATAATCGAGTCTTATGCTAGTTAGTAGTTGATTTGACCATGTTTAGATGTAAATTGATGCAATTAGCCTCGACACCATTAGACACGATAAACTGATTTGCGCATAGACGCCAGTTTAACTTTTGGGCAAAATTTTTTTTTCCCCCTTTGCTAATGGAGACAGTCATCTTCCGCTACTCTCTTTTTTTTCCCCACCGCTAGATTTACCCTCTCGTTCTCTTGGGCAATGTCCCATAGCACTCTTAAGGCCAAAGAGGAATTGCCAGGAAGGCGCTCAAAATCGAAACCTTTTCCTTCTTTGCCATCTCCCAGAATATTTAAACTTTTTCGGAAGTTTCCACGAAATTTCTCATCACCGAACCCCCCCGGGGGTTTTCCTATATACATAGCCTTCCTTTCCTTTTACCGTTATTTGTCGAAATAATAGTCATATCCTATAATGATCAGACAGACCTGTTACATACACACACAACATGTGTATGCATACAAATCGACGCTCAATAAGTAGTGTTGAATTTTTTGAGTTCAGAGCGGGTGATGATATAATATTGAAAGTGAAGTACCAACCAGGCCACGATTAAAAAATAATAATAAGTAACGACGGTTCAAAGGGGGCCCCTTCGCCTTCTGGTCTGATGTCAAGATTGGCACCTTTTTTTGAAAAAAGAAGAGGCGATAATTTAAAAGAGTGATAAAGGCGTAATCTTCTTTTTATCAAATCCTCCCTTTTGATTATTCAAACCCACTGAATGCACGCATATCTCGAACAGTTCAAAGGCCCCCACCGCTTGATCCTTTGGCAACCGTTTTCTGAGATTAAAAAGCAAACTTTATACCGCGGCTGGAATAGGTTGCTCTAAGAAACTCGAGTTTTTAATTTTTTGTCCGAAGAATGAGTGCTGCACAACATGTAGAATTCTATAGAAATCTTTGACAATTGCGCGTTGTAGTTTGTCCGCCATTCGCAAGGTCCATCCGTTTTCATGCCTTTCGGTCCATCCACGTTTATTAATCTATCTGAATCTTTTCACGATCACGCATATTCTAATTTGTCCACATCATCCACCACGAAATCCTTTCGAGACATATCTCATGTGCAACGACTCTTATTCACCACACATGAGATCTTTTTAGTCATGAGCACAACTAATGGGATAACACGGTTATGCTGCTAACCAATATAAATTACCACTTGATTTGTTCATTAACTGTAATATGTGGTTATTATTTATCTTACCGAAAAGCAAGCAATGAATTCGTCATGAGGTTTTTTTTTTTTTTTTTTTTTTTTTAATGACGAAAAAACGAAGCAGAAGGTTGCTTTTAGTTCTTTTGTGTAGGCTAAAAAAAAAAAAACTAAAGCTTGTACGGTTTTTTTTTTTCTCTATGATAAGATGAGATGAGATGAGAAGAGGTCGCGTGATGTTTGTGCAGATAAACAAATATATCGTGCATTCTGATGCAGCCTTGCAAAACTGACCGTAGTCTTTGTATCGCCTTTTTCCACTCTGTTCGTTTCGTTTCTTAGTATATTCTCCTCCTCCTCTTAATTCCAATAAAACAAATCCCCTTGCCCCCGTCTCGCTATACACGTTCCTTTCGACTTATTATTACATGAATTACGCATGCAACGCAGTGGGTTTCGATTCCCTACATGGGATTGCGCTCGTTATCGGAAAGGTCAAAAGCAAAAAAAAAGGTACGAGCTTTACGAGAAAGTAGAGAGCGAATATCCAAAGAGAATCAACCTTTATTTGCAATTTACGTGGCACGCAATCTCCATTGATTTTTCATGCCGCGCACAGCTTTAAACAGCCGGCTATTTGTATGAGATAAGCGAGAAGATGGCAGATTCAATTTTCTATCTCTCATTTTTTTGTCTTTTTATAGGTGTGAATGCTGAATGGCTCGTTCAAAAGAGCTAATAATAATAATAATAATAATAATAATAATAAAAAGTTGAGAATGGAAAGGGACCGTTTGAAAGGGACAAGAGTTTTTCTGGAGGGCGGGGCTGCGATTGGCAGCGCAATCAACGCACCCCGGCACGTAAGTAAAAGGCAAAGGCCGTTGCGAGTACAGTTTCCGTGACTCCGGATGTCCTTTCCCCTCTGTCCCCACCCCCACATGTCACTGGTCCCACCCTCCCCTCCCTCCCCGCGACGTCGTCCGCACGCTTCGGCGCGCCGCCGTCGATCCCCCGCGAGTGCATCGCACGCTCCAGGAGAGTGGGGGTTGGGGGTTGGGGAGTTGGCGAGCGTTTGGAAAGGAGCGAAGGATGGAAAAGATGTTTCTTCTTTTATGCAAATGGTGGGGTATCCCAATCGATCCTCGCTGTCTTTTTGACACTCCAATTCCATATTCACATCATCCTCCTCCTCCGTACCGTCGTCTTTTCATTTTCTCTCCCTCTTTTTACACAAAAGGGACCGCCCCGCCCCGCCCCGCCCCGCCCCGCCCCCATGTGTTTGATCCCCTTTCCATCCTCGTTGTTTTTCTCACCCGCTTTTGCTCGCCTTTCTCCAATTTGTCCACGACGAGGTTAGCCCTCGCCCTAAAAGATTCCCTCTCTAAGTTTTGTTTGTCGCATTCGGAGATCAGTCCAAATTTTCCTCCAAAATATAATTACGGAACCTTGCTTTGAGGACGATCACCAATTTTGCTTTTTGACCTGGTAGAGATGGCCGGAGCCAACGGATGGATGAAATGAAATGAACTTCCCATCGTCTTCTTCTTCTTCTTATCCATAACAGGAGCTAGTGTGCTAAGAGTTAGTAGGGACTAGTTTGCACTGTCGGCTTCCGTACGTGTTTTGATACAAGGGAATTCCGCATTTGCTAAAGGCGTTAGTTAGGTGCGTTGTGCGTTCGAAATTGACGATGGTGCATCTGATATGCTTATACTAGCAAGGACACGACCCCACGTGATGCACGATGATTGGATTCTTCGTACCTACTGTGCACCCGCGTGCATATATAGAACTCCAGGAGATATAAATTTATATGTATGCGGTGGGAGGAAGCGTGAGTCAGACTCCAATGCTAGACTAAAGAAGAAGAAGAAGATGCAAGATTAGCACGTAGCTGAGCTGGAGGGAGTTTGGTAACACACGCGAAATGAAAGCAACCATGGTGTTTCAAACTTAGAAGCTTCGACTTGAAAAAAGCACGCATCACATTTGTACAATGCCCTTGTTTTTGTTAGATTAGACGCATCACGAGGAAGGTGCCCATTTCTTTCGTATCGCAAAGTTCTAATCGATTATTCCCTATTTTTTTCGGATTTTAGAGAAAGTTCCCATCCATATACTACAAAAACGCATGGGCCCCCTAATTTTGAGGCTTGGGGAGCGTTAAAATTATCAATATATCTATAGAGTCGAGGTGCTTGCCTTCGAATGAAAGATTGGTTTACAATAATGAAGTGGGGGAGAAATTTTAAAAGCCAGTAAACGCAGAGGGCAATCCGAGTCCAAACTTCTAGATTTTCTAACTCTTTGCCCGATCTACAAGAATGGTCAAACTGACAAAATGACGGGGTAGTGTCCTCAGTCCACATGCTTTGTACGGTAGGTTGGCCAAAAGTCCACCCACGGGCGGAGAATAATGACGCACCGTACAGAAAATATCTCCCTCCCCGAGAGAATTCGGTATTCCTCTTTCCGCGTCGTGACGAGTCATCATTTGAACTCGGCACGACAGAATTCACGAAAAATTCGGGGTCGAATCGAGGCGCTGCTTTGGGAAATTTCCTGGAAAGAACACAGGAATTCGTGGGCGAAGCCACGACCGTTGATTTTCTGTCGCGAAATTCACTGCGACGAGTCAAGAGATTTATACATGATGATGGCACTTGGACAGTTGAATTCGGTGCCCTCGTTACCTCGAGTCTCGGGAACCATCATGAGTTTGGGAAACGGGATCTCATTATTTTCGTCGATGCATTTTTGGCTTAGCGATGGCATGAAAAAGAACGTTCTCCTTATCATCCCCCGTTATATTCGGGGAGAAAAACCATGGCGCCAGTCTTGGCAAAATTGTTGCCCTATCAGTCTATCTCCGGAAGGCACGCGACGTGATATTCCAAACTCTACTTTGAAATTCGAAATAAAATTCAGGAATGGGGGGGCATCATGGGACCCTAAGACCACAACTCAAATACGCCATCGGGAATGTAATTTTTTTTTTTTTTCTTTTTTGGCCTTTTCATTTATGGATCTGGCCTCCCGGAAGGAGTTGTCTCGAAGGGAGAGAGGGAGTTAATAAAGGTTTTGATGTGGCGGGTCCAACGAAGGAGAGGCGTGGACGTGTGGTCCTTACCTTTAATGCCGTACACCCGTACAAACCGACCCGCGAAAAAGAAATTTGAAAGAGAAAAATAAGACGACTTGACGGGGCGATGAGATTGGACGCCAACTAAATGTGTATCGACACGGCGGTTCCACCATGTTTCCAGGGGCCCTTGGGGGCAGACCAAAAGAAGCATACGAAACGCAAACACACGTTCGGTCGATGATATGTATGTCCTAACGGATCATGTCATTCGAGAGACCTGAATTGGCCTTTGTTTGGTTTATTTTGGAGTTAGATCCCCTCTAGAAACTCCATTCTAATCGCGCTCAGAGGCCTCGCCTTCTTGGAAATGGAGTGTCGGGATTGGCACCCATACCGGAATTATCTCTCATGCTCCCAACACGCTTGAGTATGAATCCGATTCTCACAATTATAACTTTTTGATCTACATGTAGGAATTGGTGCTTTATCTCAGACGGAGCAGATAATTAGGTGCATACTGAACTCATCCGAGCCCATTCCATTCGTTGAGAGCATCAGGACTCTCGTTCACTTGTGTCCATCAGTTAGATTGTGCGAGTCCCACATGCACCGATCAACTTGCGCTCAAACTAGATCAATCGAAGCTCGATTAAGCTTAATTCGAGTATTAAATTAGGAAGCACATCCACTCGATCACAAACCTAAATGGAGATTGATAAGGGAAAAAAAATGAAAACGGAAGTATGTCTCTATAAGGAAAAGTATAGAAAATTGCTTTTGTTGGTATTGAGATTTAAATGAAATCAGATTTTCTTTTCTTGAAATGATATATCAATAACACGATGGGTCGGAGTAAATGTTTTTCTCGAACCTTTTGCATCCACAGCTGTTGTTGCTGGAAATAATACACGACCACTCCTCAGCATTTGATTTGCCATTTCGAGTTCGCATCTCTCCTTTGAAGTCGAGCGAGTAGAAAAGTCTTGGAAATGTGATGGCGTGCATGTCCGGAACCTTGGTAAATTTCCCGACGACTTCTTGGTTAGACGATCTCCAAGTTTTGTTTCCCACCGTTGACGTGCAGCATCTGTGAGATTGACTCGGAATAGTATCCGACGACGATGCTCCACAAGCGTTGTACGGTGTGACCGGAAGCAAACGAGAGGAAGTGCAGGGAAGGAGGGAAGGGACGACAGCGAAAGGGGAGTAGGTGAGGCTGGCGACCGGGACGGGACGTTATTCTCCATCTTTCCCCATTTTAATTTATTCCCGACTCTGCAAAATTCGCCTCCTTCAAAACCAATCAAAGCCTTTTTTTTTTTTTCCTTCACTCCCATTATTATTGTTTTGGGGTGAGATTTTCCGCATCCGTACAAGTCAAGTTCTTCTCAAACATCTGGTGGAATTGATGCTGGCGGGGGTATGGTCCATGGAACGGATCACGGGACTCTTGTCTTTGCGTCGACTTTCGTGTCCCGACACGAACGAAAGACGCCTCGGTCTATTCCAATCCATTCGATCATTCAATTGGAATTGTGCTACGAACTTCATATGGAAAGCTACGTCTCACCCGCCAAAGCCCTCGAGTTCACACCGAAGAGAGGCCCTCCTCACCACGGATTGCTCTTGAAGTTTTCATTCATATGGGTCAAAGCTTTTGTTTTCTTTTTCACTTTTCAGGCCTGCTCGAGTTGATTGCCCCAGAAGGCGGCTAGGCCCCGCTCCCCGTCATTTCCACACCTACTACGTTACATTCATGCATATCGACTGTCATAAATTGCTCATCTGCTGCTACCCTTGTCCTCTTCATGATACATTCTCGTATCTCTTTTTTCGCTTTTTTATTAGAATCTGTTTAAACCTACCGCAAGTCAATCGGGTATATCCACGCATGATCTTGTCCCGATGGTGCCATTTAATTCCCTACGCACTGTGTTGTTAGAATCACACGTGATATACCATTCTCACTTCGATCAAGCACGTGTGAGGAACTCCTAGTGTGATGGCCGGTCGCCTGCTGTTTTGCCTTTGCAACCCGTACACTACGTCCTCTTCGCGAAGGATGACGATTCCGGGCCACCACTCATGTGTTGCCCATCATGTAAACTACACTACCAGATACATCTGCCTCCATCAGTTCCTTCGTCACCTTGCCATCACAATCGCCGCGACCTGTGATTCCTTCGTTGTGGTATTCAGAATCAGATTCCAAGAACTCCATCACTTCTCTCGTGAACCGTGTCTCAAAGCTGTAGCTGTCCCTCGCATTCCTATATCCATGCCTGTCAAAAAGATATATTTCCAAACCATAAACTTTGGTTTCACACTTACCCAAAAAAAAAAAAAACTTTGGTTTCAGGATAACAATTCGGTCTGTCTAGAGTCGCCACTCCTGGTTTACCTTACGATGCACCGATAAATGCACGCTTCTGGTGGGCCATCCCTGCCAACGAGGAATCGCAACTCATCCTGCACTCTCGGCACCATCAAGAACTGGATAGTAACAAAGATGAGCGTTCGTTGGAAAGGAGGGAAATTGGTGACGAAGTGGGTAAACATTGGGGGTATTCCAGAGGCTATGTCCGAGTATACAAGGCCTATCCCTGGAACCCGGTTTAGACCGAGGCTTGGCCCAAGACTCAAAAGGCTGCACAAGCAGACCTTGTTCCGAAGCTCAAAGGCACGCTTCCGAATAGTTCCACTGGACATTAGGAATAATAAGGAAACAGAGAAGTTGAGAGGAAGCCAATCGCCTCTATGCACTTTGGCAAGACATGCCAATAAGTAGACCAACTCCGCCGAGACAAATACCATGAGAATCTGATCATGGCATTGTCGTTCATAATTTTGACTTCCGGCTGATTGAAGTTCCCTCGGTCAGTTATTCTGAATCTAATACTTAAGTTGTTATGTGAAAGGAAGAACATCTTTTAAGGACGTTTAAAAACTTCATGTTAAATCAATGCGAGACCCTCGAAAACCTCAATCACCTCTCACTTCTCTAACGAGAAAACCAAGACAAAGATGTTCCCATGTGTCAGTTTACATATTAAAGAGTGGCAATGGCCATTTAGATTACTACTTAAACTTAATTTAATCCATAACAATTTTCGCATTGAACCCACAAATGCCTATATTTTTGAGTCAAATCGAAATTAGTAGAATTTTCTCTTCAAGTGAAATCAATACCATTCCTGCTAGTTCTTATGCTGGAGCTCCCCCTTTCATTACTATTTCTACTTTCACCATAAATGTAACTAGAAAACATTCTGTTTCTTTTCATCTTTTTGCATCTACAAGATAATGGAAATTTCAGCTCGTTTTGGTGCAGGTATGCACGGATTCTTTTTTTGGTCTTTTCTTGGGGTGAACAGACTGGAGATTCGGTGAAGATGAGTATTTTTCTTGTTGGGGAGAACTAACCTGTCGGGAATAAATTATGAGCATCAGTTCGTACATTACTAGGAAAATTATCATGGGGGAAATTGTCCTCCGTCGTTTCTCTCTGTCAAATGGGACAAGCGAGAAAAAAACATGACCTTGCTTTGGTGGGGGATTTGATTGAAACCGAGTTGGTCTACTGATGGGAACGGGTCACAAACCAAATGCCCACTGCCTTCGAAATCGATGATGATTCTTGTCCCCTCCAAACAGCAATTTGTCTTGTGTACGGAGAAAAGTCCATGTGAAGCATCGCAGGACGACATTTCAATCCAGGCGATGCTTTGTGTCTGAGAGCTGAATCGAGGACCACACTTATCCCCACATATGCTCATTCAATAAAAGAGATACCGAGGTTAATCTAATCCTTCTAGATTATTGTTCCTGAGTTTAGGTTGTGGACGTCATTAGGAGGGAACAGAAGAGACCCGCTAGCAATTTTTGTAGCCGATGCTAACAGTTCATTTATAATGTCAAAACAAATCTTGCGGGGAGCATGTCCGCATTAAAAGTTCCATATAATTTTCCAAAAAATCAGAGAATGATTTTCTCGTGAATAATCCAAACAATGAGTTTTTGGACAAATTCTTAGCATTTAAAATGCTCTCCAAACTAACACTGGCACTTCCGAAGCTCACTCTTCAATAATTTTTTTAGGGATGGATAACGAAACAATAAACGTGCAGATCAGTAGAGACATTCCAAATTCATTCCCGTGAATGGCAGAAACTATTAACAACAGAAGTATGTTCTTTGGTCTTGGAAAATTTGTCGAGTCTTGAATCCGCTCATCATCTCCACTCAAGAGAAATGGTTGCTGCCACTCCACCATTGCGTATATTGAGATAAGAATTGTGATTTTTGCCATCTAGAATTTTCGCTTCTATGCAGTAAATTATCAGTACTTCGTTCCCAGCCGGTCACTCCGAACAGTATCTGCCAGACTAGACAGACGTATTCAATGGATGGAAGGAAGTAAAGAGATAAATTTAAGGGAGGCTAACGGTGTTTCCACTCCCTTAATCAATTTTTCCATGACTATTGAACGCGTACGTTGCATATTAATTTATAAAATGGCTGTTGAAGAAGTTATTAGCGTCGTGAAAGAAAGCTTTCAAAATCTTAGACTATGGTAAAAACTATTGTTATTGTAGAAACATCATAACTATTCAAGTAGTCGAATCCATGTTATCTTAGCAAACATAAAGTTCCTCTAAGCATTTCTTAAAAAATGCGAACAACCATTATTCCGTCAACTAGTACTTCTATAGTTATCATCCCATATATGAATCACAATATAATTCCTACAAATAACGTAAATAATAATCCACAAGTCATGAATAAGACATTCTTTTTCATTTCTTTTTTCATTTCATCTTTTCTTCTAGAAACTTTTTCTGCCTATGTAGTTGGCTTCAATTTTGACAAGTAAGGGTGCGTTTGGTAATGTTTTGTTTCCGGGGATAATTTTTGATCAAAAGTGATTTTTTTTTATTCTATTCCCGAGAAAAATTTCTAAGCATTTTAAGCCGTTTAGAATCGTCCAAAATTTCAATTCCCTTAATAGAATTGCCTTTAGCACTGTGTTTAAAATTTCTACTTCAAATCATTTTCTTTTAATTTTCAAATAATTTTATTACTTTTTCCTTTTTTTTCTTCTTTTTTTTTTTCCTTTCTTTCTCTTATTCTTATTCTTCTTCTTCTTCAAGTTGCCCGTTCTGCTGGCCTTGGATGACCGACAACCGGCCGGATGAGGGCCGGCAACCTCACCGGAGTGTCGTCGGCCCTGGGCCGTGCCTCGTTGGCCAAGCCTCGCCGAAACGGAGTGAGGCTCGGTAGAGCCATGGCCGGGCGAGCGGCCTTGCCCAAATCTTGCGAGGCTAAGCTCGCCCGCCACCAACAAGGCTCAACCTCACCATATCTCGGACGAGGTTGAGCCTCGCCCAACCATGGCTTGGCTGAGCCTCGCTAGGGTTGGGCCAGCCTCGCCAATGGCCGGGGGAGGCTTGGGTGAGGCTCGCTTGGCCTCTGTTGTGCTCGCTAGACCTCGCCCTGGGCTGGCGAGCCTTCAACAAGCTTGCCGGACCGATTGCCGGTGACTAGTGGCAGTGGGAGAAAGGCGGCGATGGGCGGCAGACGGCAACGACGGCGATGACAGCATATGAAGAAGAAGAAAGAGGGAAAAAGAACAAGAAAAAAGAAAAGAAAAGAAAAGAGAGAAAATAGTTGCTTAATTCTAGAATTGTTCCCGGAAATAAAGAATTAACCCTTCTTTGCTTCTCGATTCTATTCCAAATCTACTTTCGTAAACAAAAAAAAAAATAGAAATTTGTTTCCGGAACAAAAATTTTACCAAACGAATTTCTATTCCAAATTTACTTTCGGGAACAAAAGAATAGAAATTGTTCTTGTTTGGTAAGTTACCAAACGAGCCTAATTGTCTAGCTTGCTCCAACGATCTTGAGTCTTCTTTTCTTCATGATTAATCAAGTAGTTTCTAGATATTGTTGAAAATGGATCACCAATTTTCAACACTCCGCCTAGATCCATTTTCGGGATACTCTGAACATTGTGTCATAAAGTCTCGGACGTACCTTAAAATTTCTTTTGTAATTTGTCCTGTGCCTATTCATGGTCTTTGTTCCTTGGTCCTTGCATTCTTTCGTTGGAACACTTGCACCTACCTCAATCGTGCATCTCTTTTCTTCAATGATGTCCCATATACCTTGGGCCATCAAAATGCTCTTATTTGTAGTTGTTAGCTCGGGCTATGGCTCTAGCTCTCGTAGGCTCTGGTTTTGGCTCTAACTCTGGCTCTAATGGCTCTCACTCAGGCTTGGGCCTTTTTAGTTAAGGATGGTGAGGACTAACGCCCAAAACCAACTAGCTTCATGGTCCCTCACGCCTGGCTCAATTACGAACTTGGGTGAACTTAGTTTTGATACCATGTTAAAAATTTGATTGTGTACGAAAGCATGATTTTGATATGAATGAAGCCACAGCCGTGAGTCCATTAGAAAATTCCAAGAGATAAAAGACAACCGCAAGGAATGGAGACTTCAGTTGGGGGCAAGCAACCCAACATCCACGAATAGAGAAGAAGACCATTCTCGGTGATCCTCGAGACGTCGATCTTTGCCTCAAGTCACGAGCAGCTCCCGGTGCCATCGTAGCAGTGATCTTGCAGTCTTGCCACTGCAGCCGCAAGCCTATTTCCAAACCATACAGGAAGGAAATGTTCTTGGGACTCCTACACTTGCTTGTGGCCGTCCAAGTTCTCATGCCGAGCAAGCACTGGCGTCAATCTAAATATTTGCTCTTGATCTCAACAAGAAGCAACTCTTGCTGTACATTCCAGTGTTTTGTTCTCGGCAGGTCCTCCTTGTGTTGCATGGGTTTTTGTTGAATTTTTCAAAGAAGAACACTGATCCAGTGCCACGGTTTGCGAGTTTTTGTTGCGTTGTCTATCAAGTTTCTGTTTTGCTAGTTCTCCCCACCACACACGGCCACCATTGAGGAGAACCATTATACAGAGGAGACGAGAGTGACAAAAGTAGTATGGGTCCACCGGTCAATAAGTCAGCAGAAGGAGAGAGGAGGTTGTCTTCTTCGAGCATCCCTCGACGTCACTCACAGCTCCTTCCACCGATGACGTTACTGCAGCCCCATCGCTGACTTCGCAGCTGCTGTCCTCCGCCCATGGCTACCCGTCCCCGCATCTAGCCGAGCACTACCACGCACCACCGTCACCCGCCGAATGGATTCCGATCGGTACCAAATTTGGTAGCATTATTTGCGAAATTGGTAATCGTTTTACCTAAATTTGGTTTGAATATTTTATTGCCTAATACATGCTTTAATATCTTACGTCCATATTCAATCAGCGAACCTATTTCCGACAGATTTATTGCCCAATTCCGCAACCGCACGCATTTTTTATTCCATTTATAAGGCTTTTAGATGCAATAATTAATCACGTAATACATTTGGATATCTGATCTTTGGCGCTAAAATCAATTTATCGATTTTATTAGCGAGATAATCAAGCTGACGGATATTGTTCCCCGATTCGAACGACGTATTTATATCTTTGATGATTCTGAATTAGTATTTAGCTTTAAATCTTTTATTTATCTCGAAAATACAAAAATATTGCATTTTGCATATCATATATATTAGAATTAATTTCCTGATAGAATTGCATGATAGAATAATTAGATTCTTTTCTCTCGGTTACATTAGAATGCATGTTTAGA
Organism: Eucalyptus decipiens; assembly: GCA_014182575.1. Classification (NCBI taxonomy): domain Eukaryota; kingdom Viridiplantae; phylum Streptophyta; class Magnoliopsida; order Myrtales; family Myrtaceae; genus Eucalyptus; species Eucalyptus decipiens. The sequence continues at coordinate 16,332,413 of CM024614.1, read as the reverse complement.
TGGTATCTAGGCCGATAATTTCTTTGAATTAAATTGTATATTTCTGAGATAAATTCTAAGTTATGATAGATTCAAATAAGTCTATTTCCTAACTTAAGATAGATAATATCTCACTTTAGTTAGATTTTTATTGTTAATTATTTTTAATTATGAATAAAAATAAAAATCATGTGCATGTCATATAGAATTAGATTCATGAAATGCACGTCATTTATGGATTGTTATAAGATCCATTTAATTAGAAATTGCATGACATTAGAATTAGGTCATTTAGTTAATATTGCATTGCATATTGCATGATTTTCATTAATTAAGTGAAAATATAAAAAATTGTTAATTAGAAACCATATCTAGGTTGTTGGATGTGGATAATTTAACATCAGTGACGCTTTCGCTTGAGGTAAGTTTTTGCAATTTATTTATTTGTTTATCTCAAAAGTTAATTGCTGGATTGCGCAAAACGCACGATCACCTCACATGTTAGGAAAATAAATTTAAAATCAATTTAAGCTGCCCGCAAAAAACATTTTTCAAAAAATAAAGTTAATGGTACCGAGCGGCATTAGAGAAATCTAGCCAGAACAAGTCCCCGTACTCCATGGGCCTCTCTCGGTTCGTAGGAGCAGCCGAAACTCCCGTTACTTTTATCAGTTTCTAATCGACCCACCAAAAATAGATTACACGGGATCTCCTAATCAAAAATCATTCGTATGCTATAAAACTCTTGAACCTAAGTCGCGATTTGGTATGGGCTTGGGAGAGCCCGAGTTAAGTTTAGCTAACAATCCATTAGCCAAACCCTAGGTGGTTCGAACCCGGAAAATTGGTCGCGATAGCCTGGCGACTCACTGGGACTTGAGTTAAAACACTTAGTGACTTAGGCCAATTTTCTTTATTTTAAATAATGTTTTGTTTATGGCAAAATGAGGATTCCAGCAGACGTCCCCTAACATTTAGGTGTTAAATGTTTATGCAGTTTTTATTGGGAGATATAAGGGGAGTAGTGATTGTTAACCCTTGTCCAGGTGAGTTAAGGATGAATGTTTTAAATTCAAGTTATCGGGCGTTGTTTGATTTAAACCTGAGCGCATGCTTTGCATTTCCCCTCACTACACTTTGCACACACAACCCGCCGGACTCCGCCGCACTAGGACATTTTAGGATGGTATTGAGTTGGATATGACTTCGACTGGGCGAGGCCGCGTAGTAGAGGTTGCCTAACTCAATCCCGAAAGTTTTTTTCTTGGTGTTAAGAATGTTTACCTCGCTCGCGAGGCTGCGCCGCATTGAGGTATCATTCTTGGATCGAGCCGGAATTAGAGGACTTGACTTAGTATGCGAGGCTGCAACTAAGTCATCCCACCCTTTAACTCCACCTTGCTTAGCCTTTCTAGTTAGAAATCGAACCTCACATCTCACGCGCATGTCTATGTGGTTGCCATTGATTTTCTTTTTGGTAAAGTAAGTCTTCTATCTTTATACTATGCAATTTATTTTGTCGTATTATTGGGTCGGTCCATGATAATCTAGGTCAATCATTGATTTGATTCATTTGTCAATTGGAAATAAAATGAAAAATTGCTAGGGAATGATGCATTTGAAAAAAAGAGAAGAAAAAAAAAAAACTTTGGAGAATTTCTTTACGTCATGTCTAGAAAATTCGGTTTTACTAGGATATCCATTTTTTAGGAAATTCCTTCTTGCATAGACTTTTCATGAATAAATAAATAAATGAAAAAAATAAAAAATTGATTAGATCGTTGTCATGGATTGACTCTCCATTTACACCTCATGCTTACATGTTCCCGTTATTTCCTTTAGGTGATCATGGAGCGATCTCGCTCACCCATCCAGAGCGGCCGAGAGCTAAAATGGCGGATCAAAAATGAGGTGGCCGGACCATATCATTGTCAATATAAACAAACGAATTGCGTACTTCCAAAGTCAAGTCGATGAATTGTCCGCACATCAGGCTTGTCTCATCAAGCAAAAGGGGTGTGATGACATAGGTAATTTATCTCGCTGGAGAAACTACGACCGAAGAAGAGAGCCAAGAGGACTTTTGAACCGTCCTATTTTCCCGAGGTGGCTGAATTTGATGCCACTATGAAGAGACTAGTGATATATCTAGAAGGAATAATCTCCGACTCCAGAGGATTTGCATCACAAGATCAAGGAGGGTGAAGAACTCAAGCACACATGATTCATGATCCTAAGTAGTTTGCTTTCCTTATTTAATTAGGGCATGTTCAATTGCACCTTCTCCTCGTGGGAATTCTTATTGCTTTTTAGGGATTGGTAAAAATTTCTTCCGTTTTGCTTAGTGCTTGAGCATCACATTCCAATAAATGTAATTTGATTGATGAATATCAATAGAATTACAAGTTTTGTTTTGAGGACATGATGGGGTACACCAAACTAGCCCGGATGATATCCAACCGATAAAAGAAAAGAAAAATCCAAGGAGAATTCTGAGGTTCGGCTTCATCATGCTTTTCGTGTCAAAATGTTTTTGCTTTTATTTTTTAAAATAAAAAAATTCA
>CM024614.1:16040764-16329770 GCA_014182575.1 Eucalyptus decipiens | reverse complement strand
TGTAATCCAGCAAACGTACCACGCGAGGAGTGCTAGAGGCATCGCTCAATCTTGAAATGTTAGTCCCCAAAGGGTGAGTACAACTATGAAGAAGTAAAGATCCACTAAACTACACAATGCAACAAGCAAGACAATCCAGATATCACAAGTAAAGCACATATCATTCATGCTATCAAGCATACATCACCATGCGCCATGCATATATCACCATGCAGTATGCATATCTCACCATGCCATCGCATATACCACCATACAATCATGCTTGTATTTCCATGAGGTTCATCCCATGCTATATGGACATACATACGCATGATATCATCCATGCCATCATATATACATCCCCATGAGATCCATTCAAGCCTTCATGATCGCATTCTCAATGTCAAATAGCATCAATTCACTTTCATAAGCATATCATTCATCATGCCATATGCATATACCCATGCACATGATTCAATTTCAATATTTATCTTTCACAAGGATCTCATCATTTTTCTTCCGTGGACCAATGTTTGCACTCCTCAATTTATCGCCACACCCAACCTAGCGTCGCGAGGAGCCTCCAGCACAAACCTCCGAGCATCCAACACAAACCTTCGGGCATCTCGCATCCCAACTAGCATCACGAGGAATCCCCACAAACCTCCAGGGCTTCCAGCACAAACCTCCTGTGCATCTCGAAACTCCCAAGGCATCGTCGGCTCACACCTCCAACGATATCATTATTATCACAATATATAATCACATATATGGCTCATTTTCAACATGGCATTTGATGCAACAATATCAAAGGTCTAAACCATCTTTTTGATGTCATCTGATATGCCAAATATCACCATATATGCAGTACACATAACACCCACAATACCACATTTCATAAAGCAATTCATTGGTTTTTGAAAATAGAACCAATTTTCGGGTAAAACATAATGCACCTCTCTAGTAAAAATTCTTGGAAAATTAGTAAACAATCACAATAAATTCTAAAAATTTAAAATAATGTAAACAAGATCCATAGGAAGATATTTCATGAAGAACACCATGTCAAGAAAGTTTCACATCAGTCACATAGATCCATACATCACAGCAAAAGAAATTCCAACACCACTTTTGCACAGTTTCGGAAATAATTTCGATTAAGACCCTAAATGAGCTCCAAAATTCTGAGGTTTTAATATGTTATATATGAAATCTAAAGGTAAAAGTCTCATGAATAAATAGAAGTCTAATTCCTTCTGGATTAAAATCTATAATTTTTATAACTCTTCCTATCTCTCGGTTCACTGTCCAGATTCATCCTTTCAAAGAAAATCGTTTTCCCGATCATTACTTTTCCGTTTATCCTCAAATTTTAGTATGTTTCTCCTCAAGATGTCATCTACAACTCTTATCATGAACACGAGATCAAATTCTGACTATATACTTGCACGAAATTCACAGAATCACAATAGATTATCATAACAGTTTCCAGATCTAGCTTCATCAAAGAAAATGGTTTCACTGACCTATACTTGTTCGTTTTCTCAAATTTGATATGTTATTATCCAAGAAGCCTCAACTTTCATCAGCAAGTTTCAAGTCAGATTTAACTATAAAATTTCATGCAACTCACGAAATCACCAAAGGTCGGACTGTTTCTACATGCAACAACTCATCAACACTACCACCATTCATTCGAGTTTCCAGCATTCGACATCATAGCCTGCCATTTTCAGCATTCAGCATCACAATCACAGCAAGCAAAGGTAGATCAATGAATTCTACTTGCCTCTAATCCAAGCAAAACACAGCAAGCACACAAATGGGGCAAGGCGGCTCGACGGCAGACTCAATGGGCACGCACGGCAAAGAACCATCCCTCTTCCTTCTCTCTTCCCCTCTTCCTTCCTCCCACGCCTCTCTCTCTCTCTCTCTCTCTCCTATCAGAACTCCCTTCTATCAATCCACCTCCTCTCTTTCTTTCCCCCTCATCATTAGCAATCATTTGATTTGCATGGCAATTGCCACTTGGCTACAATGGACTAACACTTGGCAAGTTCTCTGCCACTCTGGGGATTTACATGCAGGCTCATGGGCCTCCCCTTTGGGCCGGGCCTCTCCCCTCCTCGCTCTCTCTTCCCATGGTCGATGGCAGCCCTTCCCCGGGGCTTTCTCGGGCCAGGCCCTTAATGGCCGAACGGTGAGGCTCTTGGACTGGTCTTGCCCTAATAAATTGGCTCCACTTCCCTCTTTCAATCTATTCTAAATCCCCACTTATAAATATCATAATCCACCTTTCATTTTTCACTTGGCCATAAAACTTTGCATCATAAATAAAATAAATTTAAACTTATAAAACACATGGCCAAAAATAGAATTTTCCTATCAAGTAATTATCCATTGAAAAGCTTGGCCTTAATCTTATTGTAAATCAATATGGATCAAATGGCTACAACATAACTTGATGGTACTTCCATCACCTATCCATGGTTCATAGCACATTTAGAGGTTGTCATGAAATTCTAGGATGCACAACAAATGGGTTCTAAAAGCTTTATTTTCATATGATTTATCATTTTTGAGATCACAACACCTTAAATTCAGGTGAAATCAGAGAATCAAAGAGAAAATTCACTTTGCTTCATAGAAAATTCTCTTTTCAATATTTTGTCTAAAACCTTCGACGCTTGGAAATCACAGAGACAAAAATGTTTCAAAGCCGTATTTCCGTTCGGGGGACGATTTAATACATTTTGGAGACAACACCCTTAAAGTCAAGTAAAATCATATAATGAAGACTTGTCGAGAAAATTCCCTTTGCTTCATAGAAAATCCATTTCGATATTTCTTCTAAAACCTCCGACGGTTGGAAATCTACAAAGACAATTTTTTCCAAAAGCTTTACATCCTACCGATTTATCATTTTAGAGATCACAACACCCTTAAAGTCATGTGAAATCGTAGAACGAAGATTTGTTAGAGAAAATTCCCTTTAATCCATGTAGAAAATTCCTTGATATTTTGCCCGAAAACCTATGACAACTGGAAATCACGGGTCAAATGTGTTCAAGAAACCTTATTTCCATATGATTTACTGTATTGGAGATCACAACACCCTTAAAGTTCATAGGTAAAATAAATCAAAACGAAGATTTTCCAGAAAAATTCTTTTGCTCAATGTACCCCTTTCAATATTTTGCCTAAAACCTCCCGTAGTAGCAAATTCATTTCGGGACAAATGTGTTTATGTAGCTTTACGACTCAAATGTATTAGAGATTGCAACACCTGAAAGTCACGTGAAATCGGAAAACGAACATTTGTCGAAAAATTCTTTTATCCCATGAAAATTTCCTTTCGATATTTTTACCTAAAAACCTTGGAAATTGGAAATCTATTGGGACAAAATGGTTTAAAAAGCCTTATTTCCATATGATTTAATGTATTGGAGAACAAACTACCCTTCAAGTCATGTGAAATCAGAAAATTAAGATTTACTAGAAAATTCCCTTTTGCTCCATGTGAAAAATTATTTTCTATATTTTACATAAAAACCTATCGGGCAAATGGGTTCAAGTAGCTTTGTGACCATATCATTTAATGTATTGAGATTGCAACACTTTCTAAAGTCACGTAACCAGAAATGAACATTTGTTTCCCTTTACCCATGAAAATTCCTTTCAATATTTGCTTTTGAAAAACCTCCAACAATTGGAAATTTGTATGGACAAATGTGCTAAAAAAAATCCTTATTTTCATATGATTTAATGTGCAAAAATCGCCTAAGTGTCAAAAGTTGATACAAATGGACACTTAAGTGCTAAAAAGTTACGAAAGTAACACTTAAATGCTATTTTTTATGAAAAATAGGACACTTGAGTGCCACATCCGCAAAGCGCCATGGAAACTTACGGCATTTTTTATTAATTTTTTCGCTTACGTGGCTCGCCGGAAGGCTAACTCCTGGAAACTACACACGAAAATGATGTCGCTTTTGGTATAATTCAAATTTTAATATAATAATTAATTAAAAAAGAACCATCACTGCCGCCTCCCTCCTCCTCCCCCCTTCCCCTTTTTAATTAATTAATTAATTAATTAAATTTTAATTTTTAATTTTATTAATTATTATATTAAAATTGAATTATACCAAAACAACGTCGCTTTCACACTCGCTTAGCCACATCGATGCAAATGACGCCTTTTGCACGCAGCTCACTGGAAAATTGCCACGCAAGAGTTTTGGCCGATTTTTTCAGCTGGGTGGCACTTAAATAATCTATTTTGTTCCATTTTGACCCATATCCTTTATGTCCTTTTATGCCAACTTTTGGCAATCTAAGGGTCCAGTGTCTGATTTAATGTATTACGATCACAACACCCTTTTTAAAGCGTGTGAAATCAGAAAACAAAGATTTTGTAGAAAATTCCTTTCTTTGCTCTATGAAAAATTCTTCATATTTTTACCCGAAACCTCCCCTCGCTAGTAGTAGTAAATCTATCGGGGCAAATGTGTTCATGTAGCTTTTTGACCATATCATTTTAATGTATTGAGATTGCAATACTTTTAAAATCACGTGAAATCGAAAACGAACATTTGTCAAAGAAATTCATTTTACCCATGAAAATTTCTTTCAATATTTTGCCTGAAAACCTCCGATGGTTGGAAATCTAGGTCAAATGTGTTCAAAAAGCCTTATCTCTATATGATTTAATGTATTGAAGATCACAACAATTTTAAAGCTGCAAAAGAAAATAAAGAAACGAAGATTTGCCAAAAAATTCTTTTGCTCCATGAAAATTTCATTTCCGATATTTTACCGAAACCTCATGTAGTAGCAAATCTATCGGAGCAAATGTGTTCAAGTAGCTTTGTGACTATATCATTTACCGTAACCGAGATTGCAACACCTTTAAAGTCACATGAAATCAAAATACGAACATTTGTCAGGAAAAATTATTTTTTACTCCATGAAAATTCCCTTTCGATATTACTGTCATTGTATTGAGCTATCTTACCATGCTTCTCTTTCACTTTGAAGCATTCTGATTAAGACTTTTTACTTGCTGAATGACACTAATGCCTGGATATTAACTCAGTGCGATTATTCTCGTGAGATACGACTTAGGAATGCAAAAAGGAATAGAGCTTAGGCTCTTCATGTGCTGAATGATCGATCGACTTGCCATCAAGGTCCTGGCACAAGAGAATCTTTGAACCACAGCCTTCTTTGAATGCGGGTTGATGCCTATCTGATTCAAGTATTAGATACCCATTTTTAACTTGATTTGCCTATCTGATTCGACAAGGATCACTACAAAGTGAGATTGAGTTATACTAACCTGAATTATATAACAAGCCAACGCATGGATCTTCTTTGTAAGCCCGTCTTGATCACTCGTTTGTCTCCTCCTTTTGCACCTGGGCGTACCATGATTCATGCTGCAAATGTAACTGAGGAAAGATATCAAGACAGTTAATCGCACAAAATTTTGAGACCAATTAGGGTTAATTAGATAATTTGCTTAATAATCATCTTCAATTTATTAAAAGAATAAAATTGCTGGAAGCACATAGCAGAGAAGCCCAAAAGCTGGCCTCGTCGGCTAGTGCTAGTAGGGTTTGGGTTTAGAGCCTAGCAAATCATGTATGGAGGTGGGAGAGACGACTCAAACCGATGAAAAAAAGCTAGGATGGTAACTATAGGTTTTGGAAACGTGAAGGTACTTGATAGAAAGCAAAGTTCGGGATGGTATTGGTAATTTTCTCCAAAGAGATCTTTTTGTACCCGAAAGTTATCGAATGCACGCTGAGGGATATTATCATCATTGTTTCATTGCATCCCATGGTCCATCTCCCACGCCAGCTAATATAATGGAGAGGATATTGGCTGCTCTAACAAAAACACATAAACAGGATGTTGAGGAATGTATTTAATTGTAAAGTTGGAACATGTGGCCTTTCTTCACCCAGCAGGACAGCAACAAGAACATGCCATGCCAAATTACCCGGTGACTACTATGGAGTTTATAGTTGCCTGTTCTTGTGGGCTGAATCTCCCAAGTGGTAAATCAGGACTTCCAGTAACCTATGAACCATGGTGATGGACCAATAAGCATGAGGAAAGAACTTGGTGATAGAACAATAATGGAAAAGGATACGCAAGTATTGAGAACCTGTCCATCTGCAATAATGACTAGGACGTGATATTACTCGTTGGTTCTAGCCACAATGTCAATGGCAGCATCAATTATTGGCGCGAATGATATGGGCCCTATAAACAACGGTAACAGAATGCGTTAAATACTACTACATTGAAGTTTCTATTATATGGACATTCGACTGCATGAGACGATCTTAAAGGAACCATCATAAACTCTGAAGCATGGGACAAATTTCCTGTATGAGACCAACAAAAGAAACATGAGACAATGTGAGGGCATAAACCGTCCAAAATGGGGAAAAGAGAAACATGAAGGACAAGTTAATTCATGGGAAAATATCACTTGATAAATGGAAGAGTCTCACGGCTAAACTATGGCTCTGCAAGGATCTGGCAGTATGTTGAGTGAGACAACTATTTTATAACCTAAGCCAAAAAAACTATTCTAAAAGATAACTTGGTTACAAGTTGGGAAAGTTTGGTATGGACGTTTTCAATCTTTATTTCTTAGCCATGTGGAACCTCCTAAACCTCTTGCTTTCCTCTTGGGTTCTTTATAATGTTATTATTTAGGTCATATTGTCAACAATACACGCTATTATCTGATTTCCATCTGTCCTGTCATATTAAGTCTAATGAAAAATGAAAAATACTATTGATTTAGACAAGCTGTTTGTTGGGAAAACGGATCCCGAAAACCGGATTTGACACTAAATCGAACCCTAAAACGAATGCGGAAGATAAGCCCGGGAAATACATGTATCACCAATCCTAAAGCACACCACGGAATCAAGCGTACCTTGTTTGCACAGATTAAACACCAATGCTGAAGATCGAGAAAGAAATTCTGATCCGATGATGTCAATTTTCCTTGAAGGGAAGACGGCGTCGCCTTAAGCGTTTTCTTCTTTTCTTGGAGGGAGAGAGGGAGAGGAACGTACGTACGTTACTATGCCAAAAGTGCGTTTTCCTCTCTTTCCTCCCTTATATACGTTCCCTCCAAATAGGATTCGTGCCTTCATCTATGGGCCCTAAACTTGTGGGCCGGGCTTTAAGGCCCAACATGGGCGGACGGGCCTTAAGCCCATCTCATATAAAACCATCATCTCCCACTCGCACATGGTGGGCCGAACAGATTCTCTTTACCTCTCTTCAACATTCATACGGTGAATAATCCGTGCGACCAGCATACTTTGAGAGCCCGTTGCCATACATCTGTTAGGAATATATAGCAGCTCATAATGGGCATCACATCCTGAGTAGATTTAGTATGTAGTACCCTAAATCGATCGATCACATTTATATCTCTCTTGATCTCTTTCAAACAATGATATATATATATATATTGTATTCACAATTATGATTATCCCAAAGACAGTCATAATTGGTTAACCAGTGAATACAAAACTACAACAATGTGATTCTTCAAAATCGATCTTCCTCTTTCCTTCAAACTCTCAATTTCAGTTCAGCTTGCTTTTCTAGAAATGCCCCATTAGATCGAATCAACTCATGACCATTGGCAACATCCTAAGATAGCAAACACTAAATAGAAATCTTGAGAATAAGTAAGAGTCATGAGGGGACTAAAAATTGAGGAACTCTTTTCCTCAAGAGTCTCACACGACATAAAAGTTGAGATCAAACTTTTGCCACTCTTATTGGTCGTCTCATGCATACGTAGTATGAAATACGTATTACGGTATTAACTCCTTTCCCATGGAGCGTATGTCTACACCTTCAATACCGTACGGATGATAGTTCGGACATACCCAATGTCTAAACTTGAGTTCACATATCTACTCATTCACAAAATTCATCAAAACTCACATCCGCATCAAACTGATAAAGTAAAATATGTTGGTTATTTTACTTTTGGACATAGTAAGTATTATGTCCTCATCTTAACACCTGATTAAGGCGACATACGTATTTTAGGCTTGAGCTCTCGATTATCACCTAGATAATAAGCTTAAAACAGTCTCATCTCTATTTATCACACAAGAAATAGAGCCGATTACCCGATGTGAGTGGGCTAATCTTTTATCTGTCCGACATAATTCCTTAACTTAAAGTAATGCACTGAGCATTAAGATGCATAAAGATCAAACAAAGATTCATAGGCATTAATGATGAAAACACAAATTCATCAAATGTGAACACTTAGGGAAATTACAATATTCAGTACATCAGCCTCTACGCAACTACTGATTTCATATGGCCACAAACACACCTCTAGGTATTGGCTTTGTCATAGGATCTGCTACCATTCTATGCGTAGATATGTACTGTAAGTTCACATCCTTTCGTGCAACCAAATCTTTGACAAAGTTATACTTGGTATCTATATGTTTGGTCTTGCCATGATATTTTGGATATTTGGTGTACGCTTTTGCTGCTTGACTATCACAGTTAACCAACAATGAATCTGCAGCACTTCCAATAACACCTAAATGATCCAAAAAATTTCTTAAGCCAAACACTTTCTTATACTGCTGCTGATAATGCCACGAACTCAACTTCTATCGTGGACAAGGCTATACACTTTTTGTTTTTACCGCTCCAACATATGGTGCCATTATTCGGTAAGAAAAACAAAGCTAGAGGCAGATTTCTTTTCATCTAAATCTCCTCCATAATCAGCATCGAATAGCCTTAGAGTTGCAGATCATTTCCTTAATAACTCAAAGATCTAATCAGCAGCTTCCTTCTTCATACCTCGCATTCTCTTAACGGCCTTCCAATGTGCTGGACCCGGGTTGGATTGGTATCTACTCACCATTCCAACTGCAAAACATATGTCAGGTCTTGTACACATCATAGCGTACATCAAGCTTCCAACAGCACTAGCATAAGGAACATGTTTCATTTGTTCCTTCTCTTGTGGAGTTCTTAGACACAGTCTATGACTCAATCCTTCACCTTTTGCAATAGGAGTGTCTATGGGTTTACAATCTTGAAATCCTAACTCCAAGAATGTATACAACATCACCCATGTCTTTTATCTCAAGGTTGGAAGATAACCAACTCTTGACGGTATTAACAAACTCCATATTGTTTCCGGGCAGTTAGTATATCATTAACATATAATGATATGATCACAAATTGATCCTTGGATCTTTTGATATATACACAATGATCCTCGTCAATCATTGTAAAGTCATATGCCATTATGGCATTATGAAAACGTATATACCATTATCTTGACGACTGCTTAAGGCCATATATCGACCCCCAAAGTCGACATACATTTTCTTCTTGGCCTTTCACTATGAAATCAGCAGGTTGTTCCATATATATTTCTTCCTCTAATTCTCCATTGAGGAAAGCAGTCTTTACATCCATCTGATGTAACTCAAGATCCATACTAGCCATTATTTCCAGAATAATACGAATCGAGGCAAATCTCATTACAGGAGAAAATGTTTCTTCATAATCAATTCCTTCCTGTTGATTATACCCCTTCGCCACAATGCGAGCCTTATGCCTTTCTATCGAGCCATCAGCTTTTCGCTTTATTTTGAGAACCCACTTATTCCCAATAGTTTTGCGTCCTTTTGGAAGATCAACCAGTTCCCAGACTTGGTTTGATTTCATTGACTCCATTTCCTCTTTCATTGCATAAATCCATTTTTCCTTACTAAGGCAATTCGAGCCTCATTAATATTTCTTGGCTCATCCTCATCTTGTGGAGCAACCATAAAAGTTTTCCCTTCAATGTCAAAGCATCGACGGGGAATACTTTAGCGACTTGTTCGCCGTATGGGAGATTGTACACTTAGCACATCATTCCCCATTATGCTCCCACTTGGATTAGATAATGATGACGTCGTTTCATCATGTGGTTGCAATTAAGAATGAGTTGAATTCAATTCATCACTTCTCATATTACTCATGTGGCATCCCAAAATTCAAGTCATCCTCTAGAGGAATTAAAGCCAATAATTAGGTAATGAAAATTACCTATGGTTTATGTTTTAGCCATTAGTTTCCTTAAGGCTATGTGTTATGGTGCTTGTGATCATAAGTTTTTAAATTAGTATCAAAGGATAAATTTATGAGGATGATTTATTCTTTGGCCATGTGAATTTTAAAAATTTAAACTCTATAAAAGAAAGAATTAAAAGTGCTTAAAGGTAAAAATTAGGATTTTAATTAGGCTAGGGCCTTAGGTCCAAGAGAGGACTTTTAATGGGCCAAGATGGCCGGCCCATTGGAGCCTAGGAGGGGCTGTCGACCAGCCCATTTGCTGGCCCAAGGTTGGCCCAAGAAGAAGGCCATCAGCCTTGCATGTAACCAGACAAGTGGCATGAAGGAGGTGAAGCATGGTGGACACTTGTCTTCCTCCACAATTACACTTGTCCCCCATGCAAAAAGAGAATGCATGCAATATAAATACAACCAAAAAGAGAGAGAGAGAGGGAGTGGCTGATGGTGAGGGCTACCGTCCAAGTGAGAGAGAGAGAGAGAGAGAGAGAGAGAGAGAGAGAGCTGCGAGAGAGAGGAACCAAGAGGGAGGAGAGGAGGAGTTCGCCCGTCGCCGCCGCACGCCGTCCGTTCGTCGCCGGTGTGCCATCCCTTTTGCTGCTGTTCGTTCGGTTTTTAAGGCAAGTTGGGATTGATTTCCACTCTTGCATGTGTGTCTTGCATGTGTGGTTGAGTTCTTGGATGTTTAGAAGCTAGAAATCGAAGTGCATGAGGTTTGTTCTTGGAGATGCTTGCTGTTTTCGCATGAACCGCTCGACCCAGAATCTTGTGAAGGCTTGCATGCATGTTTAGAGTTCGACTTTTGGCTTTGATCTCTTCATGAAAGTTGTAGCTAACATCTTAAAATACAACATAATAAAATTTGGTATAAAATTATGGAGATTTAAGGGGTTAAACACTCATCCTACGGGGATGCTAGATCTGGAATGTTTCTCGCATGAACTGTTTGAGTCAGAACCTTGTGAGAGCTTGTATGCATGTTTTGAGTTCGATTTTGACTTTGATCTCTTCATGAAAGTTGTAGATAACATCTTAAAATACAACATAAAAAAATTTGGTGTAAATGATGGTGATTTGAGAGGTAAAACTCTCATCCTACGGAGACCTCAGATCTGGAACGATTTCACTGACCTTTTGATGGATTTGTGGTTGCATGTTGATTTTTGCTAAGAATCTCTCTTCGATTTCTTCATGGAACTTGTAGATAAAATCTTAAGATACAATATACTCAAATTCGAAGTAAAATGAACAAGTATAACCGAGTGAACCGACTTACTCTTGAAGACGGTAGATCTGGAGACGTGGTACAGGACACCCGAGACTTCATGGACTCGTATGATGACTATATTCTGGAAATATGACTAAGATCTCTGAACGAAAGTTGTAGGGACCTCCTGAAGTAAAACATATCCAAATTTCAGAGGAAAATAAAGAGAATAGGTAGGTGAAATCTCAATATTTCGGAGATGTGTATACTGGACGATGCGGTAATGGATCCAGAAGTTTCGTGAGACTGTATAAAATAATCTAAAAAGAATATGGCTTGAAGTTCTGCATGAAAGTTGTACGAAAATGTCTTGGCTATAACTCAGTAAAATTTCATAATTTTTGGAGGCCATATGGATATTTTAATTGAATTTATTCGGAAACCGTGCATTCTGGTTTCATCCGAGAATCATAGGATGTTTTGTGAAAATTGTGAGATTGTGTAAAATTCAATTCGGCCATGAATTTTGCATGTAATTATCATCCTATGGGTTTGTTTAATGATTTCTTGAATTTTTATAATCTTGGGAATTTATAGATATTAAAAATAAAATAAAATATAAATAAATAAATAAAATAGATTATTTTGGCCATAGATTTCATTTAATTAATTTATGTTGCATGTGTGATAAAGTCTTGATGCATGCATGACATTGAATTGAGATGCATGTATGAATTCAATGATGAATATGATCTTGATTGCCATCACATCACATGCCATGTTAAAAAATTGAACTATAATTGAAGATGAGAAACGAGATGTATGAGAATATGCATCGTGGTGATGATGATACCGTCGGAGGTGTAAGCCAACGATGCCCCGGGAGTCGGGATGCCCAAAGGTTCGAATGAGTCGATGCCCTTTGGATGCTTGGTTGTATTATGAATACATGCCCAGAGGTTTTCCCCGGGAGTGTCGGGATGCCCGGTTGTATTATGATATATACCCCGTGGGGTGAGGGTTGTATCATGATGCATGCCCGGAGGGTAGGGGTAACCATTTTCATGGCGAGCCCCGAAGATTTCTCGTAATGCCAGTTGGGGTGCGAGATGCCTGGCTAGGGAGTGTAAATGTCGGATGTCCGGTTGTATCTTGGATACATGCCCGGAGGTTCCTCGTGATGCAAGTTGGGATACGAGATGCCTGGAATGTGGGGGGCCGGATGGTCGGTTGTATTTTGAATACATGCCCGGAGGGTTCTCGCAATGCCAGGATTGGGCGTGAGTGATGAATGTGGGATGCAAACATTGGTCCCAGGAAAGAGAAATGTGGCGGTCCAAAATGAAATTGAAATGGAATTATGCATGTTGATATATGCATGATATGATGAGACATTCATGGATGCATGGGAATGATAATGGTACATGTGATATGATGATATGATGATGATGTTACATGCATGGATATGATGATGATGTTACATGCATGAATGCATGGTAATGATGATGGTACATGAGGTATGATGACATGTGCATGATGCCATGGTATGTTGTGCATGGATGCTTGTATGACATGTGATGTTATGATTGTGATGATTGCATGGCATGATGTATTGAGTGGTTTATTGATCCTTTACCTGCTGAGTGGTTGTACTCACCCCTTTTGGGGACCAACATTTCAGATTGGTACATGAGTTTGAGCGGTTGGATATGACCGTGAGGAGGAGGATAGCAAGGGAAGGAGCTTTTGGACGCCGACACTGATTGATGGACTTTAAGTGTATGACTGTTGGAGGAAATGTCAGTCATCTTTTGGAGTGTAGCCGAATATAGAAGACTACGGCATTTTGATGTACCGATGAATGATGTCCATCTGATTTAAGTAAATAAAAAGTGTACGGCTTTTACCTATAAATGTTTAGTAGGTGTGCATTGTTTTCTGAATATAGGGAAGGGAGTTTGTTGGATGTGCTTCCGTATATGAATTGCGCAAGGGACCTATCAAAAAAAAAATGTGTAAACCCCCAAGTTGTATGGACCCGCTGCAATTGAAATGGTATCAGAGTGACATGTTATTAGGAAAAAGTGAATGGTAAGCGAACTGTGGCGACCCTAATCGGATCAGGGGCAGTCGAGGGGTGCCACAACTCCCACTTGGACGAACTCCACTAATATCATTATTTTAATCCAAAGTTTCAAATAGGGAATAATATTCACCTATTTCGCCCTTCTTAGGAAATTCATCCTCTAAGAATGTGACATCCCGTGATTCATATTTAGTTATACTCCCACTTTCCCCGCTCACCTATGAACACATACCCTTTCGAGTGTTCGGAGTATCTCATTAAAATACTCTTCTTATCTTTGGGACCTAATTTCCCAAACTTGTAAGAGGGCTCATGAGTATAGGCAACACAATCCCATGGCTTAAGAAAACTTAAGTCCGGTTTTCTACCTGTCCATAACTCATATGGAGTGGAAATAACTGATTTGGAAGGCATCCGGTTAAGTATATAGGCAGCAGTTAACAACGCATCACTCTAAAAAGTAATAGGTAAGTTAACATGCGCCGTCATGGACCTAACCATTTCCAGTAGGGTTCTGTTTCTTCTCTCCGCAACACCATTTTGTTGAGGAGTATATGGAATAGACAACTGTCTTTCTATTCATTTTTCATCACATAATTTTCTGAACTCATCAGATAAATATTCTCGACCTCGATCGGATCTCAATGTTTTTATTTTCTTGTCTAATTGATTTTCTACCAGGTTCATAAACCTTTTAAAACAACTTATTGCTTCAGATTTATGAGAAATCAAATAGACATATCCAAATCGAGTATAATCATCTATAAAAGTGATGAAATAAACAGCCCCATGCCTTCCTCTCACATTCATTGGACCACAGACATCAGAATGGATTAAATGCAGAGGAAATTCAGCTCTTTTACCTTTACAAATGGTTTCCTTGTCATTTTCCCTTCTAGGCAATGCTTACATATGGGCAAATCGACTTTTCAATGTTGCCCAACAAGCCCTCTTTGGCTAGTCTATTCATACGTTGTTAGTCAATGTGACCAAGTCTAGCATGCCACACATTCACATCATTATCATATGGAGTAGAAGACGTGAAACAAATATTCACATCATTATCATATGGAGTAGAAGACGTGAAACAAGAGAATAACAAATATTGACATCACCACAGTCAACATTTAGTACAATAAAACCATTCAGAAAGTGACCACAATCATAGTAGTTTGTATCCAAATACAAATCTACACCTCTATTATGGAAGTTCATATTAAAACCAAGCTTAACCAACACCAAAACAGACACTTCAATTTCGACGAATCTCCGGAGCATATAGAATATCATTAGGAATCCCTTTAACTTCAGCTCTAAAGTTATTTCCTACATAGATCCACTTAGTTCCAGTTGGAACTCGTCGGAATTCCACGAAGGATTCTCTATCCTTCGCTACATGGTCTGTCACTCCTGAATCTACAGTCCACAAAGGATTGGATTCAGCCAATAAAGCATAACTTGACACATAAGTAAAGTTCTCAAATGCACAAGAGGTGTTTACCTTTTTTTAGCTCATAACAGTTGCGAGTATAGTGACATTTCTTGTCACAATTGTAACACCTCACCCTTGACATTTTCTTCACTTGAGGACGTTTTCCTCTCTTGTGTTGGTTAACTCTTGATTTATTGCAATAAGGACTTGATCCTTTGCATTCCCACATATTGAACGAATCAACACGCTTGCGCTTAGAGCTCAAAGCCCTTTCTGAGCTAGAACCAGCATTGCAAATGTCCATTTTCGACTCAAATGCCATTAGGCGGTCCTCTACTAGCTCAAGGTGGCACACGGCATCCTCAAGATCTTCCATAATATGGTCAAGAGCTTCTAGTGCTTCTTGTTTTTCCAGCATATATTGAATCTTCATATTCAATATTTCACAATTGTTGCCGTTCATATCAGCAATAACGTTCTTAGTTGCTTAAACCATCGATCTTGTTAGCCACAGATTAAAAACCAATGCTGAAGATCGAGGAAGAAATTCTGATCCGATGATGTCACTTTTCCTTGAAGGGAAGACGGCGTCGCCTTAAGAGCTTTTTCTTCTTTTTCTTGGAGGGAGAGAGGGAGAGGAACGTACGTACGTTACTATGCCAAAATGTGCGTTCTCCCTCTCTTTCCTCCCTTATATATGTTCCATCCAAACAGGAATCGTGCCCCTTCATCCATGGGCCCTAAACTTGTGGGCCGGGCTTTAAGGCCCAACATGGGCGGACAGGCCTTAAGCCCATCTCATATAAAACCATCACTGTTTTATTATTCTTTGCAATAATTAACAACACTGTACCTTGCTCGAACTTGCAAATTTGACTATTTCAGTTTAATAGAAGATGAATAGACTGCAAAATATTTTGGCCTAAAACGGGAACTATATCACATCATAGAAATGATCAGCAAAGTAGGAAAAAACGTGACAACTTTAAGTGTGGGACAATCTCTCACTTCCTCAAAATCACGACAATAACTATGATCGGGATAAATGCTGAAGACGGATTGATTGCGTGTTGATGCTGCAAAAAGGAAAAAAAAAATTGATAAGAAGAAAGCTTCAAGGCGATGATAAGAATTCCGACCAAAGTAACAAAAAGAGGGACAGCACTGACCATCACCAAATCCAAAACAAGGTATGAGTTCACCTTCGTCAACAGGGGACAATGTTCTGTCAACTATAGAAATTGCTTGCTCATATGGATTAGGTGTGTTCCCATTGGCATGAAGACTTCTTCTCCTAAAGGAATATTTGCCTGCAATACAAAATTCACATTATTATTCCAATAAATAGTTTCATAAAACCTTAATGTTTTGTTTATCTATTGGAAATAGAATCACCTGACCACCCATTGCTCTTTGTGAAATCAATACCAAGGACTAAATTTGATGATTCGAGGCCAGCATCCCTCAGTGCAGTTGTGACCTAAAATATGAACACCACAAATCCCATTTCTATTTTATTTTACGTCTTTACAATCAAAACAGCCAAAGTATAATCACCACAACTAACATACGCATCTAATTTCAAGGCTCTACAATCAAAACTGCCAATTAACAAATGGTGAATAGGATAGACAAGAACCCCAGATAAAAAAGAATATTAACTAGGGGAATATCAAACTAAAATTCTGTGATAGATTTTTCAACCTAAAAATTAAGTAATTAGACAGAGGGAGACTAATGCGTGTAAATTACTTTGACAAGCCACATTATTCACAAAAACCATATTAAAATTAAACTTAACCAAAGTGGTACCAGGAGACTAAATTGGCAGGTCCAATCACAACCCAACGAATCTCCTCGGCACATAAAAGGCAATGATGGAGAGAGACGGCATGTCCATGATCCTTCTAAACCTTAATAATTAATGGCAACAAACAAAACGATAAACACCTGATCCGAGGAGCTGAAATTATTTGCTAAGTGCGTCGATCGATGCTTATGCCCATTGTTGGAGTCCATTGTGCTTTCTGCAAAGGAAGGTGGTTGATGCGTCATTACCCATTTCCAGAACGACAGATTCTCCTATGAAAAATAATCTATATTTATGTTTTGATCGGACCATCTTATGCTGTAGATGGTGGCACTCCCACAGTAATAGGCCAAGACCAATGAACTATTTTAAAAGTCAAGCATATTATAGCATAATCCTCATATAATCTGCTCCATGTCGTGGAAACAAATTACAGCATGGTCATTGAAAGTCTTTATCCGATATCTTGGACCAGTAAATATTTCTTTTCCCTAGAAAGAGCGCAAGATGCCATCTTTCTCAATAACGATATAGAATTAGCAACCAAAAGTTATTTATAACTAATGGTTAAGGAGACTGCAGTTTCACTTCAAGGTGGCTCGCTTCCTTCAATCATCCATTCCCCTCAAAATGATCATGAATCGTTAAAAATTTCCCAATAAAATATTAACATTCCGTGTAACTTGACATTGAAAAACCCGGACACGGCCTAGCAAAATCCCAACCCTACGAGATTTTTTTTTTTTTTGGTCGAAAATATGATTGCTATTGATTTACTTAGCCAAGTTTGGAGGAAATACATCAAAAGCATCAGCGCATAATAAGTCAAATAGAGCAGGCGAGGGATTATCTAACCAATTAGAAGGAAGACAATTAGATCTACGAGCTTTTGCAAGCCAATCTGCTGGTCTATTAGAATCCCCGCTGCAATGGGCCGAGAAAGGCCCGGAAACTCCTTCGTTTTTGTCTTGACCCAATCCACAATGGCCTTCACTTCCCAGCTGATCTCGTCGAAGACATAACCCCTTGCACGAGCTGGAGGTAGTCGAATGTACTTGCAAAGTGAGATTAGATCGATTGGAGAAGAACTCTAGGGTTTCGAGAAGGGCAAGGGCTTCCGCCTGTTCCGCCGAGGATGCCGCCACCGTTTGGTGAAGCCATCGACGAGACGACCCCTAGAGTCTCGACGGATGCAAGCAATAGATCCCTGTTCTCATCCGCTCCCGCTCTCCTTGGAATCGATTCAGCATCATCATTCGGGGCAAAGGAAGCATCAATGTTGATTTTCAGAAAATCTAAAGTCGGGGTTGCCATCCGTGAGGTTGGGACTCTCTTTCCTTCTCTCCTTTTTATTTTCGGTTCCAAGTAATGAAGTTTTCGTGCAAAGCGACGACCTTGAATAGTGTTTGTTGCGGGTGTAGGGGGCGTTGGCCGAAGATAAACTAATTCTGGTCCTTCCAGATACTCCAAAGGGTAGCAGCGGTTAGGTCGAACTTGATGGCGCTTCTTGGGTCTGCTTTTACCCTATACAGCCATTCATAAAGCCGTGTTAACCCAATTCTTGAATTTTTGATTTGCAGGGGAGTAGCTCTCCATATCCGAACCGTCCAAGAGTAGAGCAATAGAGTATGTTCAATGGTTTTGGCTTCCTATTTGCATATAGAGCATAATGGGTCGGTACTATTTTCCTCCCCGTGCAAGTTGTCCATTGTGGGTAAAGCATTTTGACATGCATTCCAAAGAAATAGTTGTCGCGACCTAAATTTCGGGTGTATCACCTAAAACTAGGTTAATGGACTACTAAGTCTTTAAACTTAGCTCGGGCTCTCTCAAGCCCATAACAATTCGCGACTTAAGGTTTAAATATTTAACATGCAAAAGATTATTAACTAGGAGTCGCCATTAATCGGTTTATGGTAGGTCGATTAGACACCTAAGTAAAATAATGGAAAGATTATTTTACTTCTACGAACCAAAGAATAAGGTTACGGGGACTTGGTTACACTAGATCTCTCTAATGCCCATTTCTTTTTAATTTTTAAAGATGTTTTTTTTTTCAGGCAACTTGGATTTATTTTGACCTAAGTTACTATCATGAAAATATGGTGACCACACGGAAGCTCATCCACTACCAAACATTCAAAATAAATAAATAATAAATAAATAAATTGCACCACACAAAGCAAGCAATCATTTTTTTTGGGTTTTCTTGGAATTAGAAATTTTTTATAAAACATGCATTTTAACTACATGACCTGATTTTACTAATAAACAAATTCTAGTTAAATGATCCTATTATGCAAATTAATTAACATGCACCTAATATTTTTGTGTATTTTTTATTGAAATTTAGAATTAATAAAAACCCTAATTAAACTATCTAAAAGGGATAATTTTCTAATTTATTCTAGGGATTAATTTGACTTAAGCCCTATCCTATCTTAGAAAACTATTTTTTGAAAAATGAAATAATTAAAATGTGTGAACATTATCTAAAAAAATTAATTTAGGTCCAACCCTAACTTATTTCTAAAAATGCAATCCTCAAAATGTAATCCTAAGAAAATTCTAATTTTCTAAACCTATATGTTTGATTTACTAAACCTATATGCTCATGTAGAATTTTGATTTTTTGATTTTCTGATTTTTTTAGTTTTTTTAAAAGATAAGTAATTATTAAATAAATATTAAATCTAAAGTATTAGCAAAATAAAGGATTAAAATAATCGAAAAAATAACCCGTTGTCTCACGGGTCAAATTAACGATTATCATAACCCTAATTATCACGACAAATGGATCAAAATAATTAAAAATCTGATCCGAAGTCTTACGGATCAAATTAATAATTATAATGATTTAAAATTGTACCAAAAAGCCCAAAAATTAATATAATTAAAAAAAATAATCCAATGTCTCTCGGATTAAATTAATAATTACAATTATTCGAACAAAATCCTAGCGGATAATACCTACAAAATGCACAAATATTAATATTGACAAACCATATTCTAACTTAAACAATAATAACAAAATTTAAAATGAATAAATAAATGACAATAAAATAAAATAAAATGAAAAACAAACTACCTAATGGGGTAGAGCGGCAAAGATCGACACGAGCGCGGGACAACCAACGAGTTGGGCGTGGGAATTCGAGCGAGAGGTTAGTCGGCGTTGGGCGAAGGGTGGCGCGGCATGGCGATTGGCGAGCAACAATTTGGATCGCGGGTCGCTGCAGTGGTAGTGAGCAATGACGTCGGGGTGAGCTCACGGGTGGAAATGCAACGGGCAAGATCGTCGGGGAACAGAGACGCGGAGGTGCTGCTGTGGGTTCAAAGGAAGTGAGGCAGACACAGCGACGATCGGAGCAAGGAGAGCGGCGAGAGGTGGCACGGGCTAAGGCGCGGCTCGGACGGAGGTACAAGCGGAGGCGAGCGATGTGCGAAGCGGAGGCGCGGGCAGAGGCACTATGACCGGCGGGCGAGTTGCTACGGGTGTGATGCTCACAAGTCGCCGAGGCGCAGCGTCGGGTGGAGGCGAGCTTAGATCTGCAGGTGTCGGCACTCAAGCGGTGAGATCGGGTTCTGCAGTAGCCGAGCGGTGAGGGAGCAACTGCGGCGTTGGCGACGATGCTTTGCGGTGGAGGTGTAGGCACGGGCATCGGGTCGAGCAGCGAGGGGGGCTCGCGGGGCTGGCTGTTGTTGGCTTCACAAGGGAGGTCGAGTGGCAGTGATAGAGGCGCAGTGGCCGGCGCGAGGCGGTGTGGGCGTAGTCAGCAGCAGCGAAGCGGCGTGCGGCTTCACGGAGAAGGAACCCATGAAGAAGAAGCACAGTGCACATCTTTTTCTTTTCTCTTTTTTTTGGGTTTTTCTCTCTCTCACCTCGCATCTACTCTCTATACGAATTCTTTCTTTCCCTCTTGTTTCTTTTTCTGCTTTTTCCACAGAAGGAAAAGCTAACTTTTTTTCTTTTTTCTCTCAAAGCTTTTTTTGTACGAACTTCTCTCCATAACTTTTTACTCTCAATTTCTTCGAAAATTTGCCCCCACCTGTCATGAAAAATGAGCCTATCTTTTATAGTGATTCGAAACGGTCTCTTTACATGACATTTCCCGAGTTACCCATTTCTTGTCACATTAAATCAAATCTGTATGATTTGGTAATCAGCTCTATTCTTGCCCATTTTTCACTTGATTTCAAAATTGTTGCTGCATTTAACAAAATCCAGACATCCATCAGAATTCCATATTTCCTTGCATAATTCAATCAAATCAATTTCTCCCATTTTCATTTTTTTTCTTTTTATTTGTTCAAAATGCAATTTTATTTTTCCAAAATTAGGTGTCAACAGCTGCCCCTCTTTGAATGTGAGCTCATAGAGGTTGTCTTCAAAGACAAATTAAGACTTAATTTTAATTATGCACATGCACTAAATGACTTTTTATTGGAAAATGAATTCCTTTTTTGAAAGCAATTTATATGATGCATGAAAATGCTAATGCAAATGATAAAGGAACTTACCTGGAATTACTTACCTTCGAGGAGGGTAGAATGATTCAAGATAGTTGGCGTTACATGTCAAGGACTCGCACAATTCTACGGTTGCCTAGAATAGTAACATGGCTTCACAAAGAGACTGCTTTCCCAGGACCCGTACCATTCTACGGTCGCCCAGTATGACAGTGATTGGTTGTGTTTAGGTTCCATACCATTCTATGGTCACCTAAACGGTGATTCATTTTCCAGGTTCCGTACCATTCTACGATCGCCTGAGTAAGTGTCGTCTAGGACCTGTACCATTCTACGGTCACCTAAACGGGATTCATTTTTCAAGCCCCGTACTATTCTACAGTCGCCTGAATAGGTGCTGTCTAGGACCCGTACCATTCTACGGTCGCCTAAACTAGGATTCATTTCCCAGGACTCGTACCATTCTACAGTCGCCTAGCATTGCAGCATAGATCATCTGACCAGGTTCCGAACCATTCTTCGATCGCCTTGATCAGAATGAATCTGGAAAAATCTTTGGGGGGCAACTCCATCGAGTGCTAGTGCTTGAAAAGGAATACATGTACAATGACAAGTATTTAAGGTATGGATAGAGATATACTTACCTAGTGGCATCTCTGATCTTTAAAGATATGTCTCCCAAATTAATGAGGTGACTCTAGGCTACAGAGGTACACCATGTCGAAGAAGGGGAACTTCGGGCTATGGAAGCACGTCGATTTGATAGGGGGACTTTGGGCTACAGAAGCACGCCATGTCATATCAAGGGACACCGGGCTATGGAAGCACGTCAGGTCAATAAATAGGACACCGGGCTACGAAAGCACACCGGATCGATGAAAGGAACTCTGGGCTACGAAAGAACGCCAGGTCAATATAAATGACACCGGGCTACGAAAGCACGCTGGGTCGATATAAGAGACTCTAGGCTACGAAAGCACACCAGGTCAATATAAAGGACATTAGGCTACGAAAGCACGCCGGGTCGATGAAAGGGACTCTAGGCTACGAAAGCACGCTGGGTCAATATAAAGGACACCGGGCTACGGAAGCACGCCGGGTCACTAAAAGGGACTCTGGGCTACGGAAGCACACCGGGTCAATATAAAAGACACCGGGCTACGGAAGCACGTTGGGTCGATGAAAGGGACTCTGGGTTACGAAAGCACGCTAGGTCAATATAAAGGACACCGGGCTACGGAAGCACGCCGGGTCGATAAAAAGGACTCTGGGCTATGGAAGCACACCACGTCAATATAAAGGACACCGGGCTACAAAAGCACGCCGGATCAATATAGAAGATAGCTTAATCGAGTCAAGTGTTGATGCACTTGGGAGAGAATACCTGCACAATGACAAGTATTTAAAGTATGGGTAGAGATATACTTACCTTGTGATATCTCTGATTCTTGGAGATATGTCCTTTGGAACTTAGATATCCTGTGGAGGCCTCTCACCTCCTGAATGTTAGAAGCTCTTAGGTCTTTGAGAAAACATTATCTATCAGACATGATTAGAGCAAATAAGCAATTAATGCTATTCTAGAATGCACACTTCAAAATCCACTGAAGTTTTTATCAATTCAATCGGGGTTCATGCATAATGACCTTTGTAGTACCCAAATTTCCACTAGAGAATTACCGTTCAAGATAATTTTCACTCATGATATGAATTTCTTAAGAATACTAAATGAGAGACTTTCGGTTAGAAAGGACTTTCACTCACTCTCATTCAAAAGAAAATCACTCCATCTCACCATATCGACAGGGGTCCGAGTATTCTCGCAAGCGGTATGACCTTACCAATCTGAGAGATCTTCAACAGGGACCATATTGTGGGCTTGGTCAACGGCTTAACAAATGAACTCTTTGAGGCAAGGCTATTGAAAGAATACTTCGCAATCATCTCCGGGTTTACAAGTCAAAAACCCTGCAAAATGAGAAAGAAATAATCTTGCTCGCACTTCTTCAAGCGATGCTTATAAACATATGAACCCCTATGTTAATTCAAGTGCCATAATCTGAAGAGACTTTGTAGGGGACGTAACATAGGTTGGGTTCATGGGTTGAGAAACGAAAGGATC
This sequence comes from Eucalyptus decipiens, assembly GCA_014182575.1. Taxonomy (NCBI): domain Eukaryota; kingdom Viridiplantae; phylum Streptophyta; class Magnoliopsida; order Myrtales; family Myrtaceae; genus Eucalyptus; species Eucalyptus decipiens. The sequence continues at coordinate 16,306,515 of CM024614.1, read as the reverse complement.
ATTAGGCTCAAAATATGTGTGAAGGGTCAAAGCTGATGATCATCTAGGCATTGTCGTTGGTCTTCTCTTTCGCCAGGGATGCGCCATTGATCTTGACTCCTTGAGTACTGCTCCATTGAGATACAACCTTTTGCAGCTGACAGTCACCTATCATAACTCTTTCTTTTTCATTTTCATTGGCATTGCTTCTATTAGGCACATCACTTTTTTCATGCCCCTAGTTTTCATGCATTTTTTTTTTCATTTCTTTTTCACGGGCATTGGCCTTGCTTTTACTAGGCACACTACTTTTTCACACCCCTTAGTTCTATTTTGATTTCAATCCTTGCACGCAATGCATGTGTCAAGCAACACTTTGAATGACACTCGAATTTTCAAGAATCTTCATCTGCCTTTTGCCTTGCCCTAGTGTGGGGGATGATCACCAACTGGGTTTAAAGAAATGAAATTGCAGGCTCAAGTGGGCTATGCAAAGGGTATAAGTATGTAGGATATAGAAAGAAATGATCTTTGTCATCCTAAGGCACTTAAATTAACACATGAATTCAATGTAATAGCACGACTTGAAGATTGATGCAAGTGAGAGCAAGAAAATTTCAATTCATTTTCCTCACCTCATGATGCCATTTTATCTCCTATTTGCCCCAATGTGGGGTGATTCTTGACAGGGGTAATTTGAAAAGAATATCCATTTGTGTATGGGCTCAAAATGGTTAAGCAATGGATCACCTGTAGTGTTTGGGATAAAGGAATGAATTGCCTCTCATCATTTTGGTTGCCGTACCTTTTGCGATAGAACTCTTTACCTTGTGTATATGAACCTTCCTACACTTATCTCACAAGTGTATGAGTAGGGGACTGTGTATAGGATAAGGTTTGCCTTTCATCATCCCGACTCGTCTCATTTAGTATGCTCAATCAATTCAACATCATTCATTAAATTAGTCCATCCTAATGTTCTTTAGTGGAATTGGTGGCTAAAAGTCATCATGCAAATTTTTTTTTTTTAAAGAGCTCAACAGCTTTAGGCATGAAAAATTATCAACTCCAAAACAAACAGTTTTCCACACTAAAAAATGGTTTTAAGCATTCATTCAAGGATTCATCTACAATGGGATTGCCTCGGCAGTTGATGTCTTTGGATTGTCCCTATCCTCTTTTGCCCCTGCATAAGAGAATGTGCATGAATATGATACTATGTAACATCAAGGTGAATTCAAATTGCACATTCATTTTATCTCAGTCATGTCACTACTAGAATCTATAATGCTCCCAATTCGACATCTGTTGAGTAACAGTTGAGCCAATTGATCTATCATTGCAACCTAATGTGCCTTTTCAGATGCCTTCTCATCAAACCGAAAAAGTAATGCTCTGAAACATGAAGTAAATGAGTCAGAAAATTAAACAGTGCTAACCTAATGCATGCTTTTGGAAATGGCTTCAAAAGTTTTTTTTTTTTTTTTTTTTTTTTGGATGAGGAAGCATGAAAAAGCCCAGTCCTTAGAATTCTCCTTGGATGATATTTTCTTTTCATTGTTGGATATCGTCACCGGACTGGTTTGGTGTGCCTCATTATGCCCTCAAAATTGGAAATAAAATTGTAATTTCATTGAATATAATCAAATGAATTACATTATTGGAATGGAAAAAACAAACAAGCAAACCCTAGAAACAAAAGCAATAATTGAAATCTCGTAAAGCATGAAATCCTAAAAACTTGAAGTCCTAGAAGATAAGAACTTCTTCACTCAGCGACAGTGTTTGCGCCTCCATCATGGTTGGGCGGAGGATTTTTTTGATTACTGCTGAAAGAGAACGCTTTTGTATCCAAGAGGTCTTGGACCTTATGCTTCAAAACATAGCACTCATCAGTGGAGTGACCAACCTCTCCCATGTGATAGTCACACTTTTCAGAGAGATTATATGCAGGATAATGCTCGGGATTTGGTTGCTTCGGCTCGCAGAGAGTAATCCCTTCTTTTGGAGGACAGGCAAAACTTTGGATAGGGGTCCAGGAAGAGGTGTGAACTGTCTTCTAACATTACATCGTCGACCAGGGAGCTGATGGTCTCCACCTTGTTGCTCGGTAGAAATGTTAATTACTGGAGTGCGACCACGATTCGGTTGAGAATAGGTCGTATTAATCTCAGCTTCAAGGTCCTTCTCCTTCTTGGTAGAAAACCTTTTGTTAGATGGCTTAGTAAACCACCCTTCTCTTATCCCCATCTCAATTTGTTCTCCTACAGGAACAAGTTGGTTGAAGTCTTCAACGTATGTGCTAGCCATCCGGTTATGGAATTCAGACAGGAGAGTCTTGACGAACAATTTCATCAATTCTTTATCAGTAGGCTCAGGAGTGATTTGAGCTGCCAGATTCCGCCATCTCACGGCATAATCCTTAAATGATTCATTTCTCTTCTTCTCCATCCTCTCAAGATCTTCTCGGGAAGGTGCAATGTCCATGTTGAACTTGTATTGTTTGAGAAACGCGTCTGCCACTTCGTTCCAGGTTTCAAGGAGGTTTACGTTCTTCATCACATACTAGTTTAGTGCGGGCCCGATCAAACTCGCATGAAACGATTGGATCATGAGGGGCTCATTTTTTACGTGCTGGGCCATGCGCACATGGTACATCTGCAAATGGGATTTCGGACAAGATGTCCCGTCGTACTTCTCAAATTCTGGCATTTTGAACTTGCTCGGCATTTTGACATTCTCATAGACCGAGAGGTCAAATGGGAGTGAGCTTTGAGACTCTTGCAGCTGTCTCACTTTCTCTTCCAGCTTTGCAACGCGCTCATCCTTATCTGTCTTAGGAACACTGTCAAGCTTGGCCTTTCCAACAAGGACCATGTCATCTTCCAACTCAGGCATTTCGTCGTCACTCATTTGGGCCCTGTTTGCCGGCCTCGGAGCTACCATTTCGGGGAGAGCGGGTGCAAGATTCGGATTCACCCGGAGGGATTGAAGTTGAGCTGTTATAAGCTGCATAGAGACAGCTTGCTGTTGGAGTTGCTCTTCCATGGAGGACCTGCGATCGCGCGTCTCATTTTGGTCAGGCATTTTAGCCTTTAACCACGTAATAATAGGCGAGCGCGGTGGATTCGTTGTTACCTAATGGAAAAAGAGGTAGTGTAAGAACCAGTGACAAGATAGAAAATGGCCCATGACAATGGTCTAATCACCTGATTTTGTTCAAAATTCGCTAGAAACATTAAACCAAACAATGAATTAAGAATTGAAATTCAAGTCCCTAAACATTGAACTAAAAATTGAATTGAAAATCAAAATCAAGCTCCCTAGACATTGGACTAAGAATCAAAATTCAAAAGATCTCATTTTATATGCTTTCGAGATTCAAACGCCTTGCAAAGCTTCTTATTTTCAGCTTCAATCATTTCTACTTTCCGTTTAAGATGCTCAATTTGTGCTCTTTGAGTTGGCTTCTCAGTCACATCAGGGACCACTAGACGTAAGACCGCAGGAATCTAGTGTTGTTGAATGTAGAATGCCGACGCATGGTGGACTTCCTCTTCGCCTTTCAATCTTTTGGGCATCAAAATCTTCTCTGGGTGGCATTCATTCCATGCGACAATGATCATCCGGATCTCGTTGAAGTAGTTATAGTTTGTTCGAATAAAATGAACTTGGAACATCTCTATCTTGAGTGGTGGAGGAACTTCCTAAAGAGCTTTGTACTGACGGGCCACCCTATATGGGTAATAAGAAGTCGCACCAGAAAGACCCAGCAACGGGATTAGCTCATCATGCTTGTGTGAAAAACAAGCCTCCTTAACTCGGAACCATTTAGTATGCCATAGGAATGCCTTAGGATTAGGATTTTTCAAAAAATTAATCCAACGAGCGTATTGTTTATTTGGAGAAAAATGCTCTAGGACCGTAAATTTTTGTATGTGGTGCCTAAAATCGTCAATCTTAAATTATTTCATGAGGTGCCCAAATCCTCTTATGTGGGAGAAAAACCATATTTGCAAAAGTTCAGGGAGGGCACGCATGGTCTTTTCTTCATTTTGTTTGAAACGGTTTAATGACAAAAATGTTTCAGCTAAAACCATATTGACATAATTTAACCCGTCACAAACACGATTAACCACCCATGAAATTGAAGGACTAATCGCATTTCTTTGATAAGGAAAAACAATTAGCCCGAAAAATGCTAACATGAAGATCCTAACTTTTGACACCATTGATTGACTTGCAAAATAGTCTTCCAAAAATGAAAATGGGCATGCAAAACAATTGGCCTTGACAACTTTCCTTACTCTTTCGACTTCGATTTCTAAAAACTTTGATAATTCAAAAATAGAATCTATACCGATAAGCGGTCTAACAAGTTCCTTTTCCAGGGGCATTCCAATGGCAACACTATATTTTTCAAGAGTTGGAGTCAATTCGTACTCACCAAATATGAATGTGGAAGTTTGTGGACACCAGAAGTGAGGGAGAGCTTGTATCACACTAAAGTGGATGTTGATCTCCAATAGTGGGAGAAGTCGGGCAATCCTACTCTTCACATACCTCTGGCCCTCTTGATCTAACTGATCCAGCCACATCTTGAGCTCTTTTTTAGGGTGGAAATGAATTGTACATCGGTCCTCCCCATATAAAACAAGACTGGCGACGAAACCTATTGTCATGGACCGACAAAATTGCAATAAAGTAAGTAAATTGCAAAGTAAGAATTTAGACAACTTACTTTCACCGGAAGGGATGACAAGCACATAGACATACGCATGAAATGTAAGGCTCGATTTCTATCTAGATGGCTTAACAAAGTGGAGCTAAGAGGATGATCTAACCGTTGCAGTCTCGCATTAACGTGTCAGGTCCCCCTAACTCCGGCTCAGTCGAATGGAATGTCCAATAGTCAGGCAATCTTGCGGATATGGACAAACACATTCGACACCATGAAAAGATTTTCGGGGAAGAGAATGTCAACCTCTACATAGCAATCTCGTTTTGGAGGAAGTATCCTTCTTAACACCATCTTAGAAATCCTATCGTAGCCCAGGTCCGGCCATAGGTTGTGTGTGCAATAGTGTAGTGCTAAAAACAATAAAACATACACAACAGTTTAATTGCAAACAACACTTCTAATCATGGAAAAATAAATCATTAATCCCACACTCTAACTTGCAAGACAAAGGTTAGCATAGACTACTCCCCTTATACCTCCCATCTACAAGAACATTTAACACCTTAGAAATGTTAGGGACGTACCTGGTGTCCTCGCTGCCAAACAAAAATATTTTTTAAAAGAAAAATCGACCTAAGTCCACTAAGTGTTTTAACACAGGTCCCTAATGGAGTCGCCAAGCTATCGCAACCTAAATTTCGGGTGCATCACCTAAAACTAGGTTAATGGACTACTAAGTCTTTAAACTTAGCTCGGGCTCTCCCAAGCTCATACCAATTCGCGACTTAAGATTTAAATATTTAACATGCAAAAAATTATTAACTAGGAGTCGCCATTAATCGGTTTATGGTAGGTCGATTAAACACTTAAGTAAAATAATGGGAGGATTATTTTACTTCTGCGAACCAGAGACTAAGGGTACGGGGACTTGGTTACACTAGATCTCTTTAATGCCCTTTCGGTACCATTTCTTTTTAATTTTTAAAGATGTTTATTTTCAGGCAGCTTGGATTTATTTTGACCTAAGTTACTATCATGCAAATATGGTGACCACACGGATGCTCATCCACTACCAAACATTCAAAATAAATAAATTGCACCACAAAAAGCAAGCAATCATTTTGTTGGGTTTTCTTGGAATTAGAAATTTTTTATAAAACATGCATTTTAACTACATGACCTGATTTTACTAATAAACAAATTCTAGTTAAATGATCCTATTATACAAATTAATTAACATGCACCTAATATTTTTGTGTATTTTTTATTGAAATTTAGAATTAATAAAAACCCTAATTAAACTATCTAAAAAGGGATAATTTTCTAATTTATTCTAGGGATTAATTTGACCTAAACCCTATCCTATCTTAGAAAACTATTTTTTGAAAAATGAAATAATTAAAATGTGTGAACATTATCTAAAAAATTAATTTAGGTCCAACCCTAACTTATTTCTAAAAAATGCAATCCTAAAAATGTAATCCTAAGAAAATTCTAATTTTCTAAACCTATATGTCGATTTACTAAACCTATAAGCTCATGCAGAATTTTTATTTTTTGATTTTCTGATTTTTTTAGTTGTTTTAAAAGATAAGTAATTATTAAATAAATATTAAATCTAAACTATTAGCAAAATAAAGGATTAAAATAATCGAAAAAATAACCCGTTGTCTCACGAGGTCAAATTAACGATTATCATAACCCTAATTATCATGACAAAGGGATCAAAATAATTAAAAATCTGATCCGAAGTCTTACGAATCAAATTAATAATTATAATGATTTAAAATTGTACCAAAAAGCCCAAAAATTAATATAATTAAAAAATAATAATCCGATGTCTCTCGAATTAAATTAATAATTACAATAATTCCGGACAAAATCCTAGCGGATAATGCCTACAAAATGCACAAATATTAACATTGACAAACCATATTCTAACTTAAACAATAATAACAAAATTTAAAATGAATAAATAAATGACAATAAAATAAAATAAAATGAAAAATAAACTACCTAATGGGGGAGAGCAGCAGGGTTGACACAAGCGCGGGACAACCAACAGAGCTGGGCGTGGGATTTAGGCAGCAGGTTAGTCAGCGTCAGGCGGAGGGTGGCACGGCGTCGGCGATTGGCGAGCAGCAGCTGGATCGCGGGTCGCTGCAGTGGTAGTGAGCAGTGATGTCGAGGTGAGCTCACGGGTGGAAGTGCAGTGGGCAAGATCGTCAGGGAACAGAGACACGGAGGTGCTGTTGTGGGTTCACAGGAAGGAAGTGAGGTAGACACAGCGACAATTGGAGCAAGGAGAGTGGCAGAGGTGGCGCGGGCTGAGGCGCGGCTCGGACGGAGGTACAGGCGAAGGAGAGCGACGTCTGCAAAAGCAGAGGCGCGGGCAAAGCCGCTGTGACCGACGAGCGAGTTGCTGCGAGTGTGATGCTCACGAGTCGCCGAGGTGCGGCATCAGGTGGAGGCGAGCTCAGATCTGTAGGTGTCAGCACTCAAGCGGCGAGATCGGGTTCTACAGCAACCAAGCGATGAGGGAGCAACTGCAGCATTGACAACGGTGCTTTGCGGTGGAGGTGTAGGCACGAGCGTCGGGTCGAGCAGCGAGGGGGGGCTCACGGGGCTGGCTACTATTGGCGTCGCAGGGGAGTTCGAGCGGTGGTGACGGAGGCGCAGTGGCCGGCGCGAGGTGGTGTGGGCACAGTCAACAGTAGCGAAGCGGCGTGCGGCTTCACGAAGAAGGAACCCACGAAGAAGAAGCACAGTGCACATCTTTTTCTTTTCCCTTTTTTTTTTGGGTTTTTCTCTCTCTCACCTCACATCTACTCTCTGTACAAATTCTTTCTTCCCCTCCTGTTTCTTTTTCTGCTTTTTCCACAAAAGGAAAAGCTGACTTTTTTTCTTTTTTCTCTCAAAGCCTTTTTTTGTACAAACTTCTCTCCGGAACTTTTTACTCTCAATTTCTTCGAAAATTCGCCCCCACCTATCATGAAAAATAAGCCTCTCTTTTATAGTGATTCGAAACGGTCTCTTTACATGGCATTTCCTAAGTTACCATTTCTTGTCACATTAAATCAAATCTGTATGATTTGGCAATCAGCTCCATTCTTGCCCATTTTTCACTTGATTTCAAAATTGTTGCTGCATTTAACAAAATCTGGACATCCATCAGAATTCCATATTTCCTTACATAATTCAATCAAATCAATTTCTCCCATTTTCATTTTTTTCTTTTTATTTGTTCAAAATGCAATTTTATTTTTCGAAAATTAGGTGTCAACAATAGTTTAACTTTGGGTAAAGTTCCAGAGTGCCATATGTATTTCCAGAGTACTGGTTTCGTTTGATGAGATGAAGTTGATGTTGTTGTATGTGTGCTGGTTGAACTTTCTCTAGTGGTGAAATAGCCGCCTTTCACTGTATAGGACCCTAACTTGTTATTCATCCAAACCAATTTATCTTCTGCAGTAGGCAGTCCAATAGGGGTTGTAAGTGTTTCCTTCACTCTTTGATCATCAAACAGCGACTTTACCATTGGTTCATTCCATTTTCCAGTCCCTTGTTCAATTAAATCAGCCACTTGAATTGGCTCATATCTTGTTGTTGGGCCGTCAATAGGTCCGCTCTTCAGCCATTTATCCTCTCTAATCAAAATTTTCTTTCCATTCCCAACCGAATACATAATATGCGGAGATATAGAGTCTCTTCCCATGATAATACTTTGCCATCCCCACGAAGGTCGGGAACCTTTTCCAGCTTTCCAATACTCGTACTGTGGATAATACAGACCCTTCATTACTTGGCTTAAAAGGGACTGAGGGTGCTGTGAAATGCGCCAAGCTTGCTTCCCTAGCATAGCTTTATTGAAAGTAATTAAATCTTTGAAGCCAAGGCCCCCCTCATCTTTCCTAAGTTTTAGAGTTTCCTATTTTTTTCCAATGAACCCCAGCAGTTTTATTACTTTTTCTTCACCAGAGTTAGCAATTTTCATCTCAATCGCTTTACAAATTGAAACGGAGATTTTGAATATGGACATGGCATATTGAGGAATAGCATGTACCACTGATTTAATCAATATTTCCTTCCCCGCTTTTGATAACAAGTTCTCCTTCCAACTTTCCAACTTCATATTAACTCTGGCAAAAATCCAGGCGAACATATCTTTCTTCGAGACTCCCCAATTTGAGGGAATTCCTAAGTACTTTCCTATTTTCTCAATTTCTGGAACTCTCAATTCTGAAGCCATGTTCCTCCTCAAATTAATTGGACAGCTTTTACTAAAATATATTCTTTATTTATTAAGATTAATAGCTTGACCTGATGCAAAGCAATATTGGTGTAGAATGGCCGCCAGATTTTGACATTCCAATATTGTTCCATTAAGAAAGAAGATGGAGTCATCCGCAAATAGCAAATGTGATAGAGTAGGGCAGCTGCTATTCATCTTAATTCCTCAAAGTGTGCCATCAGCTACTGCTTGTTCCATCAAGTTAGATAGGACATTGGCCACTAAAATAAAAAGATAGGGGGATAATGGATCACCTTGTTGAATCACTCATGTTGGCTTGAAGAAAGGCAGAGGTTCCCCATTAAAATTGACGCCGAATGAAACCGTTGAAATACACCGCATCACCCATTGTACTCACTTATCACAGAATCCCATCTTGATTAAGCATGCGCTAAGGAAATCCCATTCAATCCAATCATATGCCTTCTGCATATCAAACTTTAGAACAGCTTGGAACTTCCTTTTTCCTCTCACGAGTTCGCAATCTGTGAAGTACTTCCTACACAATCAAGATGTTATCTTGTATTTGCCTTCCTCCCACAAAGGCACTTTGTTCTTCAACAATAAGGTTTGGTAGCAAAGGTTTGAGTCTGTTGGTCATCACTTTGGAAATGATTTTATAGACAAAGTGCATAGGCTGATTGGACGAAATTGTTCAAGCTTTTCTGGGTTTGGGATTTTAGGAATAAGAGTGATTTGTGTTCTATTCATATCAGGATTTAGATATCCAGTAGTGAAAAAATTCTATATTTCCCTGAAAATATCCTGACATATGTCCAGCCAATGATTTTTGAGAAAAAGTCCGTTGAGCCCATCCGGTCTTGGAGCTTTAGTAGCTCCTAATTGTTGCATAGTAGCAGTAATCTCCTCCAAAGTGACAGATTCTACTAACCGTTGATTCATCGTTTCATCCACCAAGGTTGGAATATGTTGAAGGATGGGCTGAAAATCTCGAGGCCCCACTGACTCATATAACATTTTAAAGTATTTCTCCATCATCTCCTTCAAATGATGATCCTCTCTCACCTAAACATCTTCTGCATTCTTCAGCAAAGAAATTCTATTTCTGGTTCTTCTCTTAATAGTTGTGGCATGGAAAAATTTTGTGTTTCTATCACCCCATTTCAACCAGCTAATTCTGGACCGCATTCTCCAATACATCTCCTCTTGTCACCATAAGTGTTCTATTTCTTGGGTTATCTTCTTTGCTGCCTCACTCTCCTGAGAGACTCCCGTGCTATTCATCAAACTTTGTAGTTCATTTTTCAGCCAATCAATCCTCATATTAGCGTTAGAGAATCTATTTTTACTCCACTTCATCAGCTTTTGTGCCACAATCTGCAATTTCTCCACGACATTTAGTCGTTGAGAGTCGGATTTAGCCCAAGTTTCCTTGACTAGTTGCGCACATTCCTCATCCTCTAACCAGAAAGCTTCGTATTTAAATCTCTTCCCCCTCCATTTCTTCTGTGTATAAAGTGATAGTACAATAGGGCAGTGATCAGATCCTATTGTTGGTAATGCTATACATTTAGCAGTGGGATATGCAATTCTCCATGCCGAATTACGTAAAGCTCTATCAAGACGCTTTTTGACCAAATGTTCTCCTTCTCTATTGTTTGTCTAGGTAAACGCACATCTCTTACATTCCAAATCCATTAAGGAACATTAGTGCAAGAAGTCTCTAAAAGCTGTAAGTCAGTAATTTTCTGCTCTTTTTTTACCCACTTTTTCCCAATGATATAAAATTTCATTGAAATCCCCCAAGCACAACCAAGGTAGATGATAATGTACACTTTCTCTATGGATAGCCTCCCATAACATTACTCTCTCCTGAAATTCATTTGGAGCATGTAGAAATGTAATATGCATTCTCTATTTGGTTTCTTTAAGTTGACATTGAGCATTAATAACATTATCCGAGAAAGAGTCAATGGATAATAGAACCTGGTCATCCTAGAAAATGGCCAAACCCCCCGCAATTCCTTCCCGGATTCACTAAGAAGCTATTCTGAAATTTCAGCCTCCTCCTTAAACGTAGCACATTTTGCTCTTGATTTTTAGTTTCCATTATAAAGATAATACTAGACCTTTCCTGAGTCACTAGGACTCTCAAAGCTTGAATTATTAAGGGTGTGCCCAACCCCTGACAATTCCAGCTTAAAATCTTCATGGATAATCCGATGGCTTATTAGAATTAGCCACCAAAACCCACTGATTTGACTTCTCAACCACTCTAATGGGGGTCTCCACCAACTGTGTGTTTTCAAAGACTAGTGCCTTAGAAGTTTGAGCACCATAAGAGCATAATCTCTTTCCTTTTTTAGAGGAGGAGAGCTTGGTACTTTTGGATTTATGCCTTATCAGTCCCTTTTCACCTGCTGAGTTCTCTTCATTTCCACTTCCGCTTCCTTCAGCTGTTCCTCATAGAGCACCACAACAGATTCTTCATCTAAGCAGCAACTTCCTCTCTTCTGAGGGCCTTTCTCTTCCATGAGTACTAGTGCTAGAGAAGGAGTGAGATGGATGTTCTCCTTTTGAGTTGGGTTGTCTACATTGCTCCACCCACAAATAGATAGAGTTTTCTTCATATTTTGATCCTACAACTGTTTCTCTTTTCCAGGAACTGAAGAGATAGGGGTCTCGGGCACACACTCATCTTCTTCATATAGTATATCTTGTTTTCCATAGAAGATTTTTCCGTATGGACTTAGTCCCCGCACTTTCGCTCTTAACCAATGCCCAAATCTTCCTAGTAAGTCCTCTCGCAAGCCCTAAATTCTCATATGGTATTTCTTCACAAAATGTGGCACAATGCCCAATTCTACCGCATGAATAACAATAATGCGGAAACCTCTCGTATTTAAACTCTACACACAGCCTCTTGCTGTCCAAATTTACAATAACTCCAATCTTGAGAGGGTTTTCTAGATTCAGCTTAACTTTTGCCTTGCCAATCTTGTAATTACTGTTCCCTTTTGCTTCTAATTTCACTTTTATTACTTCCCCAAGTTTCGATACAATATCCCTAACAACTGCATTCGTAACTCTCCCAAATGGGAGGCCAAAGAAGTGCACCCAAAAGGCACAATGGTTAAATTCATAACAAATCTCAAGGGTGTCGGGATCACATTGTTGTAGAGGTAGATTACTAGAAAATGCCCATGGCCCATAATCTAATACTCTCTGTTTTTCAACTTCAGATTAGAAAGAGAAGGAGAAATAGCTAGGCTCTATCAATGCACAAGTAAAATTTTCAGTCTTCCAAGCTCTTTTCATTGTATTTACGAAGGTTGTAAAATTCACATTCGGCTTAGAGAAAAACTTCCCAAACAATATTTTTCAGCATTCTATCGAATTCTCTTCAGAAATGTCACCTGTAACATTGACCACATCTTCTTCAGACCATAGCTTACCCAAACTCTTGCAGAGGGCCGCCAACCTCCTCTCTTCCTCGTACTGACCTGCCATCTATCGATCTCCAGGAACAGGCACAAGAAGAAAAAGGCAAGCTGCACCCCTCAGAAATAAAATTACCTTCGCACAAGCTGGCTTGAGGATTTTGGGACCAGCTGATAGGGGGAAACAAGTCCAATACAGTTGAAGGGAGCTCTGAAACAGTGGTTGGGTGAAGGGTTTCTCTAATGGAGTGTGAGGGAGGAAGGATTATCTGCGCCACAGGGAGGGTGGTTCAGGGTTTCACGAATGGGAGTGGCACTCACAGTCGAAAGGAAGGGTGGCAATCACAAGCGAAAGGAAGGAGAGATGATGGGTATTAGGGTTTCTCTCTTGCACAGAAATCTATATTGGAGAAGCTGGGGTAAAGGATCGGGTTAGTGGAGGATGGATTAGGGTTTGCCATTGAGGCTAAAACAAAGCCTACCCTAAAGGTAAAAGAACACTACCCAGGTGGTAGAGAGAAATCTCCATTGTCAAAGCATTTGGACAACTACCAAATCAAGATCAGTGGTCATCAAGCCCTAGAGTCAAGGCAAACTCCAGATAATTACCAACCCATGTAGAGACAAGATTTATAGAATCCAAATATGTTGTACCCAATGAGTTTCTAATCGAAGCAAACCAACAAATCAACTAACGAAGCACAATCACAACAGTTCAACCCATATGATTTCAAAGGTCCATGCCTCGACCAACAACATTATGGAAACAGAACCAAGTTTAGGCCCAAGTTCAACCCTCTGAAAAAGTGAAAACTTTTCCACGTGTAGTAGCTCAATCCATCCATCTTAAATAGGGTCTTGAAGAAAGATCTTACGGAGCACTGTAATCGACAATTCGCAACAGTACCTTCGAAAGATCAGAGACCCCCATTGAAGAAAGTAGCAACAACGTCATCCCCATATGATATAAGAAGAGAGAGCTACACCCGTTCATCGAGAAAAGAAGCTCTTAAATAGCTGTAGATCTTGGGAAGGTCTTCGGAAGATGCAGAGAAAGTGGTCCTCTTGGCCCTTGACCAATTTGGTTTTTTTTTCCCCTTCTTCCTCTTTCTTTCTTTTCGGTTTACTATTTTCTAAAGTAACTTAGGACGCGTTTGGCAACCGGCCAAATAGTGTTTAATTCTATTTTTTTTTTTTTTGTTCCTAGGAGTAGATTTGGAACAAAAATCTATTTGGTAAATTTTTTGTTTCAGAGAACAAATTTGTTCCCTAGAAGAAATTTGTAATAGAATCAAAAAGTTAAAAAAAGTCGATTTTTTGTTCCTAAAAACCATTCCAAAATTAGCTAACCAAATTTTTATCTTTTCTTTTCTCTTCTTTTTTCCTTCTTGTTTTTCTTCCTTTTCTCTTCTTCTTTCACTACCGCTGCCATCGGCCACTACCGTTGCCATTGGTCGCTAGTGATCGGTTGGACAAGGTCCAGTGAGCTTGCCAAAGGCTCACCCAGTCACCGAGTGAGCCTCACCTGGCTGGGCAAGGCTTAGCCGAGCCCTAGCTAGGCTAGGTGAGGCTCGACCGAGCCCAAATCTAATAAGGCCAAGCTCGCCCACTAGCCGACAGGGCTTGACCTTACCAGATCTAGGCAAGATCGAGCCTCACTGGGGACCAACGACCATTCGACGAGGTCGTTGGCCCTTATTTAGCCAATCATTGGTCATCCCAAGGTCGGCGACTGACTAAGGAAAAAGATAAAATAAAAATAAAAATAAAATAAAATAAAATAAAATAAAATAATTAAAAAATTAGAAGAAAATGGTTTGGATTATAAATTTTGAAGACGGTGCCAAACAAAATTCTATCCCGGGAATAAAAATTTTGGGCAGTTACCAAACACCTTCAAATGCTTAGAATTTGTTCTCGGGAACAAAATAAAAAAAAATTATTTATGATCAAAAATTATTCTCAGGAACAAAATGGCCACCAAATGCATCCTTAACTACTCTGCCGCGCATGTACCCTTGCAAATAGAGGTCTTCTTTTCCCGTATATTAGAGGCCTCTTTAATAAATTAATTTAATTCGGACCAAAAAAAAAAAGAAATAACCTAATTAAAGTGCCAAGAGTTACAAATTCATCCTTGATGAGATTAAAAATTTATTTTCTTGATTCAATTATTGAATTAAAATTTCCAATTAACGTCACATCCGATAAAAACTCAAAAATAGATACTTAAAATTTAAGTACTGAATTTTAAGCAACAATAGTCGTTAAGTCTTGAAAATAGAATAAAAATGACCGTTTCTTTCATTGAAAATGAATGATTTTGAAACAATTCTAAAAAAATAATTATTTGTACCATTTGAAGTAATAAGACAATAGAAAATATTTTCATTATATATTATCTAAATATTTTCACCGATAAAAATATTTAAATAAGCCCTAAACCCCAAACTCCAAACCCCAAATCCCTAAACCCCAAATTACATGATTTATGGAATCAATGCAAATGCGCCCAATTTGGATTACCGGGTGTCAGTATCTAACTTTCAAAAGGATCGAGTTTTTATTCCTTCTTTTTTCTTATGCCCAATCGAAAGAGCTTTACCATTAGAATCGAGTATTAAGTGGAAATCCCTGTGGAAAAAAAAAAATACAAATCTGTGACAACAAGCCGTCTATCTCTCGAGCTCGAGAGAATTTTAAGATGCTCTTGATTTTTTTTCAAGCTAAGTTGAGTTAATTAAACGTCCAAAGCTAAAAGCCCTTTTGAACTAAGATTTTGTTCTTGGGCCCAGCCTTCTGGAGGCGTAGAAGCGATGGATAAAAGACTTTCGATTCCCTATATAATTCTTGCTTTCCCAAACAAATATTCATTCTTGAACCGGTAAGTCTCAGTTTCCCTTGCTAAGTAGAAACTCATCGCTCCATTTTAAAGTTTTAGAGGCTTCGTCGGCTGGATTTTCTGGATCGGCCCACGAAGAAGAAGAAGAAGAAGAAGAAGGAAAGGCCCAGCATTTGAGGAACTTGATGAGATCGCGAGTCAACTCGCGATTTCAACGAGTTTAGCGAGTTTGACTTGTCATCCTGAAGCGATTCCGACTCGCGATTTTAAAAAGCATTTGGTTTGATGCTTATGGAGTTGAACGTTGCCAAAGCCCAAAGGTAATTTCTCTCCCTCTCAGTGTTGGTTTTGCTTCTTGGTCAGCGAACATTCACTTCCGCTTTCTACTTCTTCTTCTTCCTCAGTCGTCCTGCAATTACTTCTTCCCATTTTTATTCAAATTGCAGCACACCCATATTCTCAGTTTTTATTGGATTTTGAGGACACCCACACCCCCATCAAGCAGTAAGTACTTTGTATGACTTGGTGGGATTACTAAGACGTTTGCGCTCTGGCGTGTATGGTTGACTCGATACAGTTGATTCCTCTTGAATTTTTCGCTTTTATAGGTCGAGGTTAGATCACTACCCCGTGCCAGGAAGGAAACCATGATTTTCCAATTGCGGGACCGAACTGCTCGGACCTCGAGAAATTACTCCTCTTTTTTTTTTTTTTTGGCTTTCTAATGAAATAGCACATTTGATACATTTGATCGAATCTTCTTAAGTAACGGTTGATAACATCAGAATCCATGAAAACCCACGCCATCACAATTCCACGCCACCTGCTTGATTAAATTCCAGAAAGCATCTGCTTTGGGATGGTCTTCTTAAATTATACACCTTTCTATTTGTACTGTCACCATGTACTTCAACTCTCTGTATCCATGCTAATTCTGAACACTTGACCAGTGATCCTCCAGGTTTCTCCTATATGCTCACCTTGAGGTTTTGTAATATTTCTGGTATTGGCAAAACTAGTGTCACGCTGAGCCACTGAAGTATGTTAACTAGCTTAAATATGTTCAATGCAACATACATTCATCTCTCCCCTATGACAGTGTGAACAGACAAGTTTCCCCTTGGCCTTCCTCTTCCATCCACTATTTCCTGTCATTCAATATCTAATATTTTCTAACCACACAAAACCTGGGTCGCTAGTGTTCCTGTGTATGCTGGAAAATGATAGTTTATTTTTAAACTTTTGATTGCAGTGAAATCAGATCTTTAGCTGGTTGAGTTGTCTTCTCTTTGGTAGCTGATACCTGAAGTCAGAGGCAGGCAGTCATTCAGCTAAATGGCGAGTCTCATATTGACATTTTCTCCTTGTATTAGTACTAACTGTACAAGGAAGTGCAGCACATCAAAATGTTCCATCCTCCTACGATATTACACCTCTTCTTGGACTCGTAAGATGGAGGACATTGTAGTATCCTCTTACCAGGCTCGTCATTATCAGGGTCAGCTGAGTTTACAATTTTGTAAGCCAAGTGAGTTCCCCTCCCTCATAATTATCATGGTCATCTAATTCTGCAAATAATAAGCCAAATAAATTCCCCGCAGGAAGTCTTAGTAGTTACCTTAGCCATGCAGTTTCCTGTTCCTAATATTGGAGTACTTTTTTTCTTTAATGAGGTACTCTTTAGTTGTTTCTTGCACCTTGGCTATAAAAATTTTGTGATTGTCAAATAGCTTATTACAAATTGCGTGTTACAGGCAATGTTGTTCAATTTTGAACACTTCTTTCCAGCTCTAACATTGCCAATATTTGGTGCAGTCTTTCCTAGAGGCCATTCGTCTTTCTTCTCTTCAACAGTTTGTCAAGTGAACCAAGGGGATAGTGCCTTTAGTGGCGAAAACATTACACTAGATCAGCAAATTTTAGAGCAGGAGCTCCAAGTTGCCATTAAGGAGGAAAACTATGCAAAAGCTGCAAAACTCAGGGATACACTTCGTAGTATTCAAGAGGATAGCAAAGCATCCGTCCTAGCAGCAAATGCTGAATTTTACAGATCATTTAAAACTGGAGATTTATCTGCCATGCAAGCTATTTGGTCAAAAGGGGATCATGTTTGTTGTGTACACCCAGGTGTCCTTGGCATATCTGGTTATGAATCGGTCATGGATAGTTGGATTCATGTATGGGGAAACTATGAGTTCCCATTGGAGATTGAGCTGCGAGAAGTTAGAGTCCATGTTAGAGGGGATTTGGGCTACGTAACTTGTGTGGAACTGGTTAAAACCAAAGGTAGCAGCTGGGGAGGACAGTTTGTGACTAATGTGTTTGAGAGAAGTGATGGTCAATGGTTCATCTGTGTCCATCATGCTTCACCTGTTGACTTTTGAAGAGTGTTCGCTGAAATTTTTTTTGTTCACTGGCAAAATTGTCTGTTTCTGATGGATCTGCTGCACTAGTTTGATCTTGTCATGTTCTTTAATTGGTTGCTTGATTTTTTAGCATGTTATTCACTCTTTCTTGAAATAGAGGGAATAGCTTTGTTGTGAATGTAATCACACAAATGTTCGGTAAAGAAAAGGGTGACCCTCACAGTAAGTTGCTACTAGTCCAAACAGAACTAGCGACACTTTTAAGATTGTCATAGTGTTGGAGTTTGTTGCAGAAACTGTTCATCCCACTTTATGTATGGCGATTTCCACAGTATCTCCCTTGTCTTCGAGTTTTCTATGAAAGAAGATCATTAGATGGAGCGCCTCCTCATGATGTGTCATCAGAATCTTATGGAAATTGAAATAAATGGTTCAAACAGAAGTTTTAATGGAATAGGGCTATGTCAAACAATCAAATATCATTTGATATTAGAGCTTTATGGAACTTTATGCATTCATCGGATGTTGTATCTTAATCTCTACAAAACTTTCATAATGTGGTTACTAAAAACTATTTATCTCAAGAATGGAGCCCCAGCTTATTTGATTGAAAGACCAGAACGTGAAGAATTGAGAAAATTAGAACTAATTTGGAGGTAAGAGTGTAGTTTGCAAGTCAATCCGTGCTCACATCCCCCTCTCATCAGTGATGTGACGTATTGATATTTTCAATTTTCAACAATGAGAACTGATCCTTTCCATCAAAACAGCGTGGAGGTGAAGCATTGCTACCTCACAATTAGAGAAGATCTGCTAGGGTTGCAGATTCAACCTCTAAGATGACTTTCTTGTATTAACCAGTAAAGCAAATTGCAGTAACTCTATAAGCTAATAAAGCCATCCAAGCATCTTCCTCTTTCATGTCAAACTAGGCCCCTGCACCTGCAATACTAAGGATGATTCCGGGGACCCATCTTGACTAAATTTTACCGCCTACTGGAGGAGCTTCCCATACAATGCTTATTCATCAATTTGTGCACCAGCGTGTAATCTAATATCGTAGAATGTGACGATAGTGGCTTTTCTGGTTCAGTGCACTAGTTTGATGATTAACCAACTCAAGCAAGTGTGATGTAACGTGCATTTGCAACTTAAAACTCTTCTATCATTTGAACAAGAGTCGTGAATCACGTAATCACATGTAGGTGTACATAATGATGGCACTAAATCCATCTCTACCTCATTTTATTCTACCCAACTGTAATTTGGCTTCTCTTTACTTTGATGGGATAATGTTTACAAACATATAATTACAATAACTGGACAGGCCAACCAATTAAATCCGTCAATCCTGGAATTAGAAAAGTAAAAGATCCAGTTCATTAATCCTGCCCAAATTCACCGTGCCATCAGCAGATGAACTTCCAGAAAACATTTGGTAATCCATGAAGCTAAGAAAAAGGAGAGGGTAGATCATTCAGGAACATTCCTATAAAGAATTACAGCTCTCAAGTCAGGAACCAAGAAAAAAGGACATTAACGAATCAAGTAGTCTCAGGGTTTTCTCAAAGGAGGGATTAAATCCCTTGAAAATAGCCTAAAGTACCAAACATTTCATTTTCCGTGTAGTCAGAAGCTTCGACATCATATGCGGGCGGTATTATCTGAACTTCATCAACCCTCATAATCAGCCAACAAAACTTTTGCTTTCAAGTCAGGTGCAATCCCTTGATGATTGCGTGTGATGCGTCAGGCAGGCAGCAAAATGCTGAGCAGTCCCCAGCCCCAATTCCCATTTAATTACACAAGATCCCTCAGCTTAAGCGCATTCCAAGCTGGAGTTCTCCAGCACTCCAAGTGCATCGAATGAAGAGGCAATTTATGACTTCGCCGCCCTCTCCACTCAACCATACAAGAAGGTGGTATTTATGCTTGTTTGCTTTACAAATGGACTCGAATCCCTTTAAAACTCATGATTAAGCTATAATAATTTCAGAGAACCATACTCCTCGGTGCAACTGTCACAGGATGCATCAACAATGCACGCCATTACCATTCATAGGTATGGCATTGCATGAGCCATTCAAAAACTTGGATGCATTTCCATTTATGCAACTTTTCATGACTGAGGGTCCATTATTTATGCCGTTGGCGATTGCCTTGCTTCCATAGCATAGGACTCCATCCCACTGCCCACATGAAGCTGCTATAAGTCCTGTTGCAGTTGAAAGTGAACAGTAAAACATTAAGGCAGGTTAATCAGAAGAAAGCTAAAATGCTGTCAATAGCAATCAAGAGTGAACTGGATAATAATTTCTATCTTACTGGCACTGCCAAATAAAATTGCTGAGCTAGGTGCCTAAGATAATTTAAATATTCAAAATGATAATGCAGAAACTTCCACCATGGGTCAAAGAACCAATGAATTCTCCCAATTCCAACAGAATAAAACCGACACAATAAGATTACCTTGGCAAAGACGCACTATTAAACGGGAAACACAACTGAACAGACCAAGCAAATTCACAAGCAGTGACACTATTCTAGATGAATCATGGATGCTTCTCAGAAAGTCATCAATTAGGTTCATCAGTGATTGCATCAGCTCAAGAAAGTTCACCAGCAATATTAAGTGGAACTTTCTCTCTAAGATAGTGGTTACAGTGAACGAACGACAAATGTACAAATGAGTAAAAAACCATGGATACATTGACGTGTGCATGAATAGGGATGAGAAACATTTTATATTCAACAATGCATTACCTAAAAAGAGACCAGAAGGTTTTCCTGGCCTTGACTTGAACTCAGGGTGGAACTGAGCACCTATGAAGTACGGATGGTCAGGAAGTTCCACAATCTGCAATCAATGTACAGAATTAAATATGAAATCAACAAGAAAGGAGAAGTACTTAATAGCACTGAATCATCAAGTACTGCCACAATTATAACAAACAAACTACAATTGAAGTAAATAATATTAAGTTGTATTCAAAAACATAATAAAAGTACCATGAATACTTACTTCCATTCGCTGCCCACTTTCATCCTTGCCAACAAAGCGCAGGCCGGCCTTTTCCAGTTCTGGTACAACCTCAGGATTTACCTAGGTGACATCAACTAAACTTGTTAATGACCAAGCAAGCAAAAGAAAAGAAGATTACTCGGGACTGATATGACAAGTAGTTCTATGCTAATATGGATTCACCTCATATCTGTGCCGATGTCGCTCATCAACAAACCTTACATTGCCATACCTAAAGGATTAAAAAATATATGAATACATCAAATATTTTTGTGATACATCATCTCCTGTAAGTGTGACACAACCATATAAAATACGATTTAGCCTTAAGCACTTGTTTATCCAAATTTAATACTCCTAAACATGAAACAAAGTTCAAAATCTCCCAATTCCTTACAACTTTGCAGATTTGCAGTCAGTGTTCCTGAAATAAGTCCTCCTTGATCCTAAACGCATCGTCCCTCCCATGTGAGTCTTTGAAACCTGATAAATGTAGCCCATGAATGAATGAAAAATGAATTTACTAAGCCAGAAGGAATTAAAATTATCATCTTTAGTAAAATATTGTAGAAGTAATGCATGCCTCTGGCATGAATATGACACAAGGATTCTTTGTCTCAGGATCAAATTCCGTGCTGTTTGCGTCATGCAAACCCAACACAGATCTTGCAAACTCTATAACAGCAATTTGCATCCCCAAGCAAATGCCCAAGAATGGGACATTATTTTCCCTTGCATACTTTGCTGCGAGAATCTTCCCTTGCACCCCCCTATCACCAAACCCTCCTGGAACCAGCACTCCATCCGCACCCTGTGCAAAAAAACAGTTCATTTGTATAATCAGTTGCAATCACAGAACTAGCTTGTATCAGCAAATGAGGAAATCAAGACTGCATATTGGGCCAAAAGGCTATTAAAGTATAAAACTAAATGTACCTTCAATGAATTCCATGCATCTTTATATGCCTCGGGAGACTGCTGGGAAAACTTAGTTGTCAAGGACTATTGTCTATTGATTGTATACAATCTAACTTCTATTCGCAACATACAACAGAACAAAAATAATAAGCCACATAAGAAATGAGCTCAGCTTCACCTCTTTCCAAGTGATATCCTCCAGGTCGCTTGCAGGAACCCAGTCTACAATAAGTTTCCTTCGGCAGACAACAGAAGCATGCAAAAGAGCCTGCCATATAACCCAAAGTATAAGACTCTTTTACAATACAACTTCTAAGCATTACATTGCACACATGGATTCTGTGAGCATATTTTTGATAAATTAATCTGTCATTATGAACAGACCGCACATTTACAGCCCAATGTGACAGGGAACAAAATGCCAATCAGGCAGATGTTCCAGAAACTTCATTTCCCCAAAAGATTTTGAAATGGAAACAAAGGAAATTGTAATTGTTTTCAAAAAGAGACTCATTTGGAAAATTTTCACACAACTAAAGTGGTTGCATCGGACTTGAGGGGCAAAATGTGAACCCAACCAGCAAGAACCAAAGAAAGGAAAAGGCATTAAAGCAAGTAATCAAAACGCAAGCATTGCACAATCATCCAAGAGATGTATTATACAAAATGCCTGCAAAAATATGACTCTTCAGTAAGCCACTCACCTTCAAGACAGAGAGATAAGAATCTGACAGCCCTGTGTATTTTCCTACCATAGCAATTCGTACCTGCAATATGCACAAAATAAAAGCATGACAAGTGATACCACATGGATAAATATGCCTAGACTGACCAAATAGAAGTTCCAAGGCCTACCGGATCAGACAACTGGTCATAAACTTTTGTCCGAGCAGTCCATTCCTCCAACTCTGGCTTCCTTGCAATCCTGGAAAGAAATGATGACATGTTGAGTGATACCCAAGAAAGCAGAACAAAGGGGCAAGCATTCATTTATTGAATGATAAAACAAAAGGCGAGGGAGAACTGATTCACACCACATACCCCATAAGGTTCAGTCCCTTCAGAATTGCTTCATGTGCCTTTTGGTCCTATCATGAGGGGTTGAAAAGAGGCACAAAGAAGCTCTATTAAGCCTTTTGCTATGAAACAAATATGAAGGTGTATGGTTTGAATTTCAAAGTTCTTAAACTACTTACTCTTAGCAGCAAAGGAATGTGCCAAATGTTTGGGACATCATATAGAGTCATGATGTTTTCTACCTATAATCAAGTTGCTTACAAATGATTAATGATCGGTCAAAAAAGGCCAACAAAGCTTATCACCATTTAAGAGCAGTACCGGCACATGGCAAAATTGAGAGAGCTTTCCTTTAACATTCTCATCAAGCGCCTGTGACAGATGACCTGACAACTTTAGTCTACTATCAGCACAATTATTAAAAGAAGTACAGAAGTGATAGATGAGGCAAACCTTTGCACTTCTACAAGCTAGAATATTTGGGGTCAAACCCAGTCCTCTAAGACCTCGGACGCTATGCTGGGTAGGCTTTGTTTTCTGTGGGACAATATGACAGAGGCTATGGTTAGCATGCCAAGGACATAATTCAGGAACACATCCATATCTAGCATCTTAAGAAATCAGTCAATTGACAAATTGATTCTAACAAAGATACCTGTTCACCAACAACATTGAGTACAGGAACAAGGCTGACATGAATCAAGCAGAAATTGCCAACTCCTGCAGAAATATTTAGTTGGGTAAACAACAATGTTTCGCCAAAAACTCTCGAGCTAATTTACTTAAATCAAACATGGTGTAACCTTACCTACTCGGTAAGAGAATTGACCAAGTGCCTCGATAAATGGCATAGATTCGATATCCCCTGCATTGATATGAATTTAGTCCGCCCAGAACCAGGAAAATGATAGTCACTACTAAAGCTACTTACCTATAGTTCCACCGAGTTCAATGACGCAAACATCTGCCGGGCCTTCTTGACCGTCAACTGGTATCATGGCTGCACGTTCTATCCACTCTTGAATGGCGTCCGTAATATGTGGAACCACCTAGAAAACAGCAAAATTTGGTTAAAACTATAAAAAACCCAGCACTACAGAGAACCTAAAGTAAACGTAAAATTAAACCACGGACAATGCTATGTCCAATTGAATAAGAGTAGTAATAGTTGCAAAGCTCTAACTTTTACAATATCAAATTGCCTAACAGACCTGGACAGTCTTTCCGAGATAATCACCTCTTCTCTCCTTGTCAAGAACTGACTGTTAAAACACCAAAAATATATTAAATTTAGGAAGGCGCATTTCTCGACTGTCAAGGACATCCATATACAGAATGCAAGAAATTTGATGGGTTGAATACCTGATAGATTTTGCCAGTTGTGATGTTATTATCCCGAGTTAAAGTGATGTCAAGAAATCTTTCATAATTTCCGAGGTCCAAATCCACCTAAGAAACAATTTCAGATGAACCTTTTACTCCACTGCCAGGAGAAAATTCTAGAGAACATGGGCAGAGAAGCAAAGAGCGCGCATATGCTCGATCAGCAAGTGCAAGTGTGCAAATGAGACATGTAGGTCGGTTGCATGTACAAGGTTACCTCGCCACCATCATCTAAGACAAACACCTCGCCATGCTCGAAGGGGGACATAGTCCCGGCATCGGTGTTCAAATAAGGATCTGAAAAGCATCATAGAACAAGGAGAAACAATCAAACCAAAGGAGGCAAAGAAGCGTAAAAGAGATGGCAAGGCAGACGGGGGGGCGACAGAGGGGGGATACCAATCTTAATAGAAGTGACGCGGAGGCCGCAAGCTTTGAGGAGGACCCCGATGCTACTGGCAGTGACGCCTTTGCCGAGGCCGCTGACGACTCCACCCGTGACGAGGACGTACTTCATTGTCTCTGGCAAAAGCAAAAGCCCATGGGGCGTGCTAAACGTCAGTCGAGGTTTTGTCAATGAGGAAGGTATTAAGTAGCAAAGTCAAAAAGACGAGAGCGAGCGGCTTGTCGGGGGTGATAAAAACCAAAGGACAAGGCAAGAACAAAGCGGATAGACATGGATATGGATGTTAATCTGTAACGAGAGAAAGACAAAAGACAAGGAAGAAGCGGCTGCTGGGTGGGAACGGAGAGAATGATAAGAAACCTTGTTCAGCTCACAATGGCGGTTGACACAAGGCCGCTCCCCACGACCGTTGCTCCGGTTTGCGTCGGCGTGAGACGTGGAGAGGTTAGTACCCTCGCGCTCTCTCTCTCGCTCTCTCGCTCTCTGTTTCTCTCTGTGTCTCGCTCTCGCTCTCTCTCTCTCTCTCGCGCTCGCGCTCGCTGGCTGGGCTTCCCTCCTTGGCGTGGCGGCGGGCGATGGGAGCGGCGATGTTTCAACTTCTTATTTAGAGAGAGACGAGGACTCCCCTAGTCGCCCCACCCTCAAGAGGTCAGACACGGGAATCAAGAGGAGTTTAAATACCCCCACCACCCCCCCCACCCACCCACGAAGGGAAGGGGAGATGCGAAAAGGCTAACTCCCTACTCAAACGGTAATATAAAAAAATCTCATATTATTTACTTGAAATGTTAAGGTATATAAATATTCCAGGATCGCACTTTCCCCTTTTTTCTTCGATATTCATCCATCTCCTTTTCTAATTCTATTAAGTTTACGCTGCACGGGTCTGTTAGTTCTAAAATTAATGGCGACGATTATAATTAAAGTCTTATCCATCCGTCGCATTTATCAATTTCAATTATAAAACTTTAAGTTTGTTTATTTTAATTATAAAACTTAAAAAAATTGACGTATTTGGATCTTTTCATTTATCCCATCAAAATAATGATGATATTTCCTTGAACCAAATGAACTGATTATCCCTTCTCACAGACAGAGCATTTTAATATTTTGATATGAAATTCAATTGAGGCCATGTGTCTAAAAAAGAATAATTACTCATAGGGTCTTACCAAACACAAATCAAAAGATGCTTAGGTTAATTTTTTTCATTCACTTACACTAATAAACAGCGGAAGGATTTGGCTAAATTGAGTTCAAATGGAGGAAGTGATAAACCTCTGAAAGAGACAAGCTGGAGATTTAATTTCGGCTACAATTGTCTCATTTTCGAATAAATTTGAGGGAGTACACGAATCATGCTAAGGCTATAAAGTGAAAAAAAAAAAATGAGAGAGAGAGGTTAAAAAGAAGGGGGGAACAGGAGACCTTGCTTGGCGCCGCCAAGTTGGCGGCTATTACTATTAGGGTTTCTCTGGTGCAGAAAACGCACGTGCCCATCAATGAAGCAGCTGGTCGTCCTCTTCCTCGTCCCGGAAGGTGCAGCGAACTCCCCTGTTCCTCCTCCTCCTCCTTCCCCAAACCCTGCCTCCGCCTGTCTCCTCGACTCTGACCCTCCAGACTCTCCCGCTTATGTCGCCGCCGAAGTGAACCGCCTTAGGCACGACCCCAACCCCGACCGCGCCTTCTCCTTCTTTCGTCCTGTGGCTTCCCTCTGGACCCTCACTTTTGCCTCCTCCGTCTGCGTCCTCTCCCCCCTTCACCTCCCTCTCCCTGCTCCCGCCTCGATTTCGTCCTCTCCGCCTCATCGCCTTGCGGCAGGGTACTCTGCTCTTCCTTTCTCGATTCTCTTGCTCTGCTGGGGGGACACCCTCTCTTCCTATTTTCAGGCCTTGACGAGATGCCATCGATTCCTCTTTGTGTTCCTGTGGTGTTCTTGGGCATAAGTTTCTCCTATTCGCTTATCATTAAAAAAAAAAAAATCCTGATATTTGCTTTTAATATTGATGACATATTATTAACTGAGCATTGGCATCTACAGTCTAATACTTGCAGGATGGCTTCTTTATGATGATTTGGGCTTTGTGCAGTACCATCTTACTGGAGAAGGGCGCTGATGATGACACACTTGGAACTTGATACCTTTTGACAGCATGCGCCAAATTGGAGCTTTTGCAGTGGCCATGAATCAAGGCAGCAGCAGTGGACATCGGACACAGTGTCGTGCTCTCCCAAATAGGCGGACTTCAGTATATGCATAGTCACTCAGGGAGATCCCAGCAGCCCGCCAATCGATGAGAACCTCATAACCCGACGGGATGTAGCAAAGGTATTGGAGGTGACCCAGTCTCGACCATGTGGTGGAATAACAAGCGAGCGGCTCCATCCAATTCGTGAGTCCTGCAAAGGGCCTTGGTATAAGTGTAGTCATTGGGAATAAAATCGAGCCACTTCAACTGCTCATACAGAGTGATGGCGGCAGCGGGATTGGGGCTCTCGATCAAGCTGTTGAAGCGGAGGCCGAACATAGGCCTTGACGAGGGAGTTGAGGGGGCCTGCTCAGCATAGCAAAGAGAATGCAGTAATGAGGGAATAGCAGAACACCGTGCAAAAGGAAGGAGATGATGCGGCAGGAGAAGCGAAATCGAGGCCGGAGCGGAAGGCGAAGGGGGAGAGGACGGAGATGAAAGTGGCCTAAGTGGGAGGATCGACAGGAAAGTCACAGGAATCCAGGTGACGAAAGAAGGAGAAGATGAGGTTGGGGTGGTGCTTAAGCTGGTTCACTGCGGCGGCAACTGAAGTGGGAGAGATTGGAATCGGGGAACATTGGGAGGGTCTGGCGGGTCGGAGTCGAGGAGACGTGGAGGCAGAGAGGAACTGGGTTTGGGGAAGGAGGAACAGAGGAACTTCTTGGTGCACCTTACAACTGCAGGGGCGACCCCGTGTGCTTCGTTGATGATGTAATGTGTGCGTTTCCTTCTAGCAACAAAGAATCCCTACTTAGACTAGTGACTCTTCAGCTGCCGCCATGTCAAAATACCGAAATTTATAAAGAACAGCTTTTGAGAGAGAGACAGAGACAGAGACAGAGACTTGACTCCTCTTCGAGATTCTCTACTATGTATATATTTTTTTCTTTAGTTTTCTATATATCTTGATATTTCACATATATCTCATTTAATTGTACATATCTTGATTGACATAAATCATTTCATAAAATTAATAGATAGGTTGATGTACTTTTTATTATAATATATTAAATACACCGGAATTCTCCATTTAAATATATCACATCTCGTACCAAGCAAAAAGATTAGACTAAACGTATACTTTTTAAACAGTCGATCCATTAAATCTCATAAAGGTCACTGCGATGGCCTTATAGCCCTTGCCAAATTTGGATGAAAGCAAGCACCTTTGCTTGGTGCTGTCAACAGGGGCTATGGCCCTTGTCTGCAAAGTAGGGCAAGGACTGTTTGGTTGGAGAAAATTTCATCAATATATTGACGGAGTTAATAAAAAGATTCAAATGCATCAATTTTTAAAGTTTCATAACTAACATAAACAAACGTATTCTGACAAGAAAAAAGGAATTAATGTGACAAATTTTAGTACTTCTATTATAATTGTCCCAATTAACTTTATGTCGATTGAGTAATGTAGATCATGTGATACAAAGGTTTAATTAGGTCTTTTATAAGTCTTGTATTTACAATAGTGTATATTACAAATGACAAACTGAGACCACTCAAAGATTTTCATACAAATAAAAAAGCGATAACTTAATTAAACACGCAAGCCACACGAGAGGTATACATGGGATAAAGACCTCAGCCCACAAGAAGGGAGAACCATCGGCTCAATTGTGGAGGGGGGTGGAACTAGAGCTTAGTTACGACTTTCTATCGATTCTAGATTAGTGTCAGATAAACCAAAAATGTGTTATAGAGTAATTCATATTTTACAAAGGAGCATGCGCTCTATAACCTCGTGAAGAGAAACTTTTTGTGGGCTGTAGTGAAGAATTTTGTAAAATTAGTGTACAGTTCTTTGATTCTGCTTATAGTGAAGATTTATGCTAGATAGAGACGTGAATGCAAAATAAATGACGTTCTGACAAAGATGTTTTATTCCTAGCTTAGACCCACTTTCCATCGTCTTGTTGGAGTTGGAGTTGGCCCTTGGGATGATATGCAAAAGTTCGACGACAAGATCCCCACTCGTGAAATTGATAATTTTCAGGTTAGCCCTCTACTCTTGCTCCCACTCCTACTCTCAGTCACTTTTATGATTGGAGTTTAAATCATAGGATTGCCAAAATTGGTAGAGGGATTTAGGGATTTTCAATTAGAAATTGATAATCAACGTTCGAATCTCATCAACTGCGAATCTCATCAACTGCATGCAAAGTAATCGATTTATAAACTTGCAGAATATTCACGGTATTACCTTATCATAATACTTGAGAAATTTCCCCGTGTTCTCGTGCACTTCATTCTGATTTGTTGTCCAGTAGAATGATCTTTACTATTATACTTCATATAAATAATACCCAACACTCTTCATGAGCCGGTAAAATCGTATGGGGTGACAGTGACAATGACGGTTTTAGTCCACACGAGAAGTTTCTCGGTCTAAACTAGATGGTTTTCCATTTGAATCAAACAATTTACTAGCATTCACCTTCTTGTATCAACTTAATCTATCAAACAAATTTTCTGCAAAAGATGGCTAGAGCACGGCCCACATAACGACTCTGAACCTTTCAAGTATATTGGCTTTTTCTAGTCATGAAGGCCATTTCACTTAAATCTGTTTTCTGAACTTAAATTATTTAGATAAGTACACTAGAAGTGTCATAATTTTAGTACGGCGTTTTTTTTTAAGTGTTACAAATTTAAAAGATTGATAACTTAAGTGACATTGGCAATTTACCTTGCTAGAAAATCTAACATAGACACAAGTCATCATATGTGGCATCACGGACGTTAACATAGACAAATAATAAAAAATTTAAAGATAAAAAAATTCCACATTGAAATGGAAAATTAATTAAAAAAATTCATGTAAGACGATTTATCAAAGATGGCAATCAAATATATAAATTTACTTCGATGTGACACTTAAATGAAAAAAAGAAAAGTTATGACACTCAAGTATTATCACACTCAAGTGATAGCCGTATGCAAGTTACGGCACTCTCGCTTTCCTTATCCTAAGCATTTTTATTTATAGGTAAAATGGTCGGGTAGAGCCAATCAATGCAGCTATCCCTCTTAACTTTACCATGAGGGTCTCATGTAAGCAAATGCCTTGCATTTTTTTATTCTTTATAAGACATATTAATAGAAATCGGTATCATATAATATAACTAGCTATTTCTCATGAATGAGGTTTATTGCATATAAAATCCAAAACATTTAAAATTTAATTTTCAACAAAGATCAAAATAAAAATATCATCAAAACAATCATTATGTACTAATACATAAGTAGTATTAGTTATAAATTACCTCAACCACTGTATAGTTCTACACTCTAAACACCCATCATACTCTTTTCTTATTTTACTCGCACCAACTCAAATAGAAATAAGTAGGTTAGGTTTAATATTTAAATGAGCAATTATGTGAAAAGGACTAACGCATAAAGGCTCACACTTTTTCCATCTATTTTTTTACTCTCAACGCCTCCTATCACCTTAAATTGATCACAATATCTCTTGTAAGTCCTAGATTTTGAGATTTTTTCTTACCTTTTTCTTCTTTTGTTTCTTTGTAAATTTTGATGCATTTAAAATTGAAAAAAAAAATGTATTTGCCAATAATTTGATTGGATTGTCTTATAATGCAATTATAATTGTCATAATTTTCTTGTCAACAACTAATTATTCCACTTAATCAGTCATACCTTTCGGTTTTGTCAATGTAGTCCTAAATTTTTGGGTGATATTCCAATGTAATCCTCCTCACCAATTGCCACCAAAAGTTGCTCATATAGTGTCTACTCATTTTCCAGCTGTCCTAGTTAGTATGTTGACGTAGGCAATTTGTTGATTCATGCCGCAATTTGCGACGACAATTGGCAAGAAATACTACATGTAAATATCACGTAGATATGTAAGACTGTATTGCCAAAATTGAAAAATTAAAATTAAATTGATATATGTACAATAGGTTTAAGATTACAAATATTTAAATAATCACTCCTTCAACAGACATATATATAAGCATTTTTTGGATAAATATATTATGAGTGTCATAACTTTAGTACAGAGCTCACTTTAGTGTCATAAATTTGAAAAATCGATTACTTAAGTGCCATTGGCAATTTGCCCCGTTGGAAATCCGATATAAACACCAATCATCCTATATGGCATCGCCAGCTCTAACGTAGATAAATAATTTTAAAAAAAAATCAACAAAAATGAGAAATTAATTTTAAAAAATCCATGTAGGATGATTTGTCAAAAATGACACTCAAATAATCAATTTTACTCGAATATGGCACTTAAGTGAGCAAAACCACACTCAAGTGAGTGCTATACAAAAGTTATAATACTTATCTCCAGGTAATTCTGTCATAACATAGGTACCATCACTTGTCAATTTATTTGCGTGCACTATCTACTGACCATTTTAAACTCATCGCCTACACTTGCTAAATTTACTCAAATATGAACCTTGAAGTGTCATAGATGCTAACATGGAAAAGGGGAACATTATTCATCAACTATGATCTGTGAAGTGTTGTGCAGACCTAAGGTTCGAACACTAAATTAGATCTTCTTTGCCAGCCTTGTGGCGTGTTATAAATCATCCCTTGAGTTTTACCCTTATTTTCAATCCTTGTCCTTGGACTGTTATGATCCGTTCCTAATGAGATCTTGGCACATAACGAGTTAATGAGAGGACAAAAGGCCCTAAATTGAGATGGACTGACGCGAAGGGATCTTCCTCTTACATGCAATGGGTTTGGGGGGATGGGCCAGCACCTACCACTCGTACATATGTACGTATATATCATACTGTTAAAAAAAATTTTGGATGTGTGTGCTGCGGAAACATGGTTTTGGTATTAGTTATAGTTTTTTGTTAGTGATGTTGTACAAATGTATGAAATAGTTTGTAGAGGATGAACAAGGGACATTGATAGAACATGGGATATGGGATATTTTGAGAAGATTTATGGGACAAAAATAGTTTCACTAGCTTATAGATGGTTATACAATAGTTGAAGGAGGTGTTGGTGAGGGAGCGATGTGGTTTTTATGGTTAGCTCCCACCCAAAACATGGAGCACTTGCTCCTTTATATAGGCTGCCAAAGTAGGTGGAGGAAGTCTCTAGACTTCTCTACAAATGGCTACTATTATATTATAGTAACATACGATGGAGAATTCTAGAACACACAAGAGATGGCAGCTTGTAGACTCTTCTAGAATTTTTCTTGAATTTTCTAGCTCAAATCTATCTTGAAGTTTCTAGAATTGGATCACAAATTCCAACACTCCCCCTTGATCTAATTTCGGGATAATCCGGACTTGTGTTGTAAAGTCTCGGACATACCTTGAAATTTTTCTTGTAATTTGTCTCATGTCTTTTATTCCATTTTAATTCCATGATCCATTGCATTCTCTTGTTGGAACATTTGCACTTGCCTTTGAACATGTATGACTTTTCTTCAACAATGTCCCATATGTCTTGGGGCATCAAAATGCTCTTAATTGTAGTTGTTAGCTCGGACTCTGGCTCTAGCTCTCGTAGGCTCTAGCTCTGGCTCCGGCTTTGGTTCTGGCTCCGGCTCCGGCTTTGGTTCTGGCTGTGGCTCCAACTCTGGCTCTGTTGGCTCTCGCTCGGCCTCTAGCCTTTGATTCTGGCTCTAACTCCGGCTCTGGCTCTGTTGGCTCTCCTCGAGCTCTGGCCTTTTTAGTTGAGGATGGTGAGGACAAACGCCCATAACCATCCAATATGCCTGGCTCTGATACCATGTTAAAAAAAATTTTGGATGTGTGTGCTGCGGAAGCATGATTTTGATATCAGTTATAATTTTTTGTTAGTGATGTTGTACAAGTGTATGAAATAGTTTATAGAGGATAAACAAGGGACATGATAAAACATGGGAGTTTGATGGAGGTACGATAAAGATCTTGACCTCTCATGGTGGAGGGTTCACCTCACACACAAGGTGGAGGGTTTACCTCTCCAAAACATGGAGCACTTGCTCCTTTATATAGGCTGCCAAAGTAGGTGGAGGAAGTCTCTAGACTTCTCTACAAATAGCTACTATTATTTTATAGTAACATAAGATGGAGAATTCTAGAACACACAAGAGATAGCAACTTGTAGACTCTTCTAGAATTTTTCTTGAATTTTCTAGCTCAAATCTATCTTGAAGTTTCTAGAATTGGATCACAAATTCCAACACATACATATGTAAGTATATTCTCAGGGTCCATCTTCGTACATTGAACAGTGGCATTAACCTATCTTTCTGAGGCTGGTGCAGCCAGTGTGTTTTTTTCATCTCGGAGGAATAATCACGTGTACAGTCTGAGCCTGCTAGTGATTGGCTGGCGACATATGGGACAACTGGACAATCTTCCTTCGCATTCTCCGCAAGTCTGCAGTTAATCATGTTCACTGTATCAGTAAGCCTGGAAAGGAGAGCTGTAGTTAACAACGGCAAAGAACACTTTCAAGAAGCTTCACCATGTGACCGCAACCAAATGCCATGTTCTTGGGATTTGTCAGGCAAATAGGGCACACCTATACAGAGAACAGGAAGATGGATAAAAGAGGTAGTGAGCAATATTCTCAGTACTGGAAAGTCATCTGTTATGCTGCAAGGTTGTAAGACAATTGTCAACGAGTCCCATTGCTCGGAAAAATTATGTTGTGGAATCTGGACCCAACCTAGTTACTCACTAGAGCCAGAAATCCATGGATAACTGTGAAAGGAAATTACTCCTGGGTTCATTTCCTTGACAACTTCATGCGAATTTGGTTTATCGCAGGACTAACTTCTTGCATTTGTTTAATGGAATACTCCCGGTGGATTATATCAGAAAGATTTGGCAGAATGCTTTCAATATCAGTGATTACTTTAAAGTGTGTCTAACCGTGATTAACATTTGAATTGATAGATTACACCAGTGTGCCTCTCACTTTTCCAGTCCAGCAGTACCTTCCAGCTCAAAAAAACTTACAGATGAGAAAACAGGACTCGCAACCTTTGTCATCTTTACCTGGTTCTGTTGGTCATCAGCTGTGGCTGAGAGGTTGGTAGGCATTCTGAGTATGCCATCACTGTGCGGAACTCCCCCTGGTGGAGGACGTGGAACTATCCTTTTTGCTTTGCCCCTGGCATGACTTTTTGGTCCGATAAAAGGAATGGGCACACAGATTACGGTGGGATCAGGAAACAATAATTTAATCACTATATTTAGTTAAAATAATGCAACATCCTGATTCATAAACACTAAGGTATTTGGACGGTGTTGCTATTTAATGGACTAAAAAGATGCTGAATGTTCGTAACGGGGAGAAAGATGTGGGACGCAGACATACGTACCCAAGCATTCCAAGCTCGAGGGTGGCTTTGTACTGGAAGGGAATCTCCATGAGAGCAGCAAGAGCGAATGCTGTTTCTTTCTCCGATGGACTTCCACTTTTAGACATGGTGGCAGTGAAATTCACAAACTGCTCAGACACAAATTTTCTTTAATGAAGTGTTGAACCTGAAATATTCTGTAAACTTTATAAATAGATTTAACTAAGATTTTTGGCCTGGGCAGTTGGCCTTGATCTAGAGCAGTTTGCATGCAGTTGGGAGATTCCAACAAATGATTTTCAGCTCCTAAATAAAAACTCTCTCAATCCCTCAACAAACTGTGGCAATCATATGATATTAAACTCCCAATTCATAGGAGTGAGAGTAGGACGAGTAGGAGCGAGAGTAAAGAGGTGACCTGAAAATTATCATATTCACGTGCAGGGATCTTGTCGTCGAACTTCTGCATATCTTCCCAAGGCCCATCTCCAACTCCAACAAGGACGATTGAAAGTGGGTAAAAGCTAGGAATTGAATATCTTTCTCAGAACATACACTTATTTTGCATTCACTTCTCTATGGAGCATAAGTCTGTACCATAACCAGAATTTAAGGACTGTACACTAATTTTGCATGATTCTCCGCAACAGCCAAATGAAGAATTTTGGCCGTAGAAAAAGGTTCATTTCACGAGGTTATAGAGCACATGCTCTTCTTGAAAAAATTTGATCTACTCTATAATGCGTCTCACACTCATCTAGAGTTGATAGAAAAAAGTAACAAAGCTCTAGTTCTACCTTGCTTCCACGATGGAGCTAATGGTCCTCTCTTCTTGTGGGCTGAGCTCTTGATCCCTTGTATCCACACTCCTTGTGACCTGTGTGTTTAATTCAGTTATTGCTTTTCATTTGTATGAAAATCTTTGAGTGGTCTGTCATCAAGACTTAGTTAAACCTTTGTAGCATGTGATCTATATCACCTAATTTGTTAGATTCATCAATCCAAATCTAGACAAGTGCCGGAAGTCATGCCAGGCATTGCATTTCCATTGACGACTCAACATGTATTTTCCCTTGTGTACCTCATTCATGCCTGTCTATTAGTTTTCCTCTCCCTCCTTTTGGCAGGGCGTGAATGACGGTGGTTGCCCCACCCTTTGGGGTGGAGAGAGAGACAATTTTTTTTTTTTAATTGTAGAGGCAATTCATGTTCAAACCTGGCCATCTGCAATGATAACTAATATATGGAACTGGCCACCACTTTTCTCCACAATGTCCACGGCAGCCTCAACTATCGGTCCATAAGATGTTGGCCCTATTAAATAAAGTACAAAACGAGGTATTTGATACTAATCCAGAGAGAAAGGGAAGTGACAACTATAAACATGCCAGAAATCACCAACCTGAAAGTGTCAAACTCGGAACTATTTTTCTATAGCAGGCTAAAACTTCCTCAAATCCGTGGCAGGGGGAATGATCACTGTGAAAGCTGAATACTTCTCGATCATGAGTTGTGACTTAGAGAGTTGGGGGCAGGGAGATTAAGATGGTGAGATACAGATACACCAGACAGAATTTAGTAAGCGAATAACCATGATATAGTAGATATATACAATATAAAAAGAAGAAAAAAGAAACCACGCGCGTCCATCATACCATCTCCGAAGCCAAAGCAAGGAATTAAGTTGTCTTCGTCTAATGGAGCCAAAGTCTTTCCAATGATAGAGATGGCTGTCTCATAGGGATTCGGCACATCTCCGATGCTATGCAAGCTTCGCTTATTGAATGAGACCTTGCCTTGATAGCATTCGATTATGTTAGATGACGGAAACCGAGTTCTAACTAAATTAACGAATTTCAAGGTTCAGCGCATGTTATAAAACCTGTCCACTCATTGCTTTTGGTGAAATCTATGCCGAGGATAAGATTGGAGGACTCCAGTCCAGCTTCTCTTAAGGCCGTCGTCACCTGTGCCAGAGCATCCATAGTTTAGCGCGGCGCACTGAGAACTTTTGCACCCTACTGGGGATACTTGGAGCAAACCACAGTCTCGCCATAGAGTCCTCATTCGGCATAAGGGTTCCGCCATCTCAGCAGGGAAGAGGATACCTGATCAAGGGACGAGAAGCGATCTGGAATGAAGGCATATCTTTGCTTGGCGGGTGAATTCATTTGCACCTCTTCCTGATGGTCAAGAGATCTTCTGCTTATGCTTGTGCTTCTGGTGGTGGCAGGACGGCGGTGGTGCTGGCCGCAACAGAAGTTGCCCATATCTTCGGACTGACTTTGCCCAGAAGAAGAGTCTGAAGACATGATCGAGAGACATCGTTTACGGTGGGCGTGAAGGCAAAGGAAGGAACAAATGCCTCCGGGTTGGCCCTGTAACAGCAACGCCCACTTTTTTCCCGCTTTGATACCTTTTTCACGCGGCCACCAAAATAAACCGACTTGACGCTCACGCTAGGCCTGGGAATAACTGTATTTCGGGTCCTTACTTTAACCTCTAGAAGCTTGGTAGTTTGCATCTTTAAACTTTGGGCGTGTCCTATGGATAATCACATGTTAGGAAGCGGAATTCTATCGTTCCTTGCCAAACAATACGGATTTATCTTGGTGTAAGTAGATTTCAATAGATGTTGATAGGTGTAAATATATCGTTGATATGAGAATATGAGCGAGGTTTTGTCCAAATAACTTGTTGCTAATTTACCAACACTTTTATGGAATTACCAATTTCTCTTTGCTAGTTTTTTTTTTTTTTTTTTTGGTCAGTCTTCTATTTGCTAGTTTGCACATTAACCATTTTTGCATTAACTCATTAACTTTTATTTGTGTAACCTATCAAGGTTTCATATTTACTAACTCTCACATGAATTTACCAACATAAATTAGGGTGATTTCTGAAATTTGTCAAACTAAATTGCGATCACATTTGAATTGTCAACTCTCATTTAAGTTACTTACTACTGTTTTGTCATTTTTTTTTAAATTTACCGACTTTTGAATTGAGTTATTGATTTTGATTTATCTTGATTAGCAACCTCTAACATCTAATAAACTCTTTTCAGATATTACTATCCTAGGGGAAATTACGAAAAATGTCCTAAACGTATTGCACTTGTGGCAATTTAGTCACACACTTTTTAATTTGATAAATTTAATCTTAGACATGTTAATTGTTCTAATTTAATCATAAACATTTTGAAAATTTGCTAGCTGTCTTATGTACCACAATTGGCACTAACATAGACAATTTAAAATAAAAAAAATTGAATTTTTTATTCTTTTCTTTTTCCTTACTTTTTTTTCTAACCCTAGGCTAGCAAGGTCAACCACTAACCCTCTAGTGAGAGCCTCCACACCCCCAAGCCTAGTCTTGACAGCCCTTTTTCTGTTGGCCGGTGAGGGCCACGATACCTTCATCTGGTTTGGGTAAGAGTCATGGCCCTCACTCGCTAACTAGTGAGGGTGGTATTGCCCTCGCCTAGGTCTAGGGCAAAGTCTCTCTCCCGTGGCCGACGAGAGTCATGATGCCCTTACCTAGACCGAGGGTCACTAGCCCTTGGCTGTGGTCAGCGAGGATCAACCAATGACCTTGCTTGCCTAGGGTTAGAGGGAAAAAAAATAGAAAAATCTTATTAAAAAAATTTGTCAACATCAACACCGATCATGACACATGGGACAAATATTAGTAAACTCATATTAAGAGTTAGTAAAATTTAGGAATTGATAAGAATGACAAATACAAAATTAGTTAAAGATAACAAAGTCGAAAATTTGTAAATTGAAAAATAGAATTTGTAATTAATAAGTTAACAGCAAGTTATTAATATTATTTCAAAAATCTACCAGCTCATTTTTTGAACGGAGCAATAAAAGTGTCCACTTGTGAGGAAATTCATGTTTGAGGACTACTCTTTGGAGTCGAAAATTCTGCAAGTTCTCAATTAATTGTCCAAGTCATATGGCATTATCGCTAATATCTGGGTAATTATAGTGCATAAAGCATCACTCTTGAATTAAAATGAGAAAGGCAATTGCGAAATGTTGGAACAAAGATTAAAATATATTTTTCCTTTCAAAATTATCCTCGTTAATTCTTTAGTTTTTGGTTTTGCATTCCCAATGCTAGTATTTAGTCAAAAGCTATTTTATAAGCTTGCCGAACTATCTCGCCAAGCTCCTGGGAAAGTTGAACCAAATGCACCCTAAGAACATTTTGAATGCCTTGAAGTGCAAGTAAGGAATTTATAGGCAAAACGAAAAGCCCAAGTAAAGAAGAGTGCGGAACATAGTAGTTCTTATACGGTTAATAAATGCATTAACAATTAATTAGATAGTAAGTAAGGAATTTATAGGCAAACGAAAAGTCCAAGTAAAGAAGAGTGTGGAACATAGTAGTTCTTATCCGGTTAATAAATGCATTAACAATTAATTAGCCATAACTATCGAACTCTAAAAGTCTTGAAAAAGAGAATAAGAACGTTCAGAGCAAAATATATACCAAACGCTCATTAAACATTTGGTTAATGCAGCGGGTGCGGGTCAGGTACATCGCTAAAATCTCTCTCATCATGCCCTTGTTCATTGTCTCGGAGTAGTTGTCATGTCTCACCGTTCCTCTTACTTTTTCTCTCCTCCGCGCATTCACCAATTCATGCTGCTGAGAATGCTAGATTTTGTCGAATTATGAGTAGTCTTTGATGCAACATGGCAATATATCTCGAACCCGTCACTTTGAGGTCATTCGGTACAGTTTTCCCAAAGCAGTTTTCACTATGACAAGGTATGCGATGACTTTATTCCGTAAACATTTCATAACTGCAGCGCCTACACAGCTTTTACGAAAAAGTTTATCCCAATGCTGCAACTTGACCGAAATGTAATACCAAACTTCCAAGTTATGAACAGCACGGTGACTCTGCAACCACGGCCGAAGTAAACGGGCTTCTTGAGCGTGTCAAGAGACCATTGGGCTATCGGAGAAGCGAGGACATCATGATCTCTTAGGGATCCTAATCATCCTCTAATAATTTTCCTCAATCGTAGTTTGAGGAATCGTGAGGAGGGCGACAGAAGTGATCATTGACAGGAATATCACTCTTATGAGTAATATAATATAGTTTTTTGTCTGAAGAGCGAGCAAAAAGGCAATGCCCTTCTACGGAGACCCTTCCCACCGAACCTTTGCACATGCTATTACAGCTTCTCCTCTACCCCACCACCCTTTCCCCTTCTCTCTCTCTCTCTCTCTCTCTCTCTCTCTATATATATATATATACACACGCATGCATCATTAAAACATCCCTTCCTCTTCATCCATCACTCGTCTCTCTACATTTCTTCCTCCGATCTCGTCATTCTGCAGTAGACAAATCTATAATACCCTACTGTCCACATCGAAATTTGTATTAGCAAACAATGCACACCTCGAAACTCAAGGCTACCATGGCGACCACAGCAGAAACCTATGCTGGCAGTCCTCCTCCTGCCGTGGCTGCTGTCGCCAAGATCAACGGAAGGCCTGTCCTCCAACCCAACTGCAATCGTAGTACTACTGGTCCAACTCCCGCTTTTCTTCCCACCACTAAGAAAGTGCCTCTATCGATACCCACCAGTAACCATACTAACTCCTCTCCTCTTCCGCTCCCGCCTCCTAACTCCCTTCCCACTGCCAACCGATCATCACGGCCTCCCTTGAATTCTTGTCCGATCGATGATGACCCGATGTTGAGAAGCAGCAGCAGAGGCACTACTCCTACTTTACTTGACCGAAAGAAGTCGAAAAGTTTCAATGGTAGGAGTAACGTCATGGTCGAGTCTTATTCATCATCACTGGTCCTGGAGAGCCCCGGAAGCATAGCAGCCGTGAGGAGGGAACAGATGGCCCTCAACACGCCCAGCGCAAGATGCGGACTGCACATTATGGGAGATGTAAGTCAGCTAAGTTTGATGCCCGAGTTGTCCCTCTTGATTCTCCACCACCAACAGCGATGGCGATAATGGAGGAAAACAGGCGGTGCAGCTTCATCACCAACAATTCAGGTCTGCTCTGTTGTGTCTGTGTGTTCATTTACGTAATCCTGCTGCTGACATTCCTAGTTCTGAATCCTGTGGAATTTATCCTATTTTCGTTTCATATTTTCTTGCAGATCCTCAGTATATAGCTTATCACGATGAAGAATGGGGAGTGCCAGTACATGATGACAGGTCCCTCCCTTTCTCTCTCTGCCTGCACGTGTGCGTGTTACAATCCTGATCCTGATGAATCAAGGATGATGCTATCACTGCAGGGTGTTGTTCGAACTGCTTGTGCTGAGTGGAGCTCAAGTTGGTTCAGACTGGACTTCAATCTTGAGGAAACGTCAAGATTTTAGGTGAGAATGACATAAGTTCCAACCAATTCAGCAACGAAATTTAATGTCAAAACTTACAGCTATACAGAGAAAACTCATTCTCTTTTATTCCTACCATGGACATCCAGGAACGCGTTTTCAGGATTCGAAGCAGAGGTAGTCGCCACCTTCTCTGAAAAGCAGATCACGTGGATTAGCTCCAAGTACCGTATTGATGTAACCCGAGTTCGTGGTGTTGTTGATAATTCCCTTCGCATCCTTGAGGTAATTCATTCCAACCACCTATTTGTCAACGTTCAATCCAATAATGTATGCACTAAGAAACTAGGTGACAAGTGCATGTGTAAAGGCATCAGTGGAAAGTTGAAACGCCTGTTATGTCGTTCATTGCAGAATTTTAATTTATCGCAATGCTTTTCTTCAGAGAGAATTCCTCTATGGGGAAGAAATATATAGATCTGATTATAAACCTAGACTAGACCGAGACCATCCCCCACAAGCCCAGACCTAGATAAATTCATGACCTGCTAGTGATCAAACTCAGTAAGAAAGGTCACCAAAAAGAAAAAAAAACACCTGATTTAGTAAACGACATTAAAGTAACATATATGCATATGGTAATCTCAACGATGAGGAAAATGTAATACTGCAGATCAAGAGGGAATTTGGGTCGTTTGACAAATATATATGGGGATTTGTCAACTACAAGCCAATTTCTACACGATACAAATGGGGCTACAAGATTCCAGTGAAAACGTCAAAATCAGAGAGCATAAGCAAAGACATGGTAAGGAGGGGATTCAGATCCGTCGGTCCAACCGTAGTTCACTCCTTCATGCAAGCTGCTGGCCTCACCAATGACCACCTGATCACTTGCCATCGCCACCTTCAGTGCACGGAACTAGCAGAACAGACCACCGCTTGATCCGTCCTCCCACAGAAACTGCAAGAAAGCGAACCCATTTTTAACCAACTTGTAATTTCCTTGTTTACTTTATCGGTGACTGGCTTTAATTTGATTAAGATTGGCGGTGTGTATAGAGTAGCTAGTCAGACAGAGAGAGGTGAAGATGAGTTGTTAGATATTTTATTGATGGTGATGTAATTAAAAGGGGAGTGGTTATGATTAGAGATGGGAGATGGATAAGATCTGGACAGGTAGAAAGGAATAAGTGCATGTGCTAGTGGAAGTGCAACTGCAATTTGGGAGGCATGTCATGTGGGGGTGTTGTGGGGTTGTCAGTTTCTTTCCCCCCCTTTTTCTTTTCCAAAAGACTTTGCATTCCATGTGGAGGGGTGACCATCACGCT
Source organism: Eucalyptus decipiens (assembly GCA_014182575.1). NCBI lineage: Eukaryota > Viridiplantae > Streptophyta > Magnoliopsida > Myrtales > Myrtaceae > Eucalyptus > Eucalyptus decipiens. Next base: position 16,264,995 of record CM024614.1, on the reverse strand, counting down.
CCGCATTATTTGGTGTGTGAAGGCATGGAAAATGCATACGGAGGAGTAGGGCCACAAGCCTCACCAGTCACCACTCTCTTCATCTCCATCTCTTTGAGCTTTTCAGCATTTGGCTTTTGTTGAGTGAGTTTGAGTTGTACTTCTAACCCAATGGGCTGAGGGGGAAGAAAATATTATGCATCCTTCTCCCACCCGAAAAAAAAAAATAACAAAGAAAAATGTTTGGATTTGGTGTGCTTAAAAGTGTTGGCGTGATAACTTTTTGCCCCATCCCCATGTGCATCTCTTCTGTTTACTTTCTGCACATGCAACTTCCCTTATTATAAGAAATGGGCAATACAGATACCAATACAGGTACATCTTATATCTTTGTCATGTGCTGCGCTGTACCGAGATAGATCGTGTATCTTCTTACATCTTATTTCTTCTCCATGTGCCCGCTTGATTTGCATGCCTTTTCTCTTCTACTCTTGTCCGCATTCCACGTTCTCCGGTAAGAGTGCAGGGATGTACTGAGACAGGTCGTAACCTCCTGAATGCAGTTTGTGTAGGTGCCTTCAAATGTCTTTAGTCAACATAATAATTGATCATAGACGAGACATCCACCGCTTTATGTCAATTTCAGGTAGTGCTGGATTGTGTATTCCATGAACAAACGGAGTAATATGAACTTCATGACTCTGCGGAGGCACTTCACCTTGCCTTACATTATTCGCTCCTTCATTAATTAAACTACACTAATTGGTGGAGATTGAATCAAACCAGCCTCAGCCGTATTCACTAGGAATAGTTTTCAGGCAGCAACAGATACACCTCCGTGAAACAGAATCTAATCGCTTGTGTGGTAAGGAATTGAGCCGAGATAGACACGTGAACCTCAAGACAATGGGATTAGAGAGGTGGGATCCGTAGCAGGTTCAAAGGGAGCTTCTTGACAAAGCAATCCTGCAAAGTAAAGAAGAGCACGTTTGGACTTGCAGGATGTCAATCACCGCATCCACTTCTCTTCCGTCTGAATCAAGTGTTAACCCATACTTGACGGTGAAGCTCGTTAGAATGGAACCGAGTTTCTCATTTAACTTTCTTTTTCGATTTATTGCATCTTTCAAGTTGATGACGTTCTTTCACATGATTCAAGCGCGTGTACCAATTCTCAAAAACTTATCTTGGATGTGTTATCTTGAACATCAGCACAAACTTAACTGAGGGCCTTTCTCTTTGGACTAGTGACGAATATTTTCTAAGGAAATTAATTTAATTTTTCAGGAAACTGCGGGAAAAATTATAAAACAAATTGAGCGATTATAATTATGTATTGAAGAACGGAATTTAAGTATTGATTGGAATCACTTGCAGAAAACATGACGTAAAATAAATTTAACCTCCATCCATTGTTCGAGTTTGTGCTTGACAGAATTTGTAGAGATTCAATGGCAATTCGATGGTAATTATGAGCACACTCTACTAATCCAATCCTCTTACCTAGTGATGGTGTATTTTGAAAAGAGGAGTTTGGCTCAGCAACCGACACAAATTGCACATGCTCAAGCCTTTGACCAACCCCAACAAAGTGAACCCAGAACTGAGACAAAAGAAACATCATGAGACAAGCGTTGTGAAGATGATGATGACCGGGTATTTCAGAAATTTGAACCTACTGAAAGTTTTGATTTCGATTCTTCTTTCAAGTTTGAAATGTTTTCATCCAAAGATCAAGTTTTTTACGATTGAGGAACTATTCCACATCGATTTGTTGATTTTGACCATCTTGATACCCACGGCGTTTTACTCTATGAATTTTTTGAATCACTTAAACTCAAATTTTTCTGCTCAATGAAGGAAGCAATCCATCCTATTGTCGTGGCACTGTTTTATTTTTCTCTTTTTTGATCGGAATAAAACTTTCCATTACTATAGGGACAAGCCCAATTACAACTTAAAGGAGCATCTGAACAAACAAGGTTCCAGAGAGCTTGAGGAGGCCTAGAAGCCCAATGACAAGGAAGGGCATTACATCTTTGGGCCTTTACCGACCAATCAGCAACTTTGTTCCCCATTCTATGGCAATGGGCTAAATGTGCTTTTGGGAGTTGGGCCAAGAGAGTTGTGCACTCGGTGATAAGAGGAGCAACTTCCGACGAAGGTTGAGCTGAACTTGACAAAAAGCTTATCAAGTTAAAACTGTCAAACTTGAGAAGATGAGAGAACTGTATTGAAGAACCAAAAATGCAAGAGACAAGAAGATATATCGAAGATTTGAAGATCAATCAAGAAAAGCTTTGTATTCTTCTTATTTCAATGACAATGTAATACAGAACTTGTACATCATCAATGAGCAGAAAGAATTTCTCATCTCGACTTCTCTCTTTCTATCTTTCTATTGCTTGAACACTACAGAGTACTTAACAATGGAGATTATCTCTCTCTGTATATTTTCTTAACAATCACCTAAGAACTTGACATCTACGCATCCTTTCTTATTGAAGAAGATGAAGTTTCTAATTGACAGAACTAATTTCTGTTTTTAACTTTTCCAACTGTATAACAGCTTTACATGTCTTCGTAGGCTAGCAATACGTGTCAATCTTCCTCACAAATTCACCATCGTCGATGACAATCCTCATTGTCCTTCATCTCAGTCGTTCATTTGCAGCCCCTTCTTTAGACTAGTATCAGCCACTTCTTTCCCTTTTTTCTGTATCAGCAATACTTGTTTTTGTTCTTTCGTTAGTCTCAGCAGCATCTGTTCTTTCTCCAGAATCAGCATTATGGACAGCTGATTTAGTTGATTGATATACCTTAACAAAACTCAAGGATGTACTTCACTTTCTTATCTTCAGATCGTGAGAGGATGCATTTGAGGGTTTCCAAACATCTTAGGGTTTCAGCTTGCAAAGCCGAGCTTACTTGAACAAATTTGGTGAGACCATCCACAATCTTGCCCGAAGAATCTTGACAAATGCTAGCAATCTCTCCCTCCGTCGATGCCTCAACGAGTTTTCCTTTTCTAGGTAGAGACTCTTTCGTTTTTCACTTTCAACAACAAAACTACACTTTGGATGAACTAACATAAACTATTCAAACCGAATACAATGTACTTATGTATTTAAAAAGATATAAATAGAGCCTGATGAGTCCTACAGTTTTGTACTTCGAATTTTACTCACGGTTTTAAAGAAATCACAACACTAAACCTCTTGCCCCTCAAAATGAATTTCATCCAAAAGCTTTTGACCATCTACCTTCATCCTAAAACATATTTTTCAAACGATAAGAGTTATTGCCCCCGAAGTGTTAGGAATGCAAATATATGAAGAGAAAAAATAGAGAAGAAAACAAGCGATAATTTTTACGTGGAAAACCCTTCCTAAAATCAGGAAAAGAGAAAAACTACGGTGCCGCACTAGCCAATCTTTCACTATTAGTATCAATGTTACAAGCTCTAGGGTTACAAGCTTCAACGTCACAACTATAAAAGATATTGTCTTATATATAGCAAGAGTCAAGAGCATACATAATTAATATAGAAATTACATGTATGCCCCCAAAGTGTTTTTACTCGCGGTTTTAAAGAAATCACAACACTAAACCTCTTGCCCCTCAAAATGAATTTCATCCAAAAGCTTTTGACCATCTACCTCCATCCTAAAACATCTTCTTCAAATGATAAGAGTTATTGCCCCCAAAGTGTTAGGAACGCAAATATATGAAGAGAAAAAAAGAGAAGAAAACAAGCGATAATTTTTACGTGGAAAACCCTTCCTAAAATCAGGAAAAGAGAAAAACTACGGTGCCGCACTAGCCAATCTTTCACAATTAGTATCAGTATTACAAGCTCTAGGGTTACAAGCTTCAACGTCACAACTATAAAAGATATTGTCTTATATATAGCAGGAGTCAAGAGCATACGTAATTAATATAGAAATTACATGTATGCTATTACAAGATTGGTAACTGCCTAAAATAAATTGTTTATGTGCTTCAATATTATTTTCCTCTATTAGACTCCACAACTCTATCAATCTCCCATATGAAGGCTGATCTTTTAAAAAAATAGCAATAATCTTTCATAGTCTTTATCTTTGTAGCTCAAATTGTCCTAGTGTGGTGGCCTCCTTCATCACTTATCATGGAAGCTAATTGAGGCAATACACAGCCTCAGTTTCTCAGTAGTGACAACCTTTGTTAACATATCCGCTGGTTTTCTGCACCAGGAATCTTCTTCAATGACAAAATCTCATCATCTATTAACTGACGAATTTGATGAGACATGTGTTTTTTCCTTGAATGAAATACCAAATTCTTTGCAAGACAAATAGCACTCTGATTGTCACTGAAAATAACACCATTATCATGTTCCTTACCTATCTTTTTCATAAAAAATTCAAACAAATTATTTCCTTACCAACTTTGGATATAGCAATATACTCTGCCTCAGTGATTGTGAGAGACACACATATCTAAAGTCTAGGCATTAACTGATTGCAGTGCCACCTAAGGTAAAAACATAACTCGAGGTGCTCCTCTTATTGTCCAAGTCACCACTAAGATCTACATCAACAAAGCCTTATAAAGTTACACCATTTTTCATAAAACATAATGACATATTTGAAGTGCCTCTCAAGTGTCTTAATAACCACTTTAGAGCTTCCCAATGCTTTATTCATGGATTTGCCATGTATTTGCTCACAACTCCCACTACATGAGATATGTCTAGTTGAGTACATGACATAGTTTACACTAAAGCCAATAAGCGATGCATAAGGCACCTTAGCCATATACTCTCACTCTTCATCATGTCTCGTAGTGACTACTTTTTGAGAGCTTGAAGTGACTTCCTAAAGGTATAATTCGGGGCTTTGCATTCGGACTCTAAATCTGTCTAGCACTTTTCAATGTATTCTTTTTTTTTTTAGATAAGTTTATAATTCCTTTGGATCTGTCTCATGTTATCCTCATCCCAAGAATCCGATTTGATGGACCCAAGTTCATCTCAAATTCTTTTGACAATTGCTGCTTCAGTATGTTGATCTCCATCATGCTAGATCATGCGATGAGCATATCATCCATATACAACAGCAAAATAATATAGCAATCATCAAATTTCTTGAAGTAACAAAAGTGATCCATATAACTTCCAGTGAACCCATTACCACACATAAAAGTGTCGAATTTCTTGTACCACCGTTTAGAAGCTTGTTTCAAGCCATATAGACTTTCTTCAATTTGCAAACATAATTTTCTTTTCCAAGAACCTGAAAACCTCCTGGTTATATCATGTAAATATCATCCTCCAAATTATCATGGAGGAGTACGATCTTAACATCTAACTGCTCCAGATGTAAATTCTCAGTGGCAACAATACTCAATACCATCCTAGTAGTAGTCAATTTCACAATAGGAGAAAAAATCTCTATGTAATCAATTTATTCCTCTTGCTTAAACCCTTTTACTTTTAACCTTACTTTGTACCCTTTGCCACCATAAAGTTCTTCTTTGACCTGATACACCCACTCTGCATTGCTTTCTTCCCATCTGGTAATTGAGTTAACACCCAAGTTTTGTTTTCCTTGAGAGAATCTAACTCATCCTGCATTGCTAACTACCACTTAATAGAATCTTTAACCTATCTTTGCTTCCGAAAATTTTTCTAGTTCGCCAAAGTGTCGAGTCAAAAGCAAAAATGCAATGGTGGAGAATATCTTTGTACAGGTATAAATGTTTTACTAGATCTTCTCAAAGTGGGTTTAGGTGTACGTAATTCTTGTTATGGTTTTTTATTAGAATCAACACCAATAGTTTCACGAATTTCAACGAGAACACCCTTAAAAACCTCCTCTAGATTCTGGCATAGATTTGTCCTTATACAACATATTTTCATTGAATGTAACATCAGCAGTTCTTATTATTTTTCTATTTTGTTCATCCCAAAATCGATAACCAAATCAGAACCATATCCAATGAAAAAATATTTTTTAGCTTTTGCATCAAGCTTATCTCTATTTTTAGAATCTATGTGGATATACAAAACACAACAACAAACTTTCAGATGTGAAAGATTTACCTTCTTTCCACTCCATTCTTCTTACGGTAACTTAAAATCAAATGGCGAAGGTCCTCTATTGATCAAATATGCTGCCGTCTTAATTGCATCCACCCAAAATGTCTTGGGTAATCCTGCATGCAACCTCATACTTCTTGCACACTCATTCAAAGTTATATTCATCCTCCCAACAACTCCGTTTTGCTATGGCCTATTGAAAATAGTTCTTGCTATTTTGATTCCATTCTCTGCACAAAATTGCTTGAATTCCTTGCTATCATACTCACCACCATTATCGGACCTTAGACATTTGATTTTCAGGTCAATTTCCTTCTTCATTTTAGCTATTTATCTCTTAAAAGTAGCAAACACATTAGATTTATTTTGTGATATCCTGATTTTCAACCATGTTTTCGATGAAATGAAATGGGTTTTTCATCGACATGCCTATAATCTTTTTCTCTGACCTGATCACTCACGAGATAATTAATCCATCAGGTGAAGCCGTTAAGGAATCTAAACGCGACGGACTTGAGAATTCGACCAAAAATCGACTACTCGACCGTGCTAATCTGTAAGGGTCAATACGGCACCGTTAAAATTTATTAGAGACCGGAGATAGGTCGGTTTGATAGAGGCATGTAATTAAAGTGTGGGTGATTCCACTTAATTACAAAATTCTCACCGAACGGGACTAAACCAATTATTCTGTCGTTTTTGTACCTTGTGCTCGTATTTGAAATCTCGAGATTTTCACGACAACCGAAAGTCGTCTATGAGTCGAAGATGCACAATGTGACTCGAAAATAATCGATCACGGGTCAAATGTGCTAAAAATTCCTAAAAGCTACCTAATAGGTTAGGCCATGCTAAAATCATGTCCGATTAAAATTAACCATGAAATTGAACCCGATTTCAAAAATTGAAAGTTCCGTCATGTCACGATTTATTTTAGGAACGTCGACTCATCATTTGAAGAAATTTTGGCGAGTTTGGATTTTCAGCGAAAAATCAAATTTGGACGATATTGGACCGGTAAATTCAGATGGCCATTTTTTAGTGCGCTTTTGGCATCCAAGATGGATCAAATGATGAGGAAAATTATGGAATTTGATGTGGACTTCATCCTTGGCATTTTGGCCATCAATTTAAGGTCAATTGGAATGGAATTGAATTGAAATTGAAGAGGAATGCTTGAAATTCATAACCATGGGGGGCTGCAACATTTCAGCACATTTTGTGGCTTGTTGGGGAAGTTTGTGAAGGAAAATTGGTTGAGTATAGGGCTATGGACTTTGGAGGCCTTGTGATGATGAGCGAGGATATTTGTTGAAGACTTTTGAGGCTAATTGTCCCCCCTTAAGCCAGCTACAGCCACTTCATCTTCTTCCCTAGGTTCTTCTTCATTGTTACCGAATTTGAAGAAGAAAATCAGCCAGCAAACTAGAGAACCAGCTAGCCCTTACCATCGTGTGTCGGAGCTCTCTGCACGCCCGTCGATCGCCGCACGCCGTCCCGGTCATCCGCAAGCCGATTCTTTGCACCACGCGTCCAAGCCTCTCGTTCGCACGCTTGTCGTCCGCCCGGCCTCCCATTGCATCCCCGAGCTGCCATCCATTGTTCCAACCACCTCAGCCACCACCGTTGGCCCCTACAGCTTCGCCTGGTTTCGCCTTACCTTTCCCATGACAGCTGGGCCGCTCAACCAACACCTTCGGCCAACAAGCAGAGCCGAACTCATAGCTTGGGCTGTGAGCTTCGTGGCCCGTTTCCGAGCCCTTCTAAGCCTCATTGGGTGTCGTCGTAGGCCCGTGTTTCACTCGCCTCTGTGTCGCCATCGCCATAAACTCATTGGCTCGCAAATCCTGTGAGTTTACTTGCTAAACCTTGCTTATGGGGTTAATTATGCTTAGAGTATGATTAGTTTAGCTTAAGATTGGTTTAGGTGGATTAGTTAGTTTAATTAGTGGTTTAGTTGGTTAATTAGGCTAATTATGTGGTTAGATTAGTTTAGTTAGGAGTTAATTAAATTATAGGATTTATTTAGCTTAGTGCATTTTTTAATTAGGTCCAATTAGGTGGTTAGATTAAAATTATACCAAAATAGCCGGTCGTTAGAATTTCGTGCTGATTGTCATTGTGTAATCAGTTTATGCAATTGAGTGCTAATTTGTGCAATTGAGTGATGATTGTTGATTTTCAGTTATTATTTCAATATTATGAAATTTTGGTATTTAATTAGAAAATACCGGGTGCCGGATTTTGACACCAAAAATGTTTTTTAAGTATTATATCAAATAGTGTGATTTTAAAAAGGAGGGATATCAATGTTTATGGTTCGACCTGACCATGTACCCACATACAATTATTTTACCCGGTGTTTTTAATACGAAGAAAATAGGACAAGCACATTATTTTAATTAAGATATTTGAGTGCAATGCACGATGTCCTTGGCTGAGATTGGATGATCATGTGACAGTTATGAGAACTCGTCGCGAGTGTTTATGTCAGGTGATGCTTCTATATGAAATGCCCCTGTCAACGAATGCCGATCGCAGTAGAGGCTGGGCCAATGCTCATTCGATAATGCCGTCTCAAGGTAAACGTTGCCGTGTTCGATGGGGCGAGATGATGCTCAACTATGCCAAAAGACCGCCGAACGTCAAGTAGGCCGTGCCCGTGGGACTGTAATCAATTAGAACGCATGAATGATTGAGATAAACGTGCCTGATTATAGGAAAATTTTGTGTGGCACAAAATGAGACGTATCATAATGATTTGGCCTTATAATTGAAACCCATGTGATTGACTGAGATATAAGTGAGACATTCCAATTGATGTGTGCATTTACTATATGCATCTGTTATATGAACTGTACTAACGAGTAGGAAGGTGCTGAGGCGAGGTGAATCTTCTATGATGTGTGGTTAGACTATCTCTAGACATAGTATCTTCCTAATCTAGGTTTAGGGCGTGAACTCGCTAAGACATTGTCTCACCCCGTCGTGGTTTAACTTTTTACAGGTCCCTAAATGGAGGCTCATTTGGTTCGTTTTGGACAGCCGCAGAGGTATAGCGAGCAGAGTACCGACATTCCTATCCCCAGGAGTCCTTGGCTCCATGAGCTCATCGTGACCACTATCTTGGTCAATAAGGCCTACCACAGTTTGTACCTCATCGATTCAATGCGTGGCTTCGTCATTGGCCTAATGGGGTACGGGAAGGTTCCCTCGGGGTTTCGACGTACCCGCCATTGAGGGTGAGGGGGTAGCTAACCCACCTGAAGATATCGTGACAGATTCGGACCCCAAGTAGATAGGGTCCGAGGTAGGGTTAGCTCGGTAGTCTCTTTTATTTATAAACTTATGTATATAAACCCGGTGTGTTTATAAAAGTGTATGTTGAGTTATTGGTTGTCCTACTTTTCTATCACATGTTTGTTGTTGTCTAGGGATTGTTTATTTCGCTTTCGCTTGTGCATGATTCGTTTGGATCGGCGACACGTCCTAGGAATGTCGTCATTTAGTCAACCATCGAGGGATGTGCGCGCGCTCAAGGTACGGGGCGTGACATATTCTTCAAAAAATAAATCCATACCTTTCTAGTGGAGTTGTCAATGAACATGACATAATAGCGCAAGCCTCCAAGGGAATTCACGAGCTAGCCCCCACACATCTATATGCATCAACTCTTTCTCTCTCTCTACACCTTCGACCGCCCTTTCTTCCTCCTCCTCATCTGCGCCCGTCTCCTATTTTCCCATCGCTTCTTGCCCAAGAAACAACCTCAACATCTCCTTGCTCACCTAGTCGAGCAACTACAACGAGGCCGAGCGATGGTGGTCGAGCACGGTGGCCGACCGACAAGTGGTGAGCAAGCTAGGTCGGCGAGGATTGAATAAAAAAAAAAACCCTAATTTCAATCCCAAATAAGCTGTGCGGCCTCGTTCTTGTGAGGGCATCCACATCTGACGGCAAAACGACGTCGTCTTCTTACATCGTCTTCTTAAGGAGGACGGAAAACGACGTCATTTAAAAGGCTTTTCGATTTTTTTTTAAATATAAAAGCCACGTAATCATTTTGGCCAGAATCTCTCGCCGGTGGCACTACAGTGATCGTTTTTTCTCCGATTTGGCACTTAAGTGATCCGACAGAAACTTTTGGTACCAAAGTGAGCGCGGTACACAACTTTTAGCACTGATAGTGTACTTCCCCCCTGACATCATGCTTGCTAACTGACCCACTTGTATCTCCAGATTTCTAATTGAAGCCTCTTGGTTTTGAAATCAGATTTTACGATTGAAGCCTCTTGGTTTTGAAATCTTATATCTCGTGCTTTTGATGAAGTCATGAGTCATGTTAGCAAGTTTGGTGACTATATCTTCCAAATTTGATTTTGTCTCTTCTAATTGTTTGAATCCCGGTGGTCTCGTCACATTCTGATTATTCCATGAAAAAATTGGATGTCATCTCGGATTGTACATGTTGGAATAGGGATTATTCTATAACCTGTTAAAATTCCCAACAAAATTAGAATTTTCACTAGATTGTTTAAAAGTATTACCTACCTGACACTCTGTGCTAACATATCCTCCACCACAAAAATCACATGTCAAATTCTGAGTTTTTATTGCTAAAACACTCATATTATCTAGCTTTTTGTTGAGTGCTTCAAATTGTGCAACAATTGTAACAAAAGCATCCACTCCGTGAACTCCACTAGCTTTTCGTATTGGTAGTCTCTCAGTAGGTCACTGATAATTGTTGGACGCCATCTTCTCTAATAGATTGTGGGCTTCTTCTAGTGTTTTATTATTTAGAGTTCCCCTGCAGCTACATCAATCATAGAACGAAGATTTGTACTAAAGTCATTATAAAAAGTTTGTACCTGCATCCATATGGGTAGTCCGTGATGTGGGCATTTCCTAAGAAATTCTTTGAATCTTTCACATGCTTCATATAATGATTCATTATCTATCTGCATAGAATTAGTAATATCGTTACGCATCTTTGTAGACTTTGCAAGTATAAAGAACTTATCAAGAAATTTCTGAACCATATCATTCCATGTAGTGATTGATCTTGCAAGAAGAGAAGAAAGCCAACTCTTAGCTTTGTCTCTAAGAGAAAATGGAAATAATTTCAATCTAATAGCATCATTTGTAACTTCATTATATTTAATGGTGTCACAGATTTTAAGAAAAGCATCGATGTAAGCATTTGGATCATCTCTTAGTAGCCCACTGAATTGCACTTATTGTTGAAGCATCTGAATGAGTGACGGCTTGATCTCAAAATTGTTTGCTTGAATTGTAGATCTTCTGATACTTGATGTGGTGCCTTGAACTATTGGGGTAGCATAATTTCTTAAGAGTCTACGTGGATTTTCATTCTCACCATCTACCATTTTCTTAACGTGATTTCTCTATTCTCTCAATCACCTTTTGAATGTACGCTCAATTTCTAGATCAAGCTCAGCAAGTTTCCATTATTGGCTACGTGTCATAAACTGATATACACCCTAAAAAATAAAACAAAACTGGTATCAATATTAATTAGTATTAAACAAACGATCCTCGACAACGTGCCAAAAACTTGTTCGTAAAATTCTAAATGCAAGTGAACGTGTTGAACAAGTAATATAATGATAAGAAAGAGTATCGTCCCGCGAAGATCGATGATTAATAAACTAATTAAATACTAAAATAGATTAATCCTAAAATTTATGTAACAAATCAAAATATAATTGAGAATAAATTAAAAACAAAATTTGGAGACTAAATGCAGTAAATCAATCAGATAAATATGTTAGAGCATCCGATTTCATCATAACCATTAGATATGAATTTGAGATTGTTGTGGATACAAGAACGATATTAAACATGTGACAAGAATTTTCTAATCTATTTACCATCATATCTCTAGATATAGCAAACCTATTTAGTTTATTAATCAACTATATCTCTATGTAAATTAAAATAAACATAAGTGCATTAAAAATTATGAATATTCCCAGTTTACAATGAGTTTTTTGAATCGCCTTATCACCAAAAGCTACACAAATAACGCAGTATATCTCTATCCACGTTTAATTCACGGTTATATATTATAATGAGCAATTGCATATTATCACTTCACAGTCTCAAACATACACATCAGACCATTCAAGTGGTAGCCAATCACTCAAAAGTATTATGCACAATAATATATAACTCACATGAATGAAATCAATTGCAAAATATAAAAATCATGAAATTTACACCATCACGGTTAAGCTACATCGTAGCCCTAATAAAAGAAAATTAGAACATAGCTAGAGAATAAATAAAAATATAAATCAAACCCATCATCTTTAATCAAAGAACAAGAATTATGTCACCACTTTTTTTTTCTCTTCAAAATACTTGAAAAAACGATCGAACAAAAACCTAACTGTTCTCTCAAGCTTTCAATCTTCTCCTATTTATAGGATATATCCAAGATCCTTATATTCAAGTAATTGCGCATAAAATTAGGAAATAAATCAAAGGATTTTTAATTTGATATCTATCTTGCATTGTTTTTTTTATTTGAATTCCTGATTTTTGCCATTCTTTTCTTATCTTCTCCATATCTCATTACTCTGCATAAATAAGGAAAATTCAAATAATCAGAAGAAAATCCAAATATTTTCTCATAGATATTATATTATTTGTTGCCTCAAATAGATAAAATAACTCTATTTTTATAGAGTTATCATCTCCACATACTTAGTTCTTTTCATCAATATTTTGTGCAGAGAGTTGAACTTCCGCTTAATGTCACTCAGCTTATTTTTCATCATTTTTACTCTCCAACCTAACATTTCCTTCTCAATCTTCAACTAGGAAATCATCTCTATCACCAAATGGGAAATCAAGATCAATAAAGGTCAATAAGTGCAATCAGTGATAAAATATTAGGTACACAAGTGATGTTGCGTCAAACTCACAATAGACCATTGAATGAATGGTGTGTGTTAACCTTGGAGCACACCATTAGAAATTTTGAAAGTGCTCGCTCTCCCTTTGCCTATCTCCCCTCTTTAGCACCTTTTATTTCTCTTCTTCTTCACCATTTCTTCCTCTCTTTTTTTCCTCTTCTTTCCCTTTGGCATGTGGCTGGTACTCACCCATGGCTAGCAACTGGTCACAAGCAAAGGTCGCATTTGCTGGATTGGCAAGCGCTCAACCCTCGCAACTAGGGTGAGGGTCACCCTCACCCCAACACTTGTCAGATCCGGAGTTATGGAGAGACATGATGGCAGCGGAGCCATATAAGGGATCTCAAGGATACAGGTGCTGAGGGATAGCTCAGGGTTGCAAATAACTCGGAGGCTTAGGCTTGTTCTTAAACCTAGGGGCAGCCGTGGGGGACAAATGACCTATGGAGGAGGCAATGACATCGAGTCGCAAAGGACCTTGAGGATGCAAGGATTGAGGGAGAGCTGATAAAGACAAGGAACTTGGGCTTGTTCTTGGACCAAAGGGGGCAGCCACAGGAGCAAAAGACGACCTCAATGGGGGAGCCTTCACCGGAGGGAGATCGACAAAGTAGGAGAGAGAGAGAGAGAGTCGATCGAGGAGAGGCAAAGCAAAGAGCATCCTTGTGTGAGAGAGAAGAGAGAGAGTTAATCGAGGAGAGACAAAGCAAAGAGCGTCCTCGCATGAGAGGGGAGAGAGAGAGAGAGAGAGTGAGAGAGAGCTACTTTCAGACTTTAAAATTTTTTTAAAGTGAATCTAATAATGACACATATCATCCATTCAATGAATTATTGCAAGTTTGACATAACATCACTAATGTACCTAATATTTTCTCACAATCAAGTCCTGTCAATTGACCTACGTTACATTAAAAAACAAGTGCTTATGTGGCATCCTTAAATTACACTTTTAAACATAAACTTCGAACGAAATCGCATTTTTCGATAGAAAATGGAGGAGTTAATTAAACCAATGTTAGTATTCATTGTACTTTTTGTAAATATATAAGATGTAATGAATCAATTAAAAGATTTAGAACTCAAAAGCATTCCATACATGAGGTTTAAGATTTTGGATGACAAATTTTTCATTGAACCCAGATGTAATTAGATTTAAAGGAATAGACAATCTCATCCTCATATTGGCAATTATCTGCGAACAGGCCCCATTAACACCGGGATGAAGCCATCCTCATGCGCGTCCTTTTCCTCAATACGGGAATCCGATTGACTATCGATGGAGACGACGGACATTTATCTGCGCATGGGGTCGCGATGCGAGAATGAAGAATGACGTGTTGATCATCATTCCGACGGAGTCATGCCAAGAAATTATAGTGGCACTTTGCTTAAAAGTTACACAGTAACAACGATGGAATGTTTGTCCCGGACGTATATCGAGCCGCCATGAGTCGGTGCTTCTGGCACAAGATCGGTGATGAATCATTGAATCTGACTCCAAAATGAGCTTTTTTCACTTGATGATTGTAGAAAAACAAAACTTCACACAAAGACACAAAGGTTACGAGGTTCAGCAATGTGCCTACGTCCTCGGACAAAGCTTTCGGTCTCTTTTTTTTGTTGTTGTTTTATTGAGCCTCTGCCATTGTTCAACCATATGTACATAAAAGGTTGCCACAACTAAGGAAACAAGCAACCAGAATAAAAACAGAAAAAGGAAGAGATCCCAGAATTATAGAAATACAATATTAACAAATCTCCTTTCTTAAGATAGGAGAGAAAATCACGCCAAATTGAAGTATTAACCCTCAACGAAGGCTGTGGTGCATGAGGTAAACAGCCAACGTCTTACATCTATTTTGCTGAATGGAAGGAATTTTCTCCCATGGTCGCGAGCAGTGACCATTGCGCTTGGAGGTCGATCGAGGCTTGGACATATTACTGGGCAAACTAAAGCCCCCGATGAAAGTCGTCCAAATTTTGAAGAATGGCAAGCAAGCGATCATGGTGTTATGACTTGGATCTTCAACTCAATGGAGCCTAAAATCTATGAGATTTTTGCTTATTCAGATTCGGCCAAAACATTGTGGGATTCGTTGTCCGAGATGTATGGTCAAGCCAATAATGCATCTCGAATCTTTGAGCTTCAACAAGGTCTTGCTACCTCCGGGCAAGGTGCAAATCAATCGTTCACGGAACATCTAGGGAACATAAAAAAACAAGTGGGATGAACTCCGTCAATATAGACCGCAACCCAGAATGTGCGTGACTATGTGCAAAGGGAAGAGCAAGATAGAATTTTTATCTCTTGGCAAGCCTAAGGCCGGAGTTTGAAGACACCAAACGTGACATTCTTATGAGGCCGCAATTGCCGTCATTTAATACCGTTTGCTCCATAATACAAAGTGAAGAAACAAGGAGGAGAGTTATGCATTCTGACTCGATTGTGGCACCTTCAACAGGATCATCAGAACACTTTGCAAATGCCGTTAGTTCTAATGCCAAGCAAGGTGATGGTGGTACTCGATTTGTCAAAGGGAAAGGAAAGAAGCCCCTTCGTTTCCATTGCGATCATTGTGATCGAGATGGGCATTCTAAGGAACGATGTTGGATTCTTCATCCTCAGCTGCATCCAAATAAGGACAAAGGTCCGGATGCTAAAACAGCAATTCAAGGGAATACCATAGACTTCCAATCCATGTTGGAGTCTCTAGTGCTGCAGGTTCAGCAACTACTTCAGACACATGGTTCGGGTCCCTCTGGCACTGAATCCGTAAATTTGGCCAAGACTTTTGGTAATATTAGTGTACTTTCTGTTGAGTCTAAAAATCGATTTATTGTTGATTCTGGTGCCACAGATCATATGTGTAGTTCCCCACATATTCTATCTAATATTGTTTATAGCTCCTTGTATCCACCGATCACAGTAGCTAATGGAGTGCAGTACCAACCCAAGGTGTTGGGCATGAATGTGCTTTCGAAGAAAAGCGAGGCTTTATTGATTCAGGATTATCTTCTAATTTAATATCTGTGAGCAAATGTGCTAAACAGTGGAATTGTAATGTCATTTTTACTCCACAGAAGGTGTTGTTCCAGGATCGCAATACCAGGAGGATGATTGGTGAAGGACAACTTCGGGATGGGCTGTACACCTTAGATTTGCATGGTGAAGCGTCGGTGGCTAGGAAGGGGAATGTGGATACCTCTCGTCTATGGCATTGGCGCATGGGTCATCCTTCAGATCGGGTGTTGCAGTCCTTAAACATGTCTTTGACTCATGATTCTAGTAGTTGTGATCCATGTCACTTTGCTAAGCAACATAGGTTGCCTTTCCCTAAACATCTGCATAAATCAACTGAATTGTTTGCTTTGGTACATTCAGACATTTGGGGATATTCTCCTGTTGATTCTAGAGAGGGTTTTCGGTATTTTGTTACCTTTATTGATGATAAATCGAGAGCTACCTGGCTTTACCTTCTTAAGTACAAAAGTGAAGTGCTTACTGTTTTCCAGGATTTTTGCAATATGGTGAGTAATCAATTTAATACTTCCGTGAAGGTTCTTCATACCGACAATGGTACCGAATACACTAGTCATATATTTCAGGTATTTTTACGAAGCAAGGGTATTATTCACGAGACAACATGTGTGGGTACTCCACAAACACGAATGGAATAGCTGAAAGAAAAATCGTCACCTACTAGAGGTCACCGGGCCTTGTTATTCTCTGCGAATTTGTCTAAATCCTATTGGGCGGATGCGATTATGACCAAATTTGTTATTTAATTAATAGACTCCCTAGTCGAGTATTAGGGTATATAACTCCTATGGAAGTGTTGTATGGGCGAAAATTTGATATATCTCACTTGAGGATTTTTGGGTGTGTCTACGCTATGTTCACTCTCAGTGGAGGAAAGCTAGACCCTCGTGCCAGGAAATGTGTGTTTATTGGTTATTCATCTGTCAAGAAAGGCTACAAGTGTTATGACCCTTACACTAAGCGTATCTATATTTCTCGGGATGTTGTATTTGATGAAACTCATATGTTTTTCCTAACAAGAGCCACATTCGGGGGAGTGCATAGATTATTATAAGAAGTTTTCCTATGAATGTGCTCTGTTCCTATGGATGTTAATGGGACCGGTGAAGCCAAAGTCAACAGTGGGGGTGTCGAAGCCAACAATGGGAGCTATGCTTTGGGTCACGAATTTGCAGATCAAGAAAATTCTGAAGTGGAGGCAAGCGTTGTTCCGAGAAGCTGAACCTAGAATTGCCAGCGACGAGCTAATAGATGAAAGGGCAACGGATGTAATCCCGTTACGAAGATCATCTCGTGTCACTAGACCCTCAACTCGACTTCGAGATTTTACTACTTATTATTCAGTTCAACATCCCATTCAAGAATTTGTTGGATATGACAAATTATCTCTCAATTTTTGCCGCTTTTTATCTGCTATTGAAGAACAACAGGAACCTCACAACTATGAGGAAGCAAGGGAAAAAGCCATTTGGGTTAATGCAATGAAGGATGAACTTCAGGCTTTAGATCGAAATCATACTTGGGAACTTATACAACTTCCAAGGGGGAAGAAGACAATTGGTTGCCGATGGATCTATAAGATCAAATATAATAGTGATGGATCAGTTGAAAGGTATAAAGCGAGGCTGGTTGCAAAAGGATATGTTGGAGAAATCGCTCTAGAAGATTTTGAAGCTGACAAAACGTTTCCATCAGTCTAGTCGATTATTTGCGTCGAAGATTTTTCGACCTCCGGACTCGAACTCCAGGACTCGAACTCAAGACTCAAGATTCAAGACTCAAGACTTAAGACTCAAAATTATTCTCATTGATCTATCGATCCGTGTCGAAGGAAATCCAAATCGAGGATTATGATTAAGGATTTCATCTTGATCTCTCGGAGAAGATCTTTTGGCTGGACAAATACAACGGATTCTTTGATTCGTATCTAGATCAATTGAAGATCCGATAATCGACGAAGTATTCTTGGAAGGTTCTATTCATGGAAACCAAGATCCTGATTGTATGGGCGAACAGGATTGATGGGCTATCGTCAGATTCCTTTAATAGCTCGGATGATCTTCTTGATTGATTCCGTCCAATGGGTAGATTGGAGGAATTCCTTTGGTAAGTGCCAACGGTTATGATGGCATAAAGGAGTATAAAAGGAAGACGTTCCAGTTGTTCAAGAGTGTGATCGATAGAGAAATTCCAGTCGAAGCACCTTCATTATTAGTCGATACGACCGAGCGAAATTGTATATAGAGAGTGTCTATACTTGGTGATACCTTGAGTGAGTGTGGTAGTTCATCTACACCAGAAATCAAGGAAGATCAACGTTGTAACATCTCTTTGTTCATAGTGGAATCCAGTAGATTGGTGTCGGTGCGAAGAGTGGACGTAGGCTTGAATCAAGCCGAACCACTATAAACCGCGTGTTTAATTCTCTCTTTCATTCACTGAGTCTTACGATTGAATGTTATTTGTTGCAATTCCTTAATTGTCTAAGTATTATGCGAAAAATCGTTTATATACCTATTCACCCCCCTCTAGGTACTAGCACTAGCTATATCAGGATATACTCAAACATATGGTATAGACTACAAAGAGACATTTGCACCTGTGGTTAAAATGAACACTGTGCGCGTACTTATGTCAGTAGCTGTTAATTGTGGATGGTCCTTGTTCCAAATGGATGTAAAGAACGCATTCCTTCATGGAGATTTGGAGGAGGAGGTTTATATGGATCTTCCTCCGGTCACCCATTGCATAATAAAGATGGAATTGTTTGTAGGTTGAAGAAGGCCATATATGGTCTCAAGCAATCACCTAGAGCTTGGTATGGTAAATTGAGTCTTTGCACCTTTGATCAAGGTTGGATTCAAAAGAGGGACAAGAGACTCATCAATGTTCACCAAGGTTGACGACAAAGGTATAGTTGTTGTACTTGTTTATGTTGATGATATTGTGATTACTGGGTAGCAATCAACCTGGAATCGAAGCACTTAAGCGGCATTTGAGCAAGGAATTTGATATCAAAGACCTTGGCAAATTGAAGTATTTTTTGGGTATTGAGGTGGCGAGATCTCACAAAGGATTATTTTTATCTCGAGAAAATATGTCATGGATTTCTTTGAAAAGAGACTGGGAAGTTGGGAGTTAGACCGGCCAACATTCCTATGGAGTATAATAGTAAGTTCATTTCGAGATGACACTCCATTACATGATGTTGGGCGGTTTCGGCGACTTGTTGGACGGTTTATTTATCGACTATCACAAGACGACATAGCATATACCGTTAGTTACATAAGTCAATTTATGCGAAACCAACTCGAGGGCATATGGAGCTAATAAATCATTTACTACGATATTTGAAGGCCACTTTGGGAAGGGAATTTTAATGAAAAATAATGGTCACACAGAGCTTGTTGGCTACACTGATGCGGATTGGGCGGGAACCCTATAGACAGGAAATCTACTACAGGGTTTTGTACTTTTGTGGGAGGAAACATTGTCACTTGGAAAAGCAAAAAACAAACGGCGGTTGCTCGTTTGAGCGCAGAGGCAGAATATCGGGCCATGGCTACTACTACTAGTGAAATTGTGTAGTTGAGACTTCTGCTTCAGGAATTGGGTTGCAATTGCATTACCAAGCCTACAAAGTTGTTTTGTGATAATCAGGCTGCAACTCATATAGCTTCAAATCCAGTGTTTCATGAGAGGACCAAACACATAGAGGTGGATTGCCACTTTGTGAGAGAAAAGGTACAAGACAAGACAATTGAGACTCCGTACATTCGCAGTGAGGGTCAACTGGCCGATGTTTTTACCAAAGCATTACCCAAGGGAGTATTTCAAGAAATGACAAGCAAGTTGACCTCCGACGAGGTCTTCGGCCCAACTTGAGGGGGAGTGTTGGCGTGATTTTCTCTCCTATCTTAAGAAAGGAGATTTGTTAATATTGTATTTCTATAATTCTGGGATCTCTTCCTTTTTCTGTTTTTATTCTGGTTGCTTGTTTCCTTAGTTGTGGCAACCTTTTATGTACATATGGTTGAACAATGGCAGAGGCTCAATAAAACAACAACAAAAAAAAGAGACGGAAAGCTTTGTCCGAGGACGTAGGCACATTGCTGAACCTTGTAACCTTTGTGTCTTTGTGTGAAGTTTTGTTTTTCTACAATGATTCACCACCGTCCCTACTCCTCCTCCTTGTCCTTGTTGGTCTGCTCCTGTTGGGAGGAGTCCCAAAAAAATAAAAAAGAGGAGATAAAATGCACTGCTTTGCTCATATAAACGGGAAGAATAAATAATTTAGATGAGGAAAATAAATAAATAAATATATATATATAAAGAAAAAGAAAAGCCATCAAGAAATGGGCATAGGAAAACAGGCATCATGGTGATGGGAAGGGCAAAAGGAGAAATTTTGAGGCAGTGTGCGTAAGGAGTGGGTGCTGCTGACTGCCGAGCGATACCGCCTCTGCGAGGGGGTCACTGGGAGGAGACGAGAAGCGAGCTTTTCCCCGAGAGAGAGAGAGAGAGAGAGAGGCAAGGAACCCTACTTCTGCTATCTCTCCAATTCTCGTAGACCCTGAAGATCTCGAAGCTTCCTCCGTCTCTCCCTCTCTCTACACACATCTTGGGTGGGGGTTTTCCATTCGCTGCCGATTCACGATGGTCCGTACTTCTTGTCCCCGCAACTGTTGTTGACCCCCGCTTTTGTTAATCTTGTTTCCTCGAAAGGTTGTTGCTGTTGTTGTGGTCGTCGTTCTTTCTTTTCTTTTCTTTTCTTTTATGTGAGATCATCGGAAACGCGACCCTTTTCTTGCTTCGGAATTGTTGGTCTGCTGTGGGTCAAGCTATTAAGCTTACTTCAATTTTCTCTTCTTGAGGCGCGATTTATGCCCAGTTCAGTTGCTAGACTCCAGCTATCGGCTGATACGCTACTTTAGCCAAATTGATCTTTACACAAATCTCTGTTCCTGTGAATTTTCTTGCGCTTTCTTGAATCCAGCTTTTGTTGAGCCGCGTAGAGTTATGGCGAAGAGACAGTATGCTCCTTTCCGTGGGATACCCATGTTCCATCTTTAGCTTATTCCATGCCTAATTCACTCCTTCCTATTTTGCAGCACAAACTGGGGCGGAGCAACCGTGACAAAGTGCAGCAGTTCATGGCAATAACTGGAGCCAGGTAGGCCCCTCAATCCTCCACATGAAACTATTTTCTCATCAAAGAGCAGGGCATGAGGATGGGTCTCCTGCGGCCATAGATTACAACTTTTGACTGCGATTTTGGTGTTGTTGGAAATGAATGGAAGGAGATTTCTGTGAAGGTTCTCAAGAAAGCTGTTTTTTGCTCTAATTTCGGACTGGATATTCATCTTTTTCTATGCCTTTTGGCTCTGGATTCTTTTGTTGGCTTGTGATCTTATCCTGGGATAAGATCGCGTAAGCAAAGCCATTAAAGGAACATGTGCGAATGCTTTTGGTTTGTTGATGACAAGCATAACTAAAAGTTGAACTAATAAGTGTAGCATAAAAGTGCATATGTGAGACTCTTCCCTTCTTTGTTCTATAATTTTTGGTTTATTGGGGAATTTAATGAAATTTGTTGACTATACAATTCTTTAGAGGATGATTCCTGATATCATGCTTGGTTTCAATTTAATTGTGTTACTTATTCCATGATGAATGTGCTGGCACTCTTTTTCAGGAATTATGTAGATCTTGTCTTTTTCAGTATGATTATTTGTCGGTTCTTTTTTTCCGGTGTGGCCATTTGTGTAAATGATACACAATCGAGCTGTTTTTCCCCCCTCCAGGCTGCAACCTATTCTTTAGTTACAACTTTTTTTCCCATGCAGTGAAAAGGTTGCCCTTCAGGCTTTGAAGGCCAGTGATTGGCATCTTGAAGGTGCATTTGATGTATTTTACAGTCAGCCTCATATAAGAACTTATACAGATACAAGACACTTGGAGGAGCTTTACCACAGATATAAAGGCAAGGCTTGCTTCTGGATTCCTGGATTATCGCAGTTGACTGAATTTCTTCTTATGCTGATTAAAAGGAGTTACAGGACAATAGTACTTCTTTTGGATTTGTTACCAGTTCTGTACAGTGTCATAAATTTGGTTTTCAACTCTGAAAAGAAAGCTTATGCACTGGAGTTATAACACCTTGTAGATATTGTTTGGTTTTATGCTATCTTATTAGCAGATGTATTTGAATTTGCAGATTCCTATGCTGATATGATACTTGTCGATGGGATTACTCTTCTTTGCAATGATCTTCAGGTGGCCAGTCGTGATTCTTTCTGTTACGATCTCAATTATATGGCACCACTTCCTTGAATTTCCAGAATGCATCTTGAGTTTTCTCATTCTACCATGATCTTTTGTCTTCCTGGGATGCATAGGAACCTTTTAGTTGTCGTATATGTTTTTTAGTTAAATGACGCACAAGTATTTTGTTTTGCAGGTGGATCCCCAAGATATTGTTATGGTAAGTGAACATGCGTAATTCGGTATGCTGTCATAGGATGAGGATACTCTCTCTTGTTTACTTGAACCTTCCGATAACAAAAATGCACTGCTGTGACTGCTGACTGACCTAATCCTTGAAGGCTGCAATGAAGACGAAGTCCTGTATTTTCCATGTTTCATCTCTTTCTGCCCTTTTATCTTCCTTATGTTTCTGGTTAATATCTTTCGGTTTTGGTAGTAAAATCTCCTAAAGATACTAGTCCAACATTCCATTAGTCAGCTAGAAGTCTTTATTAGTTACAAATTCACCATTGAACATCAGAAGACTAAAACTATAGGAATTCATGTATCAAGTAGGAATTGCTGTCTCTGTTCCACATAAGCGATAGCCATTTTGTTCTACATATATAGTTTTTTGGTTGGAGAAACTGAAGGTTCTGTCATAGTACTTTAGCATGGCTGAACCCAAGAAAGTTTGTTAATAGAGGTTGTTCATAAATAAAGCTAACAATCAAGTTTAAGCCATACTTTTATTTTCTTTCTGTTCTAGAGACTGCATCATGTGTATCATGGTCTTTGTTGAGATTCTTCTAATGATGAGATTGATTTGTATCAGCTGGTTCTTTCATGGCACATGAAGGCTGCAACGATGTGTGAATTTTCAAAGCAGGAGTTCATAAGTGGACTGCAGGCACTTGGGTAGTTCTTCTTGCCTTTTCTTCTTTCTGCTTTTCCTGATACCAGTGTTGGCACAGTTTGCCTCATGCATTATTCTGAAGGCTGGTCTTTCTTGGCAGGATAGATTCCCTGGAGAAATTCCGTGAAAGGATACAATATATGCGCTCTGAGTTGAAAGATGACCGTATGCAATTACGTGAAATTATTGCCATAGTTTGATTAATAATTATGACAATTGCTTGGCAAAGCTCTTTTGATTTATCTCTGATTATTTTATTTTGTTTTGACTGAACAGAAAAGTTCCGGGAAATATATAACTTCGCATTTGGTTGGGCAAAAGAAAAGGTATGCATCTTATTAGTGTTATTGGACTGTAAGTTTTCACTTCTGAGCTATAAAGTGCTTGATCAGCTTCAGGATAAGATTGTTGCTGATTAAGTTGGCTTTGGACGTTGGTGGTAAAATACGCTACAGCCATATTTTATCATTGTGCTTGATTCAATTGTGGATTAATACGGCAGTTTAAGAGCATGTTCTTAGATAAGTTTTTGCAGTCACAGGATATCCTTACCTTAGTTACAGATTATTTTACATCATGTAGCACCTCGACTTTTGCAAACCTAGGTTCAGGTTGTAGCACCTAAGATTCCTAGAATCTTCTATAGTAAGGGAGGGTGATCTCCTAAAAGGATCAGTTACTTTGTCGATGGAAGATACCTGACTTTTTGCACAATTTCAATTTCTAGTCAAACTTGGATAAAATTTTCTATCAGCCTTTTGATGTTTAAGTCTGAGGGTTCGACAGATTAATAAGAGAAAGTAATAAATGTCGTATCATAGTAATAACTTATTGTTATGTGGTTTTCTATAAGATATTATTTACACTTTCAGCCACCTGAACGAATTTGACTTGCATCCGTAGAGAATACCTTCATGCTGGATCTTGTACATTGAGCCTGGAATATGTTTCATACCTTTTTCATTTCCATCTCTGATTGCTTTTTCTCCGTAGACCTTCCATGAAAATTTTCACTTCAGTTCTTTTGGTCATGTCATCTCCACTTACCTCAGGGTCAAAAATCCTTGGCACTCGATACAGCAATTGGGATGTGGCAATTACTTTTTGCTGAAAATCAATGGCCATTAGTTGATCACTGGTGTCAGTTTTTACAGGTAGTTTTCTTTTGTATACTTATTGAGCATTACAATTTGTTTGAGTTATTAATAATTAGTCCTCACGCCTGAGTATGGCCATCCTGGTTTTTTGGGTAAATATTTTCTTTTTCTTTTGATATTTATTTTCAGTCCAAAGAGCCTATCTATATTCCCTCCCAAACGCCCATAAAAGGAAGAAAAAAGAACGAAAGAAAAATCTAGTAAGAAGAGAATTGCTCAGAAACACGTTTGGTGGGGCTTTCAATTTTCAAGTAATTTAACATTTTTCTGGGAAAATGGAGGAAAGGAGATTTTGTCATTTTTCAACTTAAGTGAGAAGAAAAGCAACTTAGGTAAAGATTTTGCTATGCTCCGTTAAGCAAAATGCAAGAAAGAACTACGAGGATTTGACATCAAATGCAGGTCCAAAAAGTGGAGAGCTGAAAAAATCAAGCAGTTTTGGGGAAATTGAAGGACTTCTTTCAGACCAGATGCGCTTCTGATGGTTGCACGTTTGGAGCCTTTAGACTTTCTGTATTTGTTTCCCCTTTCAATATGATTGATTAGACACTTAGTAACATCTTCCTTCTAATATATGGGATGAATGTACACTTCAAGGCACATGGAAGCGAGTTGAACTATTTTTGCAGGAGGGAATTTGTTTTTGAAATGGATTTCTGCAGTTTGGCCCAACCAAAAAAAAAAAAAAAAAAAGATGAAACAAATAGTTAGAGTAGATAATATTAATAGTTAAATGAACTGGGTAGATGGTGAATAGAGAATGTTCTTTTTCATCTTGACGTCTCAACCTAGTATGAAGGGATGGATGGCATCACTTATGTTGGTTCAGTTCCTCTAAATGCTATGCAACCCTTGCACTGTAGCTAGACTTTTCTGGTTGAAAACAAAAGTAGGGACACTGCATACAAAGTTAACTTTGTCAGAATGCAGTAACTAGTTATCTCATCCTGTTTCAAAAACGTGATTAAAAAAATGTGCGCTTGTCTTGACATATAATGGCTGTTGAATGGGATTTTGTATTGTCTTTCTCTACTTCAATACAGGCCCGTCATAATAAGGCAATCTCCAGGGACACATGGTCTCAACTATTGGAGTTCGCCAGGGTAAGATATCTGTATAACATTATTTTTTTAGGAACGTATATCCTCTTCCATATATGTATATCTTTGATGAACTAAGACATGTGCTTTTAGCTCATGTGAAATTGATGTAGAAGTCTTGTAGCAGTTATAAGGAGATGATCTTCGCTCTTCTCACACCCAGTTTACATCCTTGCTTTCATCCCTCTCTTCTTGCTGGAGAATCTGGTTGTTATTTATACTGGCGCTGGGAGCTAAGAGGGTTAAAGTTGCTTTTGATTTTTGAGTGTGTAGTCTCAGTGAACAAGAATTCCACATATCTGAGATAAACATTTGGTGGAAATGGAAACTTTCAACCTATAGATAATGTGAACCCCACGAATTTTTACCTAGCCAGGAATGCATTTTTATCTGCACAGGCATCTCAGAATCTGGAACTTTCCCCCATGGATGCAACTGACAGACACCCTTCTGTTATGCAGACTGTGGACCCAACCCTATCTAATTACGATGCTGAAGGTGCTTGGCCATATCTTATTGATGAATTCGTTGAATACCTGAATGAAAATAACATTGTCCAGAAGAGTCACATGGACGATCCTGCCCGATGATGATGGGCTGCTGTGGTGCAGACTCTGGATTGGTTGATCTTTAATCTTCTTGTGGATTGAGCTATGTCATTGTAATTGAATACCTTTATAAAGCCAACCAGAGTCCTCTCTGCTTTTCTCGTCTCCCGCTACAGTCTCCGTCTCCCCCACAAGACAAAGTGGTTAAAAAGAGAGGAAGAGAGAAGAAAGACCTCACTTCCTTAAAAAGTGACTTATTTTCCTTGGAAACCCATTTGATGAAAATTCATACATCAGCAGTGGAAGATGTGATATGGGAGATTTGATATTGTCCAATTTTTTTGTGAGATAAATGTGAATATTGACTGGCGTTTGTTATGTTAAAAATTTCTCCGTAGAACCAGTGTGGGAGTCATGTGCATGGCTATCCTTTGTCAAGAAATGACATTACTTTGTACGTAGCCTCGAGTTCTCAAGAAATCGTTAAGGTGTCCAATGAGTAGATACTGGTGAGTGGCTGCCGGCTGGGAATCAGGTTTCTCTCAAACCCCCCCGGCAAAAAAAAAAAAAAAAAAAAAAAAAAACAATGCTCTTATACATCATGGATTGGGAGCTGCAGTTTCGAGCTGCTTGTAGCTCTGTTTGGCGCATCTCTATTTAAGATATCTTCATCAAACGGTATCTGTTATGCACCTCTCAATGTTAAAAGAGTCAGCAACTTGGGTATTCTTCATTAATTTGAATTATTTCAAAGCAAGCGCTTGTGGATGCAATTGTGAAGCTAAAATTGATTCGCCGAAATGGTAGTAAAAAGAATACAGGCAAGCGTCACTGACGCTGGACCTGATGAATTTAAATGAGTGGAAGTGCAAATTGTCTTTAATTGCACTCTTACCAGTTCATACAAACTTGTTGAGGAAGGAGAGCAGACCATTCTTTCTTTCAGGTTCTGCAAGCAACTGGGTTTTGCACATGCTACACCTAACGGGATATCAAGCAGGTCCAATGAAAGAGGTGATATGGCATACTATGCAATCCATACCAGAATCCCACAGCCGACCATCTCTATTGAGGTGAGGGATCGGTTGAATTATGCTCGACAAAATTGCATGAACGACACTTTGAATGTTGGCCTAGCCGCCAAGAATCATCTGCTTTGTGAGTTCTTCAGCTGATCAACAACCCATATTCCGTCCAACGGTCCAATGTTCAATGAGCAAATGACGTGACGTGAACAGGGCATTACTCTACTCATCAAGAGTGGGTTATCTGTCACTAGTCACGCGTGAGTTGGGTCAACACCTTTTATGATCTTTTCTCCACAAGCCTTCGTCTACTGCTGGCCTGGCCTTAAAAATATGATAGTATAAGGTCAACTCTTATTTTTTGCTTTGTGCCCTCTGTTCACCATAGAGTGTGGCCATCAACCACCTCAGAGACACTGAGATTTTCAGGCAGAGAGAGAGAGAGAGATGGACCGTCCTTCTTCCGAACGTGTCCAGAAGTTCGAGCAACCCGAGTCAGTTTTTGGCAGTACTCAGGCATCCACTTCTTGGCAGGCCCCTCTGCCAGGAAAAAGAACTGGTGCACGGGTGAAAATATAGACACATGCTCAAGCACTTTCATTCACTGATGTAACAGACACAAGTTCATGATACTCGCCAATTTAGATGACTCTCATCCATTGGTACATACAAACTGCTGAGAATTTCAAGACCTGAAGGGCATATGACTGTATTCACGTCAAAAGAAAACATTTCCTACAGAAATTGCTTTTTTCTACAAGAATTTATTCCAACTTGAATAAAGGTAGGTCGCCCAAAAAATAATTTAACCTCAGGTTAATCTCACACGGGAACTGGAGTGGCTTCGTCTAAGGCAACAACACCAGGAAGTTCTTTGCCTTCCAACAACTCCAAACTGGCACCACCACCAGTAGATATGTGGCTCATCACATCAGCAACTCCAACTTTCTCCACAGCTGCAACAGAGTCCCCTCCTCCAATAATGGTCGTCACTCCTGCGGCACTGAGCTCTGCTAGCTTCTTTGCAACAGCCTGCACGTAGAAGTACAAGGTCATCAAAGTTTGCATTGGTCCTAGTTGACCATGCTGGCCATAGGCCAAACCCACTTACAAAATCGAAACATGTCCGCGAAATGAAAGAATTAACACTCAAGGTTCATCAAATGAGAAGCTCCCTTGAAGTCTTAACTGCTTGTCTACAGCTCATTCGAAACAAATGACATGCACAACCTTGGTAGGAAGGGACCAGAGAATCCATGCTAAAGCTTAACTAGACCAAACACATGTACAGATAATGAGCCATAAGCCAGGACAGATGATTTCCAGCCACATAAAGCTGATGAATAAGCAGAGAGTCCTTGAACATACAAATCAAATCCATGCACATCTCACCTCAGTTCCAGCGGCAAATTTGGCAAACTCAAACACTCCCATGGGTCCGTTCCAGATGACAGTTTTGGTAGTTCCCAGAGCATCATTAAATGTCTTAATAGAGTCTGGTCCAATATCCAATCCCATCCAGCCATCAGGAATGGCAGATGCTGGCACTATCTGCAATGTTCAAAGCAGTTTAAAATAACATAAGTCTACGACCACAGTGCCTACTCACGTGATATCTGCACCGTAAAGAAGGTTGAAACTCTTTTGCACATATCATGACACACATTTTTAAATGTTAGAAGGCTAGGAGAAGAACCGAAGCAGCTAACCTTGCTGTTTGCATCTGGAGCAAACTTGTCCGCAATAACCACGTCGGTGGGCAACAATAAAGAAACTCCCTTTGCTTTGGCCTTTTCAAGGAGCGATGTTGCAAGATCCAGCTTATCTTCCTCCACCAAGGAAGAACCAACAGAGAGACCCTGTGCCTTGTAGAAGGTGAAGATCATGCCACCCCCCAAAAGAAGGATGTCACACTTCTCTAGAAGAGATTCAATCACACCAATCTTGGATGAGACTTTTGAGCCACCCACAATGGCAGCAAATGGTCTCTTGGGGTTAGACACAGCCCCAACAAGATAGTCTAGCTCCTGGTTAAAGAAAAGGCAAGTTGAAGGTCCATACGAGAGAACTAAGTAACATAAAGCAAAGGATAGATTAAGATGCCTAAGAAGACTCAAAAGCATTAGGACATACCAAAACAAAATCTTGCTAAACTGGATTTTGATGTACATAACTCAAATTTAGTCTAGTTCCGCATGCATTATTTCAAGGAACCAACCTCATAGTGACAAAAATTAAGAACCAACATTTTCCATGCATAATGTTTAAAAGAGTTACAAGAATGAAACCACAGATGCAAAAGTCGAAGGAAGAGATAAACCAATACCTTCCACAGACACACAACAAGTCCAGTAGGACCAAAAATATCGCTTCTTGTGAAAAACTTGGTCAGTGCGTGAAAATCAGCAAATTACTTCTATTGCTTAAAATCTGTTCCAAGCAAAATAGCAAACAAATTAAAAGTCGAACCTTCTGCAAAAGGAAGCCAGCAACAGAGGGCTTCAAGAACTTAGTAACCCCCTCAGTAGAAGCATGAGCCCTGTGTGCTGTTCCAAATGCATCATTTACATACAGATCTGCCAATGATGCCAGCTTCTTGGCAAACTCAGGTTCATTCTTTTTTCTTCCTCTTTGTAAAATCTCACGTTCTCAAGAAGAAGAACACCGCCCTCAGGCAATGAAGCCACCAACTTCTCTACCTCAGGGCCAATGCAGTCATCTGCTTTTACGACCTGCTCAAGTGAGGATAAATACCAAGAAAACACTCACTTCTTTATCCAATTAGCAGAATTTTCCAACAGTGCTGTCCAACCATTTTTGTATATGACAAAGATGTCCTTACCTGAATGCCAAGGAGTTCAGATAGCCTTGGAACAAGAGGTGCCAAACTGAACTTTGGTGTCACCCCTTTCGGTCGGCCCTGGAAATTTCAAGGAGGAAAATCAACTACCGCCAATACAATCAACATCACAGTTGGTGGCTCACATTCACTGTACTGATATGAAACGGGAATCCCTTTAACTTACACCCGGAATCAAGTCACTAGTTTAAGAAAAGTAAGCAACCACTAATCAAGATGCGGTCTGAAAACATCCATTCTAGGACTAATCACGAATATGTCACATGAGAGTTCTTCAAGGTTTTTTTTTTTTTTGGGCAGAGAAAGAGTCCATGACATGGTAGATGCCAGTCCTGGTGGGAAGAGAGAGATCTGCAAATTGAGGAAGGCAAACATACAGTGTTGAGGAAACCAACACGATGGTAACATGAGGAGACTTCAGCAGTCAGATTCGTCGAGTCAGAATACACGACAGACGATGGCAAACATAGGCAGACTCATGCTTTGCAATTAGAAGTGAAGAAAAAGATTCGAGCAGCCGGTAAAGATTTCGAGAAAGTGAGGAGCAAAATGAAAGACAATTCAATGCAGACAGATTTAATAAGGACCCACAAAAGAGAAGGAGGAGAGAATCATAGTGGAGAAGGGACGGAGAGGGTCAATGCTCGATCAATTACCAAGTGGCTGGAGAGGATGACTTTGGCGCCATTTTGGATCAAGTACTTGATGGTGGGGACGGCGGCGCGGACCCTGGTGTCATCGGTGATGTTCTGGTTGTCGTCGAGAGGCACATTAAGATCGGCCCTCACGAACACCTTCTTCCCCTTCAAGGCAGGGCCGGTCAAGTCGCCCACGCTCTTCTTGGCCATGGACACGACCCCTCTGCTCCCCTTGCCCCTCAAAGATCGGAGCTTGGAAGCCACATGAGCGGCCAAGAACGGGTCGGCAGCGGCGAAGCCCAGGCGGCGGAGGCCGGAGGAGCGGAGGCCGGAGGTGGGGAGGTGGAGGAAAGCGGAGCGAGAGGTGGAGGATGAGGATGAGGATGATGATGATGAGGCGGAGGAGGAGGAGGAGGAGAGGAGAGAGAAGGTGGTGGGTGCAGCCGCCGACGCCATTTTACTTGCCTTGACCTGCTTTGCTGTTTGGAAGAAAACCAGAAAACCGTCACCGAGCCAACAACAATCGATGCGTGCGCGAGAGTGGGCTAATATAATGCTGAAGGAGGAGGAGGAGGAGTGGGGGGGAGTGTCGTCTGGCGTCTAGTTTTTATGTGGGTGGATAGGAGGAGGGTCGAAAGATGTGGACGTGGGGATCGAAGAAGGGAATGAGTGGGAGATTTTCTGGATTTCTCTTATCGTCGAGGAGAGGTCCAAGATTTTCGATGACTTTGAGACTCCCCTCCACGCACAGATTCAAGGGCCGCGCGTGACACCTGACGCTTACCAAAAGAACCAAGTTAAAATCATATCCTGTACCGATGATTGCGATGCATACATCATATCATTGAGAGAAATTTGACTACATCCCCTCGACTATCCAATCTGATAAATTTTATGAGTTGGGAATTAGCTGCTTAGAACTTCCCCCATTTGCCAATTCATTTTTACTCCCTCCCAATCCTCGTCCGCTCTTTAGATCGCCGCAACGCGCAACAACGCGCAACGTAAGAAAAGGGAGCGGCAAAGAGCAAAAGAATAAACCCCAACCAATGATGCTCCGCCTCCCTACGAACTGATGCCAAATGCGTGGATCTGTTCTTTCTCTCTCCCAATCGGAAACCAGCAACGCACCCCTCCACTTCCACTGCCGCCACCCAAGCATCCGGTCTTTCCTTTTTCTCTTCTCTTTCTTTCGTGTTTCGTGTCTTCAGGCCCAACAGGAAGAAGACCCAACTTGGTTGGGTGCGCAGCAGTGCAGCCCATGAAGCCAGCTTTGGCATCATTCTGGACGAGTTAACAACGATCCCGCGGGTCAACCGCTGTCACGTGGGCATTAAGATCGCAGGTTCTGTTGTGATGACAGCAAAGGTTGGTTTTTAGATATTTAAGAGGGGAGGGGCAAACCTTATAAAAATTTGTTCAGACGGAATCCGTGGTCAAGTCGTATGATGGCGCTCTGCGCCTCCTCCTCTCTTCTTCGCCTCAAAACAATCCCTCCGTCGCGTTCTCTCTCGCCCCGACCCTTTCCCCGCCCGCTCTTGCGATCGGACCGTGCGAAAGCAGCGCCTCCTGCCTCAAGAGCTCTCCGAGAATGGCGGGATTACGAAGAGGCGGTGAAGCGCAAGGACCTCGCTTCTGCCCTCCGGTTCTTGAGGTCCCAATCTGTTGCGGGTGACGTTATTGGGGATGACTATGAGGGAGACGAGGTGGGGATGTACCTGTCTGGGAAACCGGAGGAGAGGGATTGGGAGGTCCTGGATACGTGTTTGAACGCCGACGATATGAAGCTCGTCACCGGTGCTTATGCCCTTCTCAAGGACCGGGGTTTCTTGCCCAATTTCGGCAAGTTCCGGAGCATCGGTAACCTCTCTCGCGTCTCCCTCAAATTTCGAGCTGATCGTTTTGTCGTTCGACTCCTGTCGTTGTTGACGTTATGAAAGCACTCGCCTTCTCCTTCTCAACTCTTGCAGTTCTGGAGGGACCGAGGGACGTTACGCCCGCAGTACTCAAGTCTTCCACTGGGTTGGAAGGTACGCGAGCTTTCCTTCTTCTGAGTTTCAATTTCTAAAGTCATTTTCCCCATTGCAAATTTGCATCTGCCCTGTCTGCCTACACCCACGATTTGCTTTGATGATCATGCTACATTATGGTTCCTGCTAAAATTCATGTCCTGAGTCGTTTCCTCCTTTTGTGCGTGTAGTCACTAGATTTTCCCCCAAGAAGTGGGGTCTTGATGGAACCTCGAGTGCCCTCTTGGTCGCTTTTCTCGGCGGAGTTTCCTTTCTTCTTTCCCAAGGGATTGATATTAGACCTAATCTGGCGGCCATACTAGGACTAGCTTTTGTGGACTCGGTGTTCCTTGGTGGTTCTTGTTTAGCTCAAATTTCAAGCTATTGGCCTCCATATCGCCGGCGAATCCTTGTCCATGAAGCTGGCCATCTCCTTACAGGCATGCCAAGACACTTCATTTCTTCACCATTATTTATTTGGAGCACGATGCAAATACTTTCCCAGCAGCTGATCACCTCTTTGTTTCTCACATTTTCATTTCGGAGCATCTCTATTTAATGCATGGGCTTAACGTAATGATATATTTACAATGCAGCATACTTGATGGGTTGCCCAATACGTGGCGTAATATTGGATCCAATCGTTGCGATGCAAATGGGCATTCAGGGACAGGTACTGCTAAACTCATTCATGCTTGCTTAGTGGACCTGTGTATCCGATTCCTTAAGTCATGCATGAGAACTTGATGGACGTCAGAGGGAATAAGTCATGATGATTAACTTCTCAGGAAGGGTATTCTCTGTCTCTGGATTCTGGGAGCAGTCTAGTCTACGATTTCAGAAGGAAATAAGCTAATTTGCTAGTGCTGATGTTTGATGACTATGTTATTGTGGCTTTATTAAGCTCGCCCTGCTTGCATTGCTAGCATACTTTCAACTTAACTAGCATCAATAACCCAGAAGAAGGATTCTATGCTAAAAATGTATACAGGCAGGGACGCAGTTTTGGGATGACAAGATGGACAAAGAACTTGCTGAGGGGCGGCTAAGCGGCACTGCCTTTGATAGGTTGGCATTGTCCCAATATTTTTTTTATATCTCGAGACCAAAGAAGATTTCAGCTAACAATCTCGAGTATTGACTATCAATGAATTGCTAACAATCTTAAGTGTCAGTAAACACTAGTTAATGTGATTTGAGCAGATGCTCAAAATGATGCTGTACCTTGTTGTGCTTCTCTTTGGTTGCACTCCCAATATTCCAAAGCTTTATACTAACTGTCACTTTAATGATGCAATTGATGTGTTTTGACAGGTATTCAATGGTGCTTTTTGCTGGCATCGCTGCTGAAGCTCTTATCTATGGTGACGCCGAGGGTGGAGAAAATGATGAGAATATGTTTAGGAGCCTATGTGTCCTATTGGAACCCCCCTTGTCAGTTGCACAGGTACTTCTTGAATGAACAGACCTGCTTTCATGAAGGCCTATTATAATTTTTCAGTCACTGAAATGCTTCATTGTCTACAACGACTTAGATGTCAAATCAGGCCAGGTGGGCAGTTCTGCAGTCTTATAATCTGCTCAAATGGCATAAACAAGCCCATCGAGCTGCTGTGAATGCTCTGGAGAGTGGCTTCAGTCTTAGCATGGCAATCAGGGAAATTGAGGAAGCAATGTCTTCTCGGAAATGAAAATTAGGCAGTGGATTGACTGGCGGTACTGTCTCGTCAACTCATGTGGGCAACCTAAGACATTGACGATTGCATTCCTTGGTGGGCCTATTGATGCTCACTGTCTCAGTGATAAGCCTGAGAGTCTTGACTGCCAACATATAATGGGCATGCCGTAGACCTTCATAAGTGAAAATGCATATCGTAGGCTTGAGGATGAAGGCCACTCTGACAGGGAGTTGTAGAGATGTG
Organism: Eucalyptus decipiens; assembly: GCA_014182575.1. NCBI lineage: Eukaryota > Viridiplantae > Streptophyta > Magnoliopsida > Myrtales > Myrtaceae > Eucalyptus > Eucalyptus decipiens. The sequence continues at coordinate 16,230,529 of CM024614.1, read as the reverse complement.
GTTTGGGTCACTCAAAGCCTTAAGGAGCAACTCTGCTCTGTGAAACTGACCACGAGTTCTTTGGGTTGCTTAACTGATGACATGGATTTTGCACACTCAAGATGAAGCTGCATAAGCCCCTAAATTTGTTCGTTGGACTGGCAAGTGTCTAGAGTTGGTTACTTGTTAGCTAGAAACCACATTGGATTGTACTAAAAATTTGGTTGGAGAAGAGGCCGGTGCACTATGTACATGACCTCCTTTCATCAGTACTTTCATTTCGTATAACCTTAACTGTTGTCTTGTTTGTCTAATGAGTCCAAATCTTCTGGTAGTTTGCTGTCATGGAACATTGTTAAGATAAATTGGGAGTGAAAGTTTAGATGGTTAATTCTCTAATGCGTGAATTGGAAGTGATGGGGCTTGATAGAGAATTAGATCTTAGGCACTTAGCATCTGTCGCCAGGAACGATAATCTGTCATTTTGGATTAAGGTGCTAGTCGTGAACCTGATGCCTAGCATATGATTACCGTGCTAGTCGTCACTAAATGCCTGCAACTCTGGCCCTTCCCAGAAAAGACCTCTACTTAATGACATGGAGGCCGGTATTCAGTCGTTAAAATACACGTAAGTATTCAATTTGCTCGTATTGTTATGTAGGAAATGAGAGATCCATTACATGATACCAGATATGAGGTTCTGATTACCAAATGTTCAATTCATTTCTTGTGATTCTGGTAGACAATCGCCATTTTCTAGTTCGTTTCTGACCCTCGCCCGATCCTGTTCCGTTGAGATGCTTACAAAATAAAGTTGTCTCGTCCACTCTTTTCTCGAACCCTTCATTAGGGCCTCGTCAAAGGAAGGAGCAATCACTAGTGTGCACTTAAAACAACCTAATGCAAAAGATATTAATGTAGATGCCATAACAAAACCCAAACGAGTTACAATCGCATCAAATTTCAATACTCTACAATCCGAGACAATTGCTACCTCTCAATTACATGCAAAGGAACTCCATTAATACTAAGAAGCTGCACTAGAATTTGCATGACCCCAAATCAAGAATTCGTTTGCTGATCATCTTGGGTTTGCTGAGATTGAGCATGCGGCCAAGGCATGAAAGAAACCGGTGGTCGAGGCTGCTGGGCAGCATAAAGTGCTGCTTGATCAGCAGGCTTTCCCATGATCGTACTTGGATGTCCCATGGGGTGTTGTGGTGGGACATAATAATATGGAATATCAGCTGGAGAGCCAACCACAGGAATGGTAGCCTTAGTAACTCCTAGCCCTTCCTCCTTTAACTCATCTCTTGGAATTATGTCGACCAAGAAATCAAACACATCTGTCCTGGAGATAGCAGCTGCTATATCATTCTTTTGCAGTGTCCTCCGTTTGTTTTCTTCTGTGTGAATCCAAGAACGCAAAGTCAGCTCCAAGATAAACATCTCACAAGCTTTTGCAAATACGACTGGAGCCTCAGCAGAGATCATTCGTACATCTTCATCCGCTTTCATTATTTTCTTGATTCGGGCAAGGGGAAGGCTGTGATTCTTGAAGTCCTGAGTTTGCTCAATTTCTTGCATCTGCTCTGCCCAGAACATTTGAAGCTGTTGCTGCTGCTGCTGATGCTGTTGGTGATGGAAGTGTTGGGCTTGTTGGTATGCAAGCTGATGAGGAGAGCCAGGGAAAGTACTGGATGCCTGAGTCGGAGAAGGTATGGGTACAGCAGGAGTGCCAGGAGCGACTACAGGAGCAGTTGGAAATGGAGGAGCGTATGCCATTTGGTTAGTGCCAGCCACAACCCCGACTACTTGCTGCTGCTGCTGCTGCTGCTGCTGTGTTTGTTCCGTCTGATCCATGACAAGATTAGTTTATATCTCTAATGTGTTACTCCAAGTGCCCTATCATCAACAGCTGTCAGGGAGACCAAAAAACGCATCAGAACATCCTGTCTAAATCTTTTCAGTGGTGGATATTTCTCACAATTTCTTGCTTTAGTATTGCTTTACCAGTCACAGGGAAACTGGAGTTGCTGATCCTTTAGCCAATGCATGTACGAAGTGCTAAACACTTGTTATCCTAACAGAGAAACTTAAATAACTTTGATCCACAAGGCATGCATCACCATCTAGATCTTAGGAATGCATGATATTCACTATTTTTTTTATATCAAGGCACCAAGAGATTTTGGCAAGGAAAGAGCAATTTTGCAGACAATTATCATTGTCCCAGTATTGATGTAAACTGCGGGCTTCATGAGAAATTCAGTGTGCATTACCCAATGAACATATGAATTAACAGCTACCTGCCCTATTACGGGTTCTCAACCAATTGACTGGGTAGACATTCAAGTAGATTGGATACAATGGTAGGAATTCGTGGTAGATTTGGGATGTAATGTTACGTTAAGTGCACTCTATTATGTGGCTCGGCTATGCGATGGCGAGAATATTGCACACTTAGTGTATGCTTACACACAAGCAGTGGTATATGTATTAGGACGAAAGCCGCGATTTCCTTAAATTGTAGAACAACTAAGCAAAATGCTGGAAAAGCATACAAAATGCAAGAACAGGAAACAAGCGAAATCCAAAGAGCAACTCAACTAGGCGAAAGGAGGTTGAACAGAACGCGATTCAATAACCTCCCCAAACCCAAAACTCATTCAAGTCCCTTCATTTATCAAACGTATGGTGTAACACACGTGATTGACCCGCATCTGAAAATATAAAACCCATTTGAACCTGTCATTACCCAAAGGGGAGAAAGGGGAACAGGAAGAGGCAGACGAGAGAAAGTTTTAAAAAAAAAAAAAAAAAAAGCAATCGAAAATCAAGAACAGGAAACGGGTGAGTGACAATGAGTAGCAAGCTAACGTTACCTTAGCAGAGCTGGAGCTTCTGTACTCTTAAGTTGCATGAAACCCTAGACAGAGAGAATCTGGTTTTTGAATAGCTAGAATAGTAGCTCCAAAAAATGGGTTTTAGAGAGAGAGAGAGAGAGACAGAGATAGAGACAGACAGACAGACAGAGGGAGGTTTCTAGAAAGTGGTGTGAGGTGAGGTGACAAATGTCCAGCAATGTCAAGTGTTTTGACTTTTGAGGACTGCTGAAGATGCACACATGGGCGTCATCCATTGGACGTATACAAAATAAAGGGACAGAGGGAGGAAACAAAACGATAGTGATATAGGTGAGGAGTGAGGGGACAGGTGGAAGTGAAGGCTGTTTCTGGGTAAATGTCTTGGTGAAGAGTAGGCGAGCCTGGTGCGGGAGTAGTGAGTCTCTTCATGTTGCCTATGGGTCGTCCGTTCTTTTGGGCCATTTTATTTTATCCTTCTCGTTTCAATTGGATTTACTATGGCTTTGGGTGGATGGAGACTGAGAGAAGCATAAATAAGATCAGTCATCCATTCCACTTGCAAACTGTTCACTTCAACTTCCACCGTTTGGACCTCATCAAATGGATTGGACTTGGACTACAAACTCACATTTTCAGGATAAATTCGCCATTGGAAAATGGGGAGATGTCGTGTGTACCATAAAACATCTCAATTCCTTGGTCCATCCTTAAAGAACTAGCTCCTAGGATTGGTTAACTCGTGAGGATCTCTAGTCGCTCCTTGATTTATTTTGTCGCAACTTGCTGAACTAGGGAAGAAACTACTCCTATGACATCACGGACCATCACCACCACTTGCTATGAATGAGAAATGAAATTCCATCAATCACTCGAGTTGATCACTGTCTTCCCTTCTCATACGTCCTTCATTTTCGGACAGCAGAAACTTTACATCTCACGAAAACAGAATCCTTTTGTCATTCAGCTGTTGCTTTGCAATCTACCAGAAGTTGATAAGACGCTGGCATACAGGACTCTTGAGTAAATTCCTAAACACTGTCTGAAGCAGCAAAAAAAAGGGAAATAGGAACCAACCACATGCACAATGCACAGGAAATACGCTGTCCTCGTCACGGTGACTGAATCTGATGATAGGAAACCCAACCAAAGCGACTAAAAAGTCGGGAAACCCAATCAAAGCATCTGCAAAGTATTGCATGGGAAGATACTACCGCAACCTATAAATCAGCGTGCATATTTCAGAGACAAATTCACATAAGCAGCATATACCATGAAAGAACCATTGATCGTTCACCCATGATGTACGAGGTCAATGTTGATCTGTCTTGACAGTTTCAACAAGGTCCTGCCAACTCCAGACATATGGAGCAGCTAATTCTCCCATTATACAAGCTACCTTTCTCCAAGACCATGCAATTAAATTTGAATAAAATGAATTTTTCGTTTTGATGAAATGTGGCAAGAACAGATGAGTGCAAAAAAATACTGTTCCACCATCAACGATCGGCATCATTTGGATGCTTTCTGACCATGGGCTTTCCCATGGCTTGCTGCTGCTGCTGCAGACATGACTCGCAAACGGGCGGCAATTTCTGTGAAGGATGGCCTAGCAGTTGGATTTGGTGCCCAACATTGTTCCATTAGCCTCCGCCATTCGTGATCACAGAAGCCTGGTATGGGTGGCCTCAACGTGTTACTTACTATGCCTCCTGCTTTGCCATATAAAATCATAAGGATACACCACATATTGCATATAGGATATAATCTGACATTTGAGCTGATAAAGAGAATTTAGTGGAAAGGGCCGACATTCATATATACATACAACCATCTATCTATAGCAACGAAATTTCCCAGAATCTATCACCATCAGGCCATGTCGAACGAGATGCTTCAACCAAACACAGCACAAAATCTCGAGCTTGATGACAACGCATGACAACACACATCATATCATAACCAACACGTGTTTCTACAAATGACATCTCTAATCCTTAAAACTAATGTAATGAAGGCTGCAGGAAGGTCTCGTAACAGAGTCTGGCCAATTAATAGGTCAGACCTTGATGCATCATCATGGTGGAGGAGGCAAATCGAAGGAACACAAAAGACCACAGATAACATTTGACTGGAGCTGTAAAGTATTCAGTAGTATCAACACTACTCACAAAAACCAAGGCCCTAATATAGCAAGCGGAATCAATATACATGCAGCTAAAAATAGCAATAATGGTTTCAGTCTTCCATTTCTCGCTCCAGATTTTTACTTGAAAGAGTTAGCTCCTAAACAGCAAAAAACACATCCAACTCAATCTGTATTACGTCCTACCATGTACAGTGTTGCAGTCCCAGGACTCTAGGTAATTATAAAATGAATGTAAGATACACTTTTCAAATGGTCAATAACCCTATCAACAATGATTTTTTACCTCTTAAATATTGATAAAATGTCTTCTACACTTCCTCTGACATCATTATTTCTCCCAAAAGAATATTCTCAACCAGAGTCACCCAGACAGCCAGCTTTCAACAGAATGTAAGAAACTGTAGCGGTCTTATTACCCATATATTTCTGACTGATTAGTTCATCCTGATAACATGAGCTTCTTTGACAATCAGCTCTTAGCACAATATTTCTGCTTCTCTCCATCCTTGCCAATAAATCACAGTATTTATACCAAATTGATAAGTTCACTTCATCAATATAGAAAATTAGCTTAAGTTAGATCAGTTTCATTAAATGATCAGTGACTGGACTGCATCATCATGAAACACAGAACAGAAGCACTGCTACCTCATTCACATTTCATCAAAGCTCCCCTCAAATGAATGGAGAGAACAATAAGTCATGAGAAGAGAACTGAGACACACCTATAATTGCACCATAATGCATATTTGCATATGGTTCCTCCCCAGTGAGAATCTCCCACAAAACAATACCGAAGGAGAACACATCCACCTGTAAATTAATAATCCACAATGATCAAAAATGCCACCAGAAAGGACACAAAGTTTACGGTACACATTGAAGGAATTTGATGCCATTCGGTGATGCTCACAGCTTCTTAAGTTTTAGGTACAAAATAGCCTTTCCAATCGACTACCGAAATGAGCCAAAAAGAAAAAAATATATTGTAAAAATTGGACGAAGTCAAACAACAAACACCTAATTTTTATGACAATGAGAAAAGGTCAATTGATGAAAGTTTAAGCTGCAAGTAGCACATTCTCAAAACGTCCAACTTAGAAAGTCATAAATACCCAAATCATCAAAGCTATGGATCACGGGACGGAAATAGGAAGTGGGTGCACAACTTGCCAATAAAGAGACTAGCTTTCTGCTAATTTGGGTCATTGTAAACTAGTGAGCATTCTCAGTCATGGTTGTCCATTGCAAATTATTAGAATAAGATAGCTATTTCAGTATGTCTTCCACCACTACTTATGGGTAGCATTTCTTCCACAATTACTGGTAAGTTGCAACATCAACCAGAATGTTAAAATGACGTACTAGCATAGCTCATCAAAAGTTGAATTCGAGATAAATATTTCTTCTAGAACAAGATTGCAGTATTACATTTATGCCACCATATCTCTCGATTGTGCAAGTACGTGGTGGGATCGATTGGTTCCACGAACTTCACAATCCGGGATACAAGCGTACCCGGAATCAGGTAGATGTACACAGATCATGAGGGAATAGAGTGGTTGTGCGACTCTGATCATGGTGCCATCAAATTAATTTGGCACAGATAACCCTCATTGATCTACCCATCTTATCATTTAGAGACAATGCTGACGACAACATCATACCTTTTCAGAGACTTTATTGCTGCTGCCATTTAGCAACTCAGGAGCCATCCACGGTAAAGTTCCCCTTACTCCACCAGAAACCAAGGTATTTCGTTTGATTTTTGACAGGCCAAAATCACCAACCTGAAAAAGGACATCGCTTATAATGCAAAAATAGTAAACAGTCCGCTGCTTCTCAACATTGAAACTGCAATCTTACCTTGCAAATGGGACGTGAAGGATCTTTCAAATTCACCAGCAAATTGTCACATTTCAGATCAAAATGCACAATATTTTTGAGTGCAAATATTCCATCCCAAATGCAGCATCCATTGCAATTATGAGGCGCTTTCGGCGGTCAAGATGCCTGCAGAGTATGCTGGTTAGAGGCTGGAGAGAAGCAGAAGAGAGAAGATGGAATGACCATTGAATGAAGTGAACTAGCAAGATGACATGATTATTGTTCCCAACACATTTATAGTACTTTTCTATTTGTGCACTGATATAATTCTATCCTTCTAAGTTCTCATATTTAATCATGCCGATTGTAACAACCATAAAACAAATTATTGATTCAATGCATTAGTAAATCTGAAAGCATGAGGCCGGAAATCTTACTTATCCTTGCGGAGTAAAACATGCCTTAGAGAACCATCAACCATAAATTCTGCCACAGTGGCCAAGGTTCCTCCAGGTCCATCTTGCACAACACCGTAAAATGCCACAACATTTGGATGGTGAAGCTTTGATAGAATGTCGGCTTCCCGCCAAAACTCAGTTGTCTGAAAAAAAAAAAGAAAAAGAATTAGCTTAATTAGTAAACAGATAGAGCATCAGAGACGCATCCAGAGAAAGATGGAAAAAATGAAAAGAAAAAGAAGGGAAAGAAAAGGAGCAGTAATCTCAAAAGTACAGAGTGACGTTCTGGAAGCACATATATAGTACCAATATTAAAACCACAATTGAGTAGATCTATCATTTAAATAAAGGGACTCACTAATCTTTCCTGCTCTGATGATCGACCTGTGAAGCAAATTTTCTTTATCCGTTTGATGGCAACATCTGTCCCTCTCCATTTCCCATGATAAACAGTTCCAAATGTACCAGAACCCAGTTCTCTGAGTTCTTCAAGATCTTCATTCTTTATTAACTACAACAAGCATTTGGAGGGGTCATCAAAAGGACGAAAAGAAAAGCTGGCACACCAAATCAGGTGAAAGGAAGTCCAAAAATAAAAGTTTCATAGAAAAACACCCAGCAAAGAAATGATGCACGTGTGAAATGGTGAAAATTTACACAAGCTCGGTGGCAGTGTCCAAAGTAAATGATAGATGTTAAGTGTATGAGAGACTTTGTTAAATATTTTTGAAAAGATGTAGCATGCACAGACCAAATCTGTGTGTCATATCTAAAGGAACTATTGGCACAAATCATCCCAGATGCTATGGACGTCAATACAGGCGATACAGCGTTGTCTTGTCGACAAAGTTAGCGTCATGATGTTCACTTTCACACTACGGTACAACAAAAGGGATCCACCACCATCAAATATGGGATTGGGAATTTGGGCTTACCTACTCTATGAATACTGAAGAGATCTGCTAATGTCAAAAAGCCTACCCAAGAAGATCCTGAAGACATACTGAAAAGAGCTGCTAATGTCAAAAAGCCTACCCAGGAAGATCCTGGAGACAGATCCATACTTATTTTAACTTCCCCATAACCAATGCACACTTTCCCCAATGAAAGGAGCAACCTGATTCATCTTTTATAGCCCCATGAGTCAGCAGGAATTTGGACGGCAACCAGACTTTTTGGCTTCTTCTCATTAAGAATTTTACAGGGAAAATGAGCTTGGCAACAAGGATCTGATTTGAATGGGGAACAAGAGTCTTGGCAGTGATGGCCACCCCTACTAAGACCAATAAGTCTTGGGCTTTTGTCACACCTCCCCAGTGTTCATAATTGCCAAGCGAAGGAAAAGGATCGGATTGGAGACGATTTCTCAGAAACCCTATCGATTCATAGGGGTAGGCAAACCAGCTCCAGGTCGGATGTCATCTACCCGCATGCATAGCTCTAAAATGATGGACAAGCATGGAGGATTTTACACTTGACCAAAATCATCACGTGAGAACAAAAATGTTCAACAGTGGTACCACTTATCCAAGCATCATACCTGCAAAGTGCTGATATCAACACCTCCCAAAGAAGAAGGATCTAGAGGCGGCAGACCCGTGCTTCTTAACTCTATTTGACCCTGAATAAATTAAAAGCAAATCAGAAAGCTCATAATAAAAAAATTTCACTCGAAAGGTCGATCACAACAAGGCATCCTCTGGATAATACCTCATATTCTGACTCGGGCGTCTTAATGTTCTCTGCAATGGAATCAAGTTGCAACCCTTCACCATTCTTGTGTTGGGAATGACCAAATTCCATGTGCAAAGCAGATGTGTCAGTAGTACCGGATACTTCAGGTGATTCTTCAGGGCCATTCTGAGCACAAATGATGGGGTTATTAACATTGGCCTTATGATCTTCATCCGGTCTTATCTGTGTCAAGTGATGAGATCTATCATCATCCTGTCGAGCTTTTCCAACCTCATAAGGGAAAACGGGATGATCCTGGTCTATAAGAGAAACATCATTTCTCCTATATTCTTCATGTGCCAACTGTTGGAAGTATGACCAATGCTTAGGTTCATGGTTTTCCATGTTCAAGCTCACGCCAGTCCCATCTTTATGCAGCTGAGAATAATCCAATGACTTTTCGGAAAATATTGCTTGGGCAAAAATGTCGGAAAGGACATCACGAGGAAACCGCTCATCAATGTCAATGAGAATGTCTCCTTCCTTTGATTTCAACTCATGCTTGGGAAGAACAGATATGCCACCACCATCATATCTAGTGTAAGTTACTTCAGATCCAGCTTCAACAGTCTCAACAACCGGGAATTTCTTGTGATCATCTAAAGGAGCATTCTTTGCGTGATTAATGTTGCCAGTGCTAGTCTCTTTTGTAACACCTCTATCATCACCAGACGCCTCTGGCAACTTAAGTCCACAGTCCAGCCCATACTCTGTGGCTCTTGAAGTTATTTGAGATATACCATTTGCAAATTCTCTATACGACTCAAGTTGTGCAAGTCCATCATTAATTGTCTGAGGTTCTCGACTTGGAGGATTTTCACTGGAAACGGGCTGTTCTATTTCAACATGGGAAGTCATTTGTTTTCTCTGCAAATTGCCATTGACGTCTGCACTTGTACCAGGCTGTGCAAGGTCCAAATGCGAATGAGATACCATAAACTGAGAACCAAGTGAATCATCTGACTTAGATAACCGACTAAGTAACTCTGCTTGTTCACGAGGAATCCTCTCAGAGCGATAAACCCGCGGAGGAAGAACAGGTGGCTCAACATATCTCAAACCATTCGGGATGGAATCAGAGTTAGCTTCATCTGGAACAATAACAGCACTTGATGTGGAACAGTTGTCATGGTTACTGACATTGGGAAACTGCCCTGAAGTTAGAACAGCATCAACAGATATGGGAAACTTTTCAGGATCCTCATTTTTCCCCACATTGTTTGAAGGAAAATAGGGTGTGTCCTTCTCAGTTGCACCTACTGCTGCCGATAATTTGTTAAACCGTGAGTATCCCATCTCATCAATCTCGTGTGACTGTGAAAAAGCAGAATGATCTTTCTTCAAGGTAGATGTGCCATCAGGGTCACTCTCTTGCTGGACAGAGTTTCCGTTTTTTGGTTTCTCTTTCCTTGACGATGACTTGGAGTTCACCTTAAGCAAGCTATCCTGCTGATGCGTTTCCATCAAACCTCCCTGCTGATTCGTAAGAACATGAAATGGCATTGTAGCGAGAGTTTCTCCCAAAAGAGAGCAAGTTGACTGGTCATGCCCATAGGGCAAGCAGTATTGCTTTGTATCTCCATTTTGCAAAATCTGGCCATCGTAGAACTGGGGAACAGTTTGACCAGCATAGGAGGAATCACTTAGAACCGCTGAAGACAGAATTTGTGATGGTGAGACAACGATTCCAGTCAAAGGAGAAACACTGACTCCAGTCGCATTAACCTCCGTATCGATATTCTGTCCATCTAAATCATCTAAATTATTGGTCGAAGAGCTAGCAAAACCATGAAGCATTGAGCTTTTTCTCAACCCAATATCCATTCCATTCACAGCAACTACAAACTGCATCTCGGACTCACCATTTGTACTCCCGAAACCCAACTCAACATCTTCCAAATCACTCATGGAGAAAAGGAAAATCCTAAGCCTATGTGAGCCCTCTCTAAAGTCTAGCTCCTTACACTCCTCCATCATGTTCTGCAGATCTTCATCAGAAGATACAGAGACCAAGGCATCCAGTTCTTCTCCAGGGAGCTGATACTTTATAACATGAGTTTGGCCATAAATTGTCAGCATTTTTCCACAAGCTCCTGCCACGAAATGTCCTTCCCTATTCGTACGATTCGTGTATCCCCTCCAACATACCTGAGCTTTCCATCACTTGGACGAGGCAGAATTTTCCCACCAAAGCTACAGAGGACCTTCATACTCATCGATGAGCTATCAGAAGCACCTGAAGAGGCATTCCTTGGGACACAGCTTGATATTCGAGGAACTGATCTAATCGAGGGATGAATACTTGAACCCTCATGAAGATAGGAGCTCCTCTCGAGCTCTCTAGGACCTTTCTCAGCAATGTTAGTCATCAAAATGTCCGATCCACTTTCTGAACCCGTGTGGCTGATGCCTAAAATGCCCTTTAGTTCCAAATAACATGTTGAATTGGAATCACCGACTGCATTTTCAACAAAAGGTTTCCGGGTATTTACTCGATCACGCATAAATTCAAGCGCAAACTCCTCACCCGTCTGTATGGAATAATTGAGAACAGGTTTAGCTACTGAAGTACTCATCTCAAGAGGTCCTACATGAGTGCTCGCAACTCTTAGAGGAAATGACTGAGATGCAGGATGAATGTTTTCCTGGCCAGGCTGCCCCGTGCCGTGATAGAAGTGCCCATATGTTATTGGTTTCTCCATGAGATCATCATTTACCCCTTTCTCCATCGTATCCTAAAGAGCAAAATTCAAATCCAGCCAAAACAACCTGGACAATGGCGCAGCAAACATTCAAATTAGCCAACGCAATGCATCGAAATCCACTCATACCCACAGTCGCATCATATTTTGAAAGAGAATTATTAGATTTGATTACAGAGGCATCTTGCCGAGAGATAGTTGGACTTGGAGAGATCCAGAAGTATCGCTCATTTCGTGAGACAGCAAATTAAAGGGTAACTGACCAAGTCCTCTCGATGCAGTTCATGTTGAGCATAGAAAGATCCAAGGTATGGAGAAAAGGACAAAATACGGGCAGAGTTTTATGGAACAGTGGATGAGACAGGGCGAAGCTAAAGCATAATCACCTTAACAGCTGACAGTGTGTTGAAGAAAATTGATGGCATGACGGAAAGCCAGTGACAAACTAGTCCGAAATGGGCGTAGTAACTCAAATTCATTGCCCTTTTTTGGGCACTTCACGTTTGACCTCAATGGGAATGAAAATTTTGATATTTCTAAGCTATGGTGGGGGAAAAGTCGCGAACTTTTTGAGAATCTTTAACGGGAGACGGAGGAGGAGGAACGGCGAGAACTGAGCAAAAAGGCTTAACTATGCACCCAGCAAATAGTCACAACCCACAACTCGACTTCACCGCGCGCGACAACTTCGCATCTTAGGCAACCGCCGGAAGAGAGGAGCTTCGATTTACGGAGGAGGAGGAGGGGGCAGGTGCGCATGAACAGCGACTCAGAGTGCGGAGGCGAAATGCAAAGGGATCAAGGGAAGTCCTTGTTACCTGGGTGGGGGGATCCAGGCCTCAGGATGGGGGGCTGAGGTAGCCCGGACATCTCCGTAACTGCGAAGGAGGCAAAGGAGGCCAAGGAGGAGGAGGAGGAGGAGGAGGAGGAGGAGATGAAGCGTGTGAAAGCTCAAAGGCTCCACCTTTTTGTTTTTTTCTTTTTTGTAACTCTTAAAACTGGTTATCTGGGGCTCTTCTCTCTGTCAGCGAAGATGGCGTTGCGTTGCTTGCTGCAGTCACGTCGTCGTCTCCATCCTTCCGCTGCGGCAGGATTGAATTTCAAATTGTGTCGGACAAATTAGAAATTATAAAACGTCCCCTTCGTTTCCCAGCAACCTCTTGGTGGCGGAAACCTCAACCCTCCCCCCCATTAAAAGGAAAAATGCACTGTGTTTTGAGCGGAAGTTACCACTTTTTTCCTTTTATCCTGAAGGATTTTCACTTCAGCAAATACACTAAGAGTGCCCAGATTAGTTCATCAAATTAATACGCTAATTCTTTTGGTTGGTAATTAATACACCAATTAACGTGATAGAATTTTACCGGACTGCTGAATATTATCTTAAAATGTCCATCTACGTTTTACGATTACTCCCACTTATTTTTGTTTTTTTCGAACGTTTGCAGCATCTCCATATATAAATATATATATTCTTATAATTTCCATCTCTTTATTGATTGGAGTCAATGGGCACTTGTTTACATAAAGTTACGCTAATGAAGTTCTCCCTTTCCCTTTTCTTCAAGTTATACCATAATAAGTCAATATTTCCATGCTCTAGCTTCATTCAGAATCGTGGGAAGTTCTTCCTTCTGCACCAGAGAACTCCCGAGCAAAAGGAGTAAGCGCGTCTTTTATGTATGTATGTGATTAGGTTAAACCAAACCGCGACGTGTAGTTAGTGGCGATGAGCTAAAATGAGAGTCGTTCAATATTTATCCTATGGGGTTGCTCTCAAGTGCGTTTAATGGGATACCCATCTAAGGAGAGACTATGAAATGATGTAAAGGATAAAAAGAACGTATGTTGAAGGGAATTGCAAATGAAACGAATAGCCGATCGCGATCAGAAAATGAAGTATCACAAATATTATAGACGCCAAATCAAATCAAATCAAATGCAGGTGTATTTAATAAGAGGAGCACGTCAATCTTCCAAGGAAAGCAAAAGGGGATAATTAATGTCATTGGAGTTTTGATCGGTCGAGGTTGTGTTAGTGGTCGATTCACTCCCAATATAAATTGTGGAAAGATAAGGGTCGGTTTGCTTTGCAAGTTACTTAGTTTATGGAGGTGGTCGGCTTAAGGTCGGTCCGTTTGTCGTTAAAGAATTGAGGGTTGCTTTCCAAGTGCTGTGCTCTTGTTTACCCCTTCTTTAACTCTATTAAAAAAAGAAAATAATGCTTTGGGTTCGAAGCTCCTTGTTCCTGCCAAAAATTTCATGAAGATTTCTCAAAAATCCCCTCCTTTTTTTCCCCCATGTGCCTACGCCTTTCTTTTTCCAGATCATAAAGGTGCACCGCCGATGTAGAAGGTTAATATGTGGAGATCAGCACAGCTTTTCTTTTGCATTCAACCAAATTTGACCGTACATGTTAATTTTATAGACGTATCTAGTACACGCTCATTCAATAAGTCTTCACATAGCATCAGTCCATTGTAGCTAATTCTATGGACATATCACGTGATACATGTGATGGAATGACGAGGATGGCTAATTCTATGTTTATAAGGGTTTTTTCGCGGAAATGTACCATTTTTAAAAATATATATTTTTCAAAAAGTCATTTTCAATAAAATATATTTATTTTCTGGTATTTAGCTAAAATCTAAAAAATCAGTTAGAAAATGTTTTCCATCATTTTGTTTAAAAAAATTTGATTTAATTTTCCAAAATAAAATTACTAAAAAAATTGATTTTTTAATTATATCTTATTTTAAAATTACTTTATTTTTTCTTTTTCCTTCTTTCTCTCCAATCTTCTACTTCCTTGCCACCATCCCCATCTCCTTCCATAGGTGGTGATGACCAGCGAGCTTGAGCTCACTAGGATCAGGCCAGCTCGAGCTCGCCGGAACTGGCCCGGCCTTAGGCTCGTCGGCTTGCAACTTGGCTGGTTGCCAGCGATGGTAAAGGAAGAAGAGGGAAGGAAAGGTCAAAAAAAAAAAGGAATAAGAAAATTAGTTTTTAAAAAATAAAAAGTACTTAAAATTTCAAATTTTTAAAATAAAATAAAATATAATAAAAATATTGAAAAAGAATTCATGGAGAAGAACGTGTTTGATTTAGGTGAAAGAAAGAAGAGGAAAATATTTTCCTTTACTTACTTATTTTCTATGAACCGAACGTCTGAAAATTGGAAAACATTGCGAAACAAATAGAACCTTAGTTACAATAAGGTGATATTATGCATTTCATCTCATCCTCTCCATATATTCATCTTTGAAGTTTCCATGCCCACGCTCTTAATGCCTATGTTTCGTGTCTAATACAAAATGCTCATATGGCAAAAGGTTAAGAATTTCCGAATAGCATAATTTTAAAATTCCACAAAATTTGTTGTCCTCGGAAATTGGCTTACAGGCCGACATTTCATCTTACTTTTATATACATGTATAGATGGTTATTGAAAATTTTTGAAGAAAGAATAAGGGAAGATCCGCTTCACGGTGGAAGAATTATATAAAAAGCCTATTCTCCTAATCGTGTTCGGAACTTATTGGCTAACTTGTACTCCTGCTTATGTATATTTGAAAAATACTAGTGGTGAAACAAAAGTGAAAGGGAGAGCTAGAATCTTTAGGGTCGGTTCTAGAGTGAAAAGAAAAGAGGAATAGTGCAGCAAAAGAGACTTGTATAGCGATCGCGATGGGACTCGAACCCACAATCTCCCGCTCCGGAGGCGAGCGCCTTATCCATTAGGCCACGCGATCACACGCTTTGACCATTCTAATTGTATTATTTAACATGATGAAGTCCAGCTGGTTGGTCCTTCCCCTTCATTGTCCATGGACCACGATCAAGCAGCCGCCCTACCATTCTTCTCCAAGTTTTTTTTGTTTTTTTTGTTTTTTTAGTCGGTCCTACTCTAACTCTCAGTTTTGAACTTTTGCCATGCCTCCTTACAAGACATGGAAAATCAAAACCCACACTTGAAACTAAATTGTCCCTACTTCAATATTCTTTGAGAATGTGAGGATTTGAACTCCCACCTCCCCCTTTTATATCAAAAGAATTGTCACACTATTGTAATCTATTCAATCACTATCACTGCATACGGTTGTTTGGGACTCGAATTAAGTGAACTTAGTGTTTAGATTTATTTGTGAATTTCTTATTGAAGTTAATGGTCACGGCAACATGAAAACCATTCCTCTTTATAATCCATGGAGATAGATACATTGCAGCACACTCCGTTCCATTCAACCGGCACCATCACAACTCATGCAAAAGGCCATAGCATTGGATCATAGGAAATGGAGGCAACGATTGTCCTAGAGAGCACATACAATCATAGCTCACCAATTCTTATGGGTAATCTTTGAATACATTAGGACGAAGTCGGGTGCAAATAGTAATACCCGATTTTATCAACGGCATAAGAAGAATTATTAATCAACACAACACAATTACATTACTGTCAAAGGAAACAAAAATAATATTTTGATGTGAATTTTCCCATTAAGATATTACAATATCCGAGTCTTATTCTGATTGATTTTTTATTTTAATTTTGTTTAAACATGAATGGGCATGTTTAAGTGAACGTGTCAACATGTCATTTTTCGACCATGGTGTGATTTGACATGTTTCAACACTTTTGATACTCCTACCTAAAACATTATCCATCTTTGATTATTCAAATAATAATAATAAAAATAATAATAATATCCAGGTGAAACAAAAGTCGAATGAAAACATATTAAAAAATACGTATATCATAGAACTTTTACTCTATAGTACGTGTCAGATGTAATGTGAAGTCAAGCTTACTCATAATGTCTAGAAATGGGCTGACATGGTTTGTCGTGCACGAATCGCTCGGCCGATGACCAAATATTTTTTAAGATATTAGGAGTACGTTGACGTTGGATTATCAATTCCTGAATTTGATCATAGCCGTGCAACCCTTTGGGGCTCATCCAAGCCCACAAGGTTCAAGAGCACAATTACAAAGGCCGAAATAGCATATCAATATTGGGCTGGGCTTGGTCATGAACGAAATATTTTTTCAATATGTTTCTATACCAGGGATGGACTCGGGTGGAAGAGACTTCTAGATGGAAACTACGATTTTTTTTTAAGGCCGAGAATCGGGGGGCACTCATCTTGAATTTGCAGACCCCCCTCAAGAACTCAAAATGCGGAAAAAGCCCAATATAAAAAAAAGAAGGAAATTCCAGCCCGTGGAATTCAGTTAACAAGATTCCCATCCCCTTCTCTCTCTCTCTCTCTCTCTCTCTCTCTTTCTCTCTTCCCAACTTTCCCTCCAAAACTATCCCTTTCTCTCTCTTCTCTCCTCTCTTTTCTTCGCCATTTGCAGTGCATTATCCGCCGAAGGAGAAGCAAAGATCGGGAAGGTCCGAAGCCATGCCCAACTCCCTGAACGGCTGGATCGTCATCTTCGTCCTCTTCGTCTCCTTCCTCGTCTCCTTCAGGAACCGCAAGGGCTCGAGCGCCGATCAGCATGGGCAGCCCTTCGACCCTCCCTTCTCTCTCGCCCCCTCTCCCCCGTCCTTCTCCAGAGGAACGACGACAGCGCCGCCGCCGTCGACGATGAAGACCCCGCGCTCGGGCTCCAGTACGACTTCTACCGCGACACCTGCCCTGCTGCCGAAGAAATCGTGAGGTCCTCCATGTCCAGGATCTACTCCCAACACCCCGACGTCGCCCCGCGTTTCTCCGTCTCCTCTTCCACGATTGCTTCATCAGGGTTCCTCCTCCTCCTCCTCCTCCTCCTCCTTCTTCGTTTCTGCTTTGTGGGGTTCCTCGTTTAGGGGCTGATTGCCATTGGGTTTGGGTTATTTCCTCGAGTCAGGGTTGCGATGCTTCAGTTCTCCTGGACGATAGCCATGGAAACCGAAGCCACCCCATCGAAAGGCAGGCCATCCCCAACCGGACCCTCAAGGGTTTCGACAGGATCGATACCATCAAGCAGGAGCTTGAAGATCATTGCCCTGGGGTTGTTTCTTGTGCCGATGTTCTCGTGCTCGCCACCCGGGAGGGCATCCTCCTGGTACGCTCTTCTCTCGTTCCCCTCTCCAATTTTAAGAAACTGTCCCGTCCCCTGTTATCGCCATCCGCTCATGCGGATTTCGATGAAATTTAGTATCCTCATATTGGCATTGAATTGGCGGCGCCCTATGTGGAAAAGTTTAATAATGATTCTCGAAGTCAGCTTGGCATTTGGGAAGATTTCATCTGCTCCACGTCTAGGAACTTCTTTCTTTCCTCCGTGTTTCCAGGCTTGCAGCTGGACGACAGCTACTTGAGTAGTTTGTTCGAGCTTCTTAAGAATCTTTGTTTCTCTTTCCTTTTAACTCCTTATCCTATTCACCTCGTCTTTTGATGTTCGAGTCCACAGGCTGGTGGCCCATTCTATCCCCTTTTCACTGGCAGGAGAGACAGTATTCAGTCCTATTATGCAGACGCAATGGCTGAAATTCCTAAGCCAGACGATAATGTCTTCCGGACGCTCCACCTGTTCGGTCTCAGAGGTTTTGACGAGAGAGAAACAGTCAGTCTCTTAGGTATCATCACTGAAGTCCATCCTTCTATCTTACTTTGTGGTCGAGTTTATTTGAACTGTGAGTGGATAACCAGGCACTGAATTGATAAATTCTGTCGATATGAAGGAGGTCACAATATCGGCAAGATTGGTTGCGAGTTCATCTTAGAACGCTTGCACAATTTCTTAGGGACAGGTCAGCCAGACCCAACCATATCTGCAGATTTTCTTATTGAGATGAGGCGCAACTGCGGAGACAGTCAGACCAGCAGCAATAGCAGCAGTGGCTCTCCACTGCTCATGGAATCAACGAGCCTTACTAAGTCTGATTTGGGTTTGACATACTTCCCACAGTTAGCAACTTCAATTTCTTCCGGATCAAACTTCGACACCCATTATTACCTGAGCTTGCTTAGAGGGAGAGGTCTTCTATATGCTGATCAGCAGTTAATGGCTGAGAGAACGGCAAGTGTCGTAAGGGCTTATGCCTCAGATGATGGATCAGCCTTCAGATTGGACTTTGCTCGTGCTATGATGAAAATGTCAAGTCTTGGTACATTGTCTGGATCAGATGGGCAGATCCGAAAAAATTGCTCGCTTGTCGCCAACAGCAATTGAGAGAAAATAATTCTTGGGCAGATTGTGCTCTCTTTAATCCTCTCAGTGGCTCATCTCGGCATCTTCAGGTCCTGAGATTGATGACCCCAACAAATATTACACGAATAACCACCACTCCGTCCCAATATTAAGCTGAACGGCAAGCAGTGATAACCAAGTTTTCAGCAACAATAGGCAGCTATTTCAGTGACAAACTGTGTCATAATGTTGGAGCATTGCTTGTTCGTCTTATGCGATTTAAACAATTACTAACCTGTGTAACTTTCTCTTCTTGGCTTTACGAATGTCTCCTGCCAGAAAAGAACCTGTCAATTTTGGGAAATGGTGACCTTTGTCTGCTTAGCATCTTTTCCATCTATGACACCTCTCTGGCTTTGTACTTGTGCACCTTGAGTGTCTTTTGATTAGGTGGAATATCTAGTGGATATTTCAAAACTGATAATTTTTCTGAGTCTTTTGCCTTATCGTCTCTTCTGCTTGATGAGGAATGTCAAAGTCAGAGGAATTGAAAATTCGCCATCCAACAAGAAGCATCGAAATATATCAACCGAACAATTTGCAAAATTCACTGGAACCTCTTCCAACTAAGCTGAAACAAATATAAGTATTAGCATTCTCTTTATCTGGAGATGTATTTTGCGAGTGGGTGCCCTATCTTCTCAAATACTTGCTTGAGAAGCGGATGCTTTGAAATCTAGATCAAATCTGGATCCAATGGTCAGTGTCTGAATTGGGTGCCCTGACTTGTCAAGTTTTTTTTATTGTAAAGTCCATCGAGAGTTAGATATAGATTTCCAAGAAGCTTGTGAAATTTGTTGCAGCATTTTGAGTGAATCTCGAGAACAATTTGGATAGCTTAGAGAGGTGTTTGGCCATCTCATTTATGTGATGGCAATGAGAGAATTAACATGCAAAACTATTTTTTAAGGATTTGACAACAGGCTTCTGCAGCATGGCTTGATGATGCAGAACCATGTTTATGATTCCCCCTTGAGAGCTAATCAACCTTCAAGTGGCTAAGTCGTTTCTTGATCTTAGGCCTTTTCCAGCTATATTTATGTATTTTTACGCTGGCATTATCCTCTAGAAACAGCTGAATGATATTTTGCTCCTCAAAGAGGGAGACATCAAAACTTGGCACTTTGCAATTCCATCTAGGCTTCTTTCCAGTTATTGCATCAGCATGTTTCCTGACGCTAAGTAGAGCGAAGCAAACACGAGGCAACTTAGTAAAAAAAGAGTTAGCGTGAAACAAATCTATCTGTCTCGATATGTTCCTCAAAAACTCCTGTTCGTGCTGCATGAACAGGGTCCAACTTATCAGAAGTGCCATCCCATCTTCTTATCCTTTTTGCTGTTCTGCAGCAAGTAGTTTGGCAAGCATCTTTATTAGCACCGGCACTGGAGCTGCACTTGCAACACAATGATAAAATTTCAAGCAGACAGTTGATGGTGCTTTTATAGTTACGTTGGAAGTGTGTACCACATCCACTCCCCCATTTCGATTTTAAGGCGCGAAAGAATCTCTTTACTAGAAGTTGTAAAGACCCCCTTGTGAAGAAAGTCGGATCTTGTATCCCAAACCACAATGGCAATAGCAGCATATTCACTCCTAAAGGTATGGCCTCAACTGAATTGAGGAGCGTGCAACATTCAGGCTATTCAGCTGGTGTGTGCCTTTGTGTGAGCATGCGTGTTCCTGCACGTGCATGCACACGTGCCCGTGTGAGAGAGAGAGAGAGAGAGAGAGCATTCAGTGGCACTAAAATCTGTTTTCATCATAAGTCTTTTAAGATTATATTGTGCATGCGACAAACCTATCATTTATATTGAAAAGCTGAAGAAGAAAAGGTCTGCTATCAGCTGTACTGCACTAAGGAGGTCAGTGCCCTCTAAAATGTATGTACATTCTACACCTTACTCGATACAAATCTATCTTTGTAAACCTCTTAAATCTCATTTACAAAATTAAAAAGAAGGGGGTGGGGGGTGGGGGAACAATCTCATCATTAGCATTAACTGGTCATCCATCTCTCAGATTGATATGTTGAGATCTATGCGAGGTTTCTTTGAGCTCGGCAATGGAACAACAGAATTGCAACAGGGGCACTTGGGATTGTCCCTGGAGATCAATACATAAAGTAAACAGCTGGGGCAGCCGGCTGCAACTGCCGACATCTCTCGACTGCTGTCCTCCTCTCGGGGGGCCTCCTTGATCGAAGATGAAGTCAACGAATTCAAAGGGGACGACGATGATTTCCAAAACGGAGATCTCTTCCTGACCAGTCCTCTGTCCGCTCTCTCGAGCGCCGATTTAACTTTATCGAGAGTGCAGACGCTCTGGTAATTGCAGGACGTAGACGGCGAAGAAGATGTGAGCAACTTGAGGTCCAAGAAGGCGTCGTCGGAGCCGTTGAAAGCAAGCTTGGAGGGCGAAGGAGGGAAGTTCAGGTCCTGAAACTGAGGAGGTGCTGAATTGATGGGCTGGTGCTTGTGGTTGGACTTGGATGTGGAGGGCAGAGCTTGGGGGCTGCATCGTTGGATGTAGACCTTCCTGACTGAAGTCACGAAGAACCAAATTCGATATCAATAACAACGTTTTAGTTAATACTGTTGAGGATGGCGAACAAAACGTGGGCGTCTTTGTTCGATCCCATTCATTCCTAATCTGCAACAGAGTACTGCATAGATGGGGTGCACGGACGAGCAGGTTTAATGGACCGACAGAGGAGCAGACTGAGAATTAACTGAGGACACACAAGCGTGAGGCATCGTTTTGGCCAGCAAATTAATAATGGAGGCCTACACATGGTGCATACAGCGACGCCAACTAAGAAATTTCCCACATAAAGATAAAAAGGGGTTGCAGACGATAAGATGGGCACGCCCCCGAAAGAGGTAGCGCTGGGAAGAAAGCCATTCGGGGTCTACTGTTCCAAATTCATTAATGAAATGCGTCCAAGGACTCATAAATCTGGGGCCACTTTGGTGGCAGAAATGAACAGAGAAATTCAAACCCAGCTGACAAGACAAGCGGTGAATTACCGGAGCGATGAAGTGTTTTTTGACTCTTTTTTTTTTTTTTGGGGGGGGTGGATCACATGAATGAGCTACAAGAAAAAGAAAAAAAAAAAAAAACGATTTATGTTTCGACCCTTCCTAGCATCTCGAGCGCCGTATGCCCGAGGCCATCTAAAGAATTTCCCAGTAAAGGAAGAACGGTGCCATGAGACAGCCCAAGCATCGAGATTTTGCCGAGGCGAAAAACAAGAAGGAAGTGGGGGGGTGTGTGGGGGAAGAAAAATGCAAACTTGAGACGAACGACGACAACATGGAATGAATGGAACAGGATGGATGGATGATGAGAGAGACTTGGGGCAAGAAGAAAGGGGGAAACCTTTAAGTCGAGGCGCTTTTCCCAGCCAGAAGGGACGTGCAAGTCGAGGTCGACCAGCTCGTGGGACGACTGGAACTCAAGGCCAAGCAAGTCTCGAGTCATGGGGGGCGTGGATTCCATGCTGGGGGGGCTGTGAAGGTGGTGGTGGTGGTGGTGGTGGAGCATCAGCAGGGGCACGGACTGCGGTTTATCGTCGTCCTTCTTCTTCAAGTACTCCACCACTCTGCTCATGCT
Source organism: Eucalyptus decipiens (assembly GCA_014182575.1). Classification (NCBI taxonomy): domain Eukaryota; kingdom Viridiplantae; phylum Streptophyta; class Magnoliopsida; order Myrtales; family Myrtaceae; genus Eucalyptus; species Eucalyptus decipiens. Next base: position 16,208,017 of record CM024614.1, on the reverse strand, counting down.
CACCTCCGCAGCCATCGCTTCTCTTCTCTTCTCTACACTTCTCTTCTTTTCGCTTCTCTGCGTTCCCCCAAGAAAAGTGACCAGATTTTCACACCCTTCGGGCTTTTATATGGGGTGGAGATGGTCGGGAGAGGAAGAGAGACGAGGTGCGTGAGCGTCTGTGAATGTACATGAGGAACGGCGGATTGGGATGTCCGTAACCTTTTACTAAAATATAGAGAGAGAGAGAGAGAGAGAGAGAGACAGGAGGCCCCAGGAGCCTCACCGAATACTTGTCACATAGTCAAGGCCGTGTCGATCAGGAAAATGCCTCATTTGCAGAAATACTAAATTCACAGGTCGCAAGAAGGCAGAGTACTTTTTATGATAAAAAAAAAAAAAGAGGCTTTTTTTGTTTTTGTATTGGAATTTAACAAAACCCATAATAGATATAAAATAGATGCAATTGCAGATAGTAATGCGGTGGTTAAAGTTGTCTATAAGCCTCCTTAATCAATTGGGAGCATTAAATGCTTCATTTATGGTTGACGCATTAATACGCGGGGGGGAGGAAGAGGAGGAGGAGGAGTTCAAGGAAAGCGGGCAGGCGCGTTCGTAAATGAGGTTAGCATTTAATGCTGTCCAAACTAGGCAAAATTGCTAAGTCTCCTCCCACATCCACCCCGCATTCCTTCATCTATCGTTTGATAAATTTAAAAAGAAAAAAGAAGCAGGAAGATTCAACAAAATCTCCCAGCTCAACATTAATTGGCGTCCCTCCCACGACTTCTCTTTCTCCTCGTGGGTTTCAAGGGGAGAAGAGAGAGAGAGAGAGATAATGGAAATTGTTGTTAATTACACTTGTTCTTGAAATTTGAATTACGTTTTTTCATTTAAAATTAAGCATGCTTCGTAAGTGTTGTTCGGGAAGGCAGGACTTCATTAACAAGGTCATGTTCGCATGATATATATATAGCCATTAACATAACAACCCATTAATATATCGATCACGACATGTTTCTATTGGAAAAACGAGTGTAAATGGGAGGGTGAGGAGCGTTGGCCACATGACTCATGAGTTAAGAAGACACGATTTGGAACGGCACCATTGAAAAACTCGACCGGAGGTGGGGTCGACGAGTTTGTTTGAACATTGGGGGTGGAGGGGCGATCTCCTAGCGAATAACAACGACGAACACATCCAAGTTTGACGCGTAAAAGGAGCAAAAAAATGTGGGCATTTGACATGATGGCTTGGTGCAAACTTCCACCGCGCATTCATTGCATTCATTGCCCCCCGGATGTATCCATCTCCTCCATCTCCTCCATCTCTCTTATCCTTTTTAATGCGACCTTCGGCCTTATTCGGGTCAAGCTCAGCTCTCAGCTACGCGTTCCCATCCATTTAAGACCCAAATAAATTGGGGACCATATGCACTACCCCCACTCACCCCTGCGTATAATTATTACTTTCGATAAGCCACGAACCGAAAAAGAAATCCCTCTGCCGTAAGGTACATCAAAATTAAATTCTGGAAAATTGCTCTGGTTAATCCAGAAATAAAAACGATTCAAGAGAACCTGCCGACCCCGATAATTAATGGCGATGATCGTCCTTAAATTGGTGAGAGAGCCCCGTGCTCTTATTGGTGCCCTCTTCAACGAGATTTCGTGTCGAGCCACACCCACCTTCCTTATCTGCTTTTAATGGCCGCTCTTCCATCCTTCCTCGGCCCACATGCTCCACGTATTCCATTTGGAAACGTCGCTCGTAAAAGACCGGTTATTTACAAGACACCGATCGACCGACATCACCGTGATCCGAGGATCTTAAGAAGGTAGAAGCGGGTGTGCGTTTTCATAGATCGCAATTTGAAACCACCGTGCATGGACATCTTGACTCGCCTGCTTAAGTCGTCGCTTAAGGTTTAATCTCGACAGTGGGTATCGTTGACGAGCACCCGTTTACTTCATAATTGAATCGTTGGAGATCGATTTTAAACAAAGGTCATCGGAGAAAGGGAGATAATTAAAGGGCATAGAGAAAAGCAAAGCCGAGGACGAGGGGAATTGACAAAGTCGTGAAACCCACGGCCGGATGGAACCCAAGTGAGACCCGTATGCACCACGCACCTTTAATGCCCCTCATTTAATGCCTAGTTTTCGCTTCGAGCGCGTACTTGCCATTAATTCCCCACTTGTCTCTTTCTCCAACCGACTCTCTCTCTCTCTCTCTCTTGCATGGATACAGATGGCGATGTGGGATTAACTCGTCCAGAATTATCAAATATATATATCAAACTCGAGAAAAGTAAAAAAAAAACGAAAAAAAAGGGAGGATAATTGAAGCTGGTGTTATGGGGGCTATAAATGTTTTGGAAAAGATGATATCATTAAGAGCCATTTTGGTAACCGATGCTTTTAATGTTTTACTGCGTGAATCTGATTATGGCCATTTGCAAAAATACACCAGCTGCTTCATTCACAAATATATACCTAACTCCCATTTAATGTCTCTATTCAATGCCATCGTATAGCCTCTTTAAAAGCTCTCTGCCTAACTTTATTTCTCATCACACCCCCCCTTCATCTCCTCCTCCAATCTGGTTCCCTTGGAGTACAACTTCATCGCACATTCCGCTGCTTTTTTTACATTTCGCAGTGAATTCATGGGCACGAATCATCTGTCACCCGTCACATTCAATTCGTTCTTAAAATTATAACATGGGATTCGATCCAAGAATAAAGCGTGTGTGTGGAGTTTATTTATTGCGAGTGGAGAGATCACCAAAGACATTTAGATGACAACTTATCAACTTCCTCTTACTGTAATGCACTGCGCATTATAAACCAAGAAATGTAGGACCTTGATGGATGACGAGTCATTACCAAGTACATGAATAGCTTGCATGCCCACCGAGCTATATTTTCTCTAACCCTAATTGGAAGAAAGCTTCCACCAAATCCCCTTTTCGATTGGTGGTTTCTAGACATCGCCTATACGCAATTATTTCTTGATGAAACCCACACCAATAATCAACTAAATATAAAAGTGGGTAACGTCGGTAATCGTTACCTGCCAATAGAAATGATGAATGCAGTAAAAAAAAAAATTATTATCAAGGTCAGAGGAAAACAAGACTTGCATTGACAGGATTTATCTGGAGTTTCTCCAAACGATAATTACAACTCCGGTCCTCTCGATATTGACAATCTGGGCTTAAGTTTTCTGCTCAAGTGAGTTCCATAAAACAAAAAAAAAAAAAAAAAAAAAAAAAAAAGAAAAAGAAAAAGAGAGAAACATGCATGGGGCGTGGTCGGGAGCTCAACTTTGACAAGCAAAACGGACATCAAACTTAATATATGTAGGGTTGGGTTGAGCGATCTCCCATCACTCATTTACGATGCTTATGGGAACAAATAGAGGAATGGAGGGGCCGCGGATGGAACGATAGGAAGACAAATAATTGGGGAATGACTTAGATCATGAGGTGGGGGAAGGGGCGACAAATCCTCATAAAATTACACTCGAAATTCGAAATTAAAGGCGCATCTAATGCGTGAGAAACGTGCAAAGCTATGTGAAAGAGCTTCGGCGGTTGCCTCGGGCCCATTAATGAGCCAGGCCAGAAAATTCAAAGAGTCGAGGTCTTTAATACGAAAAAAATAAATAATTAAATAAAAAAAAGCTCAATTAATGGATCCCCTGTCGAGGAAGCGGGATTAATTGGGGGGGGGGGGGGGGTCAATTTACAAGTAGACCTAACGCATAAGTTGATGACATCTATCGAGGCAAAAGAAAGACTATTCAAAATGGTCCTCATGAGTTGCTTACCTAACTGCCCCCAAACGTTTATTTGCAATCCTCGGATGTACTCCGGCCATTAAATGCCCTATTATCTTCTCTCTCTCTCTCTCTCTCTCGTTTTTTCTTTAATTTTCTAATACATTTTCTGGTACCGTTTTTCATTAATGACTTATAGCAATACCATGACTTGCTAACCGGGTACAAAGTTAGCCAGCGGTTGCATGCTGTGTCGTGAGGCGCGCTAACCCTATAATAAGTCTTTCACCCACCCTCACTCGGCCTAAACACGGGTGATTAATATACCAGCTTACTCGGCAATAACTGAGGAATGCAAGCACACCTCGATGTGAAATCTACATTTTCCACCGTGAGGTCCCCAAATTCTCTGTCTAATTTTGTTTTCCTGACAAATAAGAAATATGGAGCTCAGCACAGGATCTCTCACTCCTGAGCGGATCTCCCGCTTGTTTCATCCTTAAGCCTCTTAATGACTTGCTCAAGTCTTCTCTCTCTCTCTCTCTCTTTCTCTCGTTTTTTCTTTAATTTTATAATACATTTTCTGGATGAATTGAATTAATATAAATATAAAATATTTAGAACTAAATTGATACAATTACAACAAATTTAGGATTTTTTTTTTTGGTAATATCCTTTTGATAATCCCTTATCTTTGTACTATTTTTGTGGTTCAAAATGGCCGCTGAATTTTTTGCATGAGCGCCGCCATTCGTCTTTTGCCATTTCGATGACGGCATTACGATGACACGGAGTTTTTTTCTTAAAACAAATGACCTGATTTTTTGCAAGATTCCCTTTGCGTGTTTTCGTAGAAGTCTCTCCCTTTCTTTCTCATCACACTGGCGGCCACCATCGTGGTGGTGGTGGTGGTATCGGATATGAGACGCTATGTCCCCTGCGTGTTGCATCAGTTGCCATCGACAGGTGACTCCCCCAACCCTTCGTAGATGACCATGGTGCATCATTGGTGGCCGCCTCTAGAGACCGCCCGTCGAAAAACATAATAAATCTTTATTTGGGCGTTTGAGAAGTGTTCAAGAGATAACCGCTAACTAAATCCTTTTTTTTTTTTTCATTCCTTTGTCTCGATTCTAAATTGTAACTAACCGGATATTAGGAATGCAAAAACGAGGACACCGAGGTCGCACATAGGATGTTGCATCTCAACGCGTCGAAGAAATACAAAATTTAGGGGGTCATTTGATTCAACCGAAAGGGGGGATTGGGTGGATCAGCTACCGATATGGTTCCCGTATTTCAAAGTCAACATAAAACCTCCACCACATGCGCCGCTCTGATGTCTCTCACTTCTCTTCACTTAAAGTCGACCTCTTTGAATGAGAATCTCTGCTTCATCCGGCTTTGGAGCGGACATGGGACACCGCTTTACCGTCCAATCGACGCTCTCTCTCTCTTTCTCTGCACTAAACCCAAACAAAAGGGACGAGAGAGCCTAGTTTCCTTTTCTTTTTTTTTGTAAGTGTCACGGGAGTACCAAATCAGTCTTTTAAGTTTGTCAATGAATGTGAGTAATGTGTTCATGATGAATTATGATGCTTCCGGCGTGGATCCATTCGCACCCATAAATACTTGAGAGTAAGGGAAGGAGAAATGAAGTTGTCGGCCACAAAGCTGAGACGGGCTTTAAGGCTAAATGTTTATAAGTAACTTCACCCTCTCGGTGGAGGTTTCGTCTCGTCGAAAGAAACCGCCTCATCGTTTTGCCTCATCAGACAAACAATTACTATCCGGGTGGCAATTGGGCCGTAATGGTGGATAATCGACCTTGGGGAAGATAATTAAGACTTTGTCTCTTTGATAAGACGAGTCTGCTCGGATTGAAAATTTCGACTTAGACCATACCGATGGACAAGACAGACGTGACTCATCGGTCTTGAATCACTTTCGATTGGGTATTACCTATCGGGTAACGGACTCAATCCCACCGGCCAAGCGGAGGAGGAGCACGCGGGGCGTCTCTATTGGCGAGTCAAATGCCTGCATTATCAGTATACATGCATCAGACGTATGTTTGCGCGAACTAGGGCGTGAACTATGAGATTAGGTTTAGGATGAAAGGGAGGGGGACGGGGTTATTAAATTGACATTCCAAAGCCATTGTTGCCGGCATTAAATGAGGAAACGAATGGGGGCAGGGAAGGGGTTGGGCTTAGATTAGCGTGGGGGTTGGAGAGGCGGTCCAATCGCTTTTGGTTGGTCAACATCGCCATTAAAGAGTGGTTCAACTGCAATTAAAACAGCCTCCCCACCTTCATTTATGACACACACACAAACGTAGGATCCAATTTATGTTGTTCAAACCCTAATTAATTGCGAGCGGGGGCCACCGCCACATAGCAGCAAAGTTAGGGAGAGAGAGAGAGGGAGAGAGGGAGAGAGGACTTGCCCTTGGGCTTGTGCGAGTGTTGAAAGCAAGGGAGTGGGACGGGAGTGGGGTCTTTGTGAAATGCAATAGCAACCTAGCCCTTGCAGCCCCTAATAGGACGGCTGCCCACGATCCTCCAATTGCTTTCCCAGCAACATGTGCGGGGTGGGGGCTCTCTCCATCACTTGGGATTCTCTCTCTCTCCCTCTCTCTCTCTCTCTCTCTCCAGCTTTAATCATGAATTCAAGGAATGAGCCCTCATTTGCATGGCCGAGTGCTCAAGTAGAAGGAGAGCTACTGCTCATCTTATATCTTGTAGTAAAGCTCGCTTCTGAACATTGTACTTATTCAATTCAATGACGAGATTTCTCCTTCTCCATACCAAGTCTTGTTCAAGACCTTTTCTTTTTCCCTAGAAAAGCAAAATTCAAAAGGAAATTTTCTTTACAAATTCCAATCGAAATACACTAATTTAATCGTGTCACGATATTTTGCAAATGTGGTGGAATTACTTAGGTACATCCATCGTGCGATGGAGGGAAGTCTTTTCTTCTTAAAGAATAATGGTTCATTATAAATTCAATTATTTGTAGTACAAAACATGCGAGATGGGGTTCACATTGCAAAACAAATCTCTACAATATCGAGTCATCTAATGGACGATTGGACGATTGATATTCTTTCTGTTCAATGTTTTCTTCTATTTTTTTTGAAAAATTGTTTAGCCCCTAGGATTGTTATAGTTTCGTATGAGTTGAATGTGAAATAGTAGAAAATGATGTTTAGTAAACATTACGTTTAACAGATTTCGACATATAAAATCAATGCGAAGCATTGACAGATAACCACCAGCTTCTAACGTGTCCATGAATTGAGGGTGCAAACCAGTCTGGTAATTTGGAGTTGTCGTGCTGGCTGAATGACAGGCGAGAGATGGTGAGTTCACATAGAGAGATCTACTATCTCTGGGCCGGGCGGGGTCATTTGGGCTTCACCATGGGTAGCAGAATTTCCGGCCCAGCTCGAATATGGAAAAGGAAATCCTTATTTCGTGGCGTAGGTTTCGCAAGCCAGCCCAATTCGGATTTTTTTCACCCTCTAAGCAAGAAGTGTACATTGTTTCTTTCATTCGAATTGGACAAAGAGTACACACTCGAACAGGCTCCACGAGTGACGATCGAGTTCGCGGCTCTTTCTCCTCCATCTCAATACTCTCGGGCCTCTCGCATGACCACCGGTCCGATCTACATGACCGCCACTCCAGCCCGCCCCGAGGACCTTTGACCTCTAGGCTCCACGCGTCGCGATCGAGGTTGGATTTCTCTTTGAAAGGGATTCGTCTTTACCGTCTGTTCAACAATTTGGGAAGGAACCTTGTAAACCATTGTCATCTTGTACCGTAACCGGTTGGATCGTTGGGTTAAAATTGAGTTTGAATTTGTTGTTTTAAAGAGCTTGTTTGATTAATGGGCATTGTGATTGAGATTGCTATTATTTTTTAGGATCGTCGATTTGATTAACAAGTGGTGGACGTGGGACTTTTGATTAAGAAAGATAGGGATACATTTGATCTTGATGCGCCCACAACCACAGAGAGGATCGTCTCTTTTCTGTGATTTTGTGGGTTCTCTTCTGTTTTCCTCTCTTGTTTTTTATTTTTTTCCCTGTTTGCGATTTCGGCAGGGCCCGAACCGAACAAAACCGGGCCGGGAAAGAAGACGCATTCTGGGCAGAAAAAGCCCATTAGGCCCAGCCCTGCGCTCGACGCTCGAAAAAGTCCTCGCCTTGGTTTGAGTCGGAAATGGGAGAGCAGGAGCAGAAGATAATACTCCCGCCGGAGGTATCAGAGGAAGAAATTCCAGGTTTCCGATGGGGACTTGCCTTTTTTCCTTTTAATCCATCATATAATTCAATTGAAAAGGGAAGACCGGCCCGTGATATATGTATACAATGTGACAATTTCTATTTGGGTACGCTACTACAGGCATGACACTACAGCGGCTGACCGGAAAGAAGACGCTTTGGATGGTCTCTCCTAGTAGAGAAGCCCAGGTAAAAGAAGAGCGTAATGGTTGAACTTTGTCGGTGGAAATCAAGATGATGGCAACGGAACGCGCCAAGAAACTAGGAAAGGGCAGGGGTCAGTGTACAGTAGATGGAATGTCAGTGGTCATCACATTGCTGTTGACAGATCTAAATAGGCATATCCTGTGTATGGAGGCCCCAGGTGGAACTTGAACATTATTTTCTGAGGGCTTGCTGTCAACACCATAAATGCCATGATCCGGGATTGCCCCTCGTTGGCAATTGTTGATCTTCAAAAATATGAAATCATTCTATCCAATAATTAATATATGTAGAATGTCTAGGTGCAAGATTTGGTGGTATAACCAGTGTTGTTTCTTCTCCATTTGGCTGAAAATCCATTTTAAAAGTTATTGCTGTTATTAGTTCATATTATAGACATAAGTTCCCTTGATCTTTGTCCTTGTACAGACGAACAAGATCCATGATTATCCGTTGCGAAGTAATAGCATAAGACATTGTTCCTTTAATGGATCCTCCTTATCGCAATTATGTGGTTTACATAATCCTCCCTTTAATGGCAATCAGGATGCTTTTCTAGGCTCTCATGTCCGTCATTTGATAAAGATGTTGGTAGATCTGTATTACCGAATAAGGATGAAAAAGTCAAAAATAAGAAATATAAGAAATTTTTGTGTATTGCACATTTTTATATGGGAAATACAATAAATCTGGTGAGTTACAATCCGTTATGATTTGAAAATCTGTTGCTCGAAGATTGTAGAACTCCCTTCCATCTTAATGCATGAAGAGCTTAAAGTTCACTTATCTTAAGCTTTTTGGACTTATCACTTGATTGGGAATCCTTCAGCTTGAGAGCAATGTCATGAAGTCAATCAACTAGAGGAAATGTGTAAATGCTAGAGTGGTGACATCCAATGTCGGTTGAATTTTGGAGGAAGCGAGTTTTTTTTTTTTTTTTTTTGGTCGGAATGGAGGAAGCAAGTTCACTTGATGAAGATGAGGTGGAAAAGGAGCTGTCAGAGTATTATGTATGCCGTCGTGATATCGACTAGAATGAAAGATTGAGGAATGAATTAGATTAAACAACAATGAGGGTGCTCGATTTATAATAGGAATACAAGAAGCAAAAGAGAAGGCGAGAAAATCATAGAGCTTGAAATGAAAAGAAATCATTGGCCGTTTAGTTGTTCACTGGCTCACCACATTTATTTAGATATCTTTATCTCCTCTTATTATATATATGTTTTTTTCTCATCAATTTCCTTAAATGGAATGCATCCTGCTCGCACGCGCCCTCTCTCTTTTCTTTTCCTTGGTGGCGTGGATAGAGAAGGCGCGGGAGATTAACCATTGTGGATTTAAGAAGTGAAGAGAAAAGACGTGAGGAGAGGATCAGCAGATATGGTGAGAGAATGATAGAGATTCTGAGAGATGGGACGCATGTGGCATCCTCTCTCATCTCGTACGGCAGGACAACCCCATGGATTAGAATAGGATTCTCCGTCCAGCTATTTTATTTTCAACAAAGTACCTATGACAGCAGAAATACCTTAACTCCTCGAAATATAGTTGGCTGTACAGGTGTCCTGGGTTTAGTTTAAGCCTAGGATCGATGTTTTCAGAATAGAAGGAAAAGGGATCGTGTCAGTTGGCCATGTGCATGTGCTAACTGCGCAAATCAGGGAAACTGCACTTCGATGCTTTGGTAGCAGCACCAGCACCAGCACCAGCACCAGCACGCCTCCCTAGCTTTAGCTCCAACCATAAATCCGTTGAATAATGTGGGTTGGTGGGCGTGATTAGATTCTAATATCATTTTGCATATCTCATCCATGTCCTGTCACGCCTTATTTAACTGCTTTTTGATGAAAATGTATACGATCTGAGATGATTCGTCGTGAGCCAGTTGTAGCGTCAAGCTTAGCTAGCACGCGTACTCCTCAACTGTATTAACGCTTTTATACATTTTTTATTTATTTTTGGGAGATTCGCTTGTATGGAATAGGAGATATTGTTGGGGGTCCAAGGGCGGTGTGAAAATATAATTCGTACAGTACAGTCACCGTTTCGTGAAGACTTTGAAGCGGACAACAAACAAAAGGCCAGACATTATTTCGCCATGTCCGTACGGGTGAGTCACTGCACAACAAGTCAAAAGTCTCAGGCCAGTTGCAGAACTTAAATCTTTTCTCCCTGCAGAGAGAGAGAGAGAGAGAGAGATTCAGTGGGTTGTTGACATTATTGCAGCCAAAATTGTTTTTAAGAATTAAGAACATGGCTGGACAGTTTATCAGTCACAACCGAGCTTAGTAGCATTATTAAGCGCCCGACCGTGTTAGATTTTTGTGTGGTTAAATCATCTTACACGCAAGTGTTCTTGCTTCACTCAAGAACTAGCGTAGCTGATTTCCTTTCGGTGCCACGTCATTTCAACGAACGTACAGGAATATCACTGAAGCGATATTCAACGCGAGGAAAGAGGGGTCAGTCCCCTCGTGTAAAGACGTCCAGATGACGCTAAAGGCGCAATCATATGCCACCCATTTCGTTATGAAAAGGGGGTCTGTGTTCGATTTACCCTTTATCGTCGTTAATGTTGACGGGGAGGGAGGGAGGGCGGGCGGGGCCCTTCGTCGGACCCCTTTCTAGCATCTTGCGAAGTGGCCTGGCCACTCAATCGTCGCGAAATTTGTCCGATTCCCACGCGTCCTTTTCTGGGAGAATCGGATCCAAACGCTCGATCAGCAACGCACTCCAATGCCAAGTGATATCGCTCTTTGCTCGTCGCTTGTTCTGTTCATCGCCGAGTATGGATCCCAAGCTCGAACGAAGCCGAAGCCGTGAACACATGTTAAAGATTCTTGGATCTTCTAAGTCTGAGGAACCCAACAAGAAGTAGTTCAGAGCGATGAATATTGTAGGAGCAGGAGGATGAAGAGGTGGGTGGGTGGGTTAGGGAGAGCCAACCCATCCATCCATATAAAGAATCGAGAGGACCATCGTAAGATTCCACATGCGTACGGAGGGCCGAACCTCCCGGGGTGGCTAAGAGTCAAAGGATCACCAGCACAAAAACTGCTCCAACGAGAGCCGCTCTGCACTCGATTTCACAACCGCCGCTCACCTAACCGTATTAGGTGGCTGACGTTAATCGTTCCGGGAGGGAAATGGGGGGACTCGTTTTAATCGGAGGTGCCATGGCCATGTAACCTTATCCCCTCCGTTGATTGGGGATTATATATTATATTAAACACCCTCTAAAACCGGGCCTTACTCTCTCTCGGATTGCTGGCCATGATAAGTTATCCGGATCTCCCATTATGCCAAAGATGGCGCATTTCCCTCTAGAGTACAACGCGAGATTACAACGAAGAAATGGGCTGGCGACGAATTAAGGGGTGGAGGATGTGCGAATGTATGGGAAGAAGATCAAGAATCAAAATGAATCGATCGTTCCGTTGCCTCTGCATGCATTATGAAGAAAGAACCGAGTGCCTCTCCCTTTTCTTTACCCAATCCATATGCCTCTCGATTCGCAGATTTACATAAACGAAAAAACATACAAGGAGAAGCAGGGGAGGAATGACGAGTCGCGAGCAGCAGTGGGCGACTCTTCCACCCTCTGGTTTCTATGAATTCTTGGGACATGCAAAATCGGACCCCGACCCAACAAGACAAACTGAAATCGAGCGAAAGGGGAGTTTCCAAATGCTCATTCATCAGTCTACTACTCTAGATTGATTTGCCTTCAACAGTGCAGGCGTATGTACACAGGACAAACCCAAAAAGAGAGAAACAAAAGAAAGGAAAAACGAGATCTGCATAAACATGACGAGATCTCTCCTCTGTCCTACATCGATCTATCCTCCACAAACTCAGCCAAAAAGAGAAGAAAAAGGAATTTGGGGGGGGGGGGGAAGCAAAGGGCTAGAAGCAAGAGTCGTCGAGGGAGAGAGCGCTGAGCAGATCCTGGGAGTCGTGGCCGAGGCGGAGGGACTCGAGGAGGCGCTCGAAGACGACAACGTGGCAGGGGATGCGGAGGGCCCCCTGCTGCTCGTACCCGTACTCCTGCGCCGATCTGTTGAGCAGCCCTATGAAGACCGGGTGGTTCAGCATCTCCGCGCTCACCACGAACCTCTCCATCTCCTCCCCGACGTACACCGGCACGTGCCCCTCCGGCACCGCCGCCCCCGACCGCCGCATCTTGGTCGCCGAGGCCACGGCCACCCTGAAGGACTCGGCCTTGCGCGGCCGCCTCGCCGCCTTGGACTCCGAGCGGAGGAGGCTGTACTGGGAGGAGTCCGCCACTCGGGACAGCCGTCGGATGAGCCTCTTCATCTTCCTCCGTACCAAACCACTTAGAGAGAGAGAGAGAGAGAGAGAGAGAGAGAGAGGAGAGAGAGTGAGGAGGAAGGGGAGGGGGATGAGGAAAGAGAGGATGGGGGAGTGCGAGTTTATAAAGAAAAGGGAAAATAAAAATCGGGGAAATTAAAAAAATAAGGAAACGAGAAAAGGGAAATTATAAAATTACGGGGAGAGGCAGGAATGAGGAGGTACAGGTAGGCGTACCTGGCTGGTACACCCCTCTCCCATCTTTATTGCACATTTTCTCTCCCCTCCTGTTTATTTTATTTCCTCTTTGTAAAAGATTCGGTTAAATTTGTTTCCCTTTTCTTCTTATCATGATGGCGTTATTTCCTTACTCGTTTTTTTTGTCCCTTTGATTTGGAGTCAGGCGAGAGAGAATGACTCCTCCTTTGGCTCCTTTCTCTATATTTCCTGCTCCTTTTTTGGCTGCATTTAGCGATGACGATAAAATTTAGGATAAAATGAAATTTTATTTTATCTTGGGTTTTATGTCTACTCAAAACGAGATAAAGTTACGTATAGAAAGGATATAGGCCGAGTAAAATTATCTCATAAGGAAGATGGGATAAATGTGGATAGAGGAGCGTGGTGGTGGCCAGGTGGTTAACTTTCACTGAGGCCCCAAGTTCAATCCACGGCAAGTCGTTGCTTTAAGAGTGCGCCTGCGCTTAACCGTGGGTGATGGTTTCCCACGTATTCTCGGGAGGTTTCTTCGCCGCGGCGGCGACCGATGAAATTCCTGAGTCATCAAAAAAAAAAGAAAAAAGAAAAAAAGAAGAAGATAAATGTGGATAGAATTTACGGTATTCATAATATGAAAGTTTTTTCTTAAATAAAAAAATTCTTAAATTAACAAATTTAAAATTATATTTCAATATAAATAATATTTGAATTTTAATATAAGAAATTCAAAATAACAAAGAAATAACAATTATTTTTATTTATATATCCGAATTGAATTCTATTTTATAATACACAATGCAACATATAAATATATATTTATATCTATTACGCATTTGAGGTATTTTAGTAATTTAGGTATACTAATACGGTTTTCTATTAATAAAATTTTATTAGAGAATGATGGAAGGGGAAGAAGGAAATAAAAAAAATAATCAAAAGATAGGAAAATAAAAATAAAGTTGACAAGAGTGCTACGAGAGATTTTTACAATTTTCTTATGTAAAATTTGTTTAATTTATATTGATATAGCATTTTGATTAAATAATATATATGATATGATGTGGATATATCTAACTTTACTACTGCAATCCTTGAACCGGTAGATAATATAGCAAAATCTCATAGATTTCAATTTCAATTTATCTAGTTCCATCCTAATTAAAAATTGAGACGACTAAACGTAGCCTTTGTTTCTCAACATAAGTTGCATCGATCCTTTCTTTCTTCTTTAATAATGCCAACTACCAAAGAACCTACGAAACTTCCTGTAAATCCTATGAGCGAATCGCATGAGGTCAACAATCAATTCACGACACGACCCATTTTGCACTACATAACATTTTTATGTTTTTCTTTTTATAGTACACGCAAGTGAGCAGTCGCGGGTTTCGCAGAAATGAATTCGCGTCATATGCTAATAATCGAGTCTTATGCTAGTTAGTAGTTGATTGGACCATGTTTAGATGTAAATTGATGCAATTAGCCTCGACACCATTAGACACGATAAACTGATTTGCGCATAGACGCCAGTTTAACTTTTGGGCAAAATTTTTTTCCCCCTTTGCTAATGGAGACAGTCATCTTCCGCTACTCTTTTTTTTTCCCCACCGCTAGATTTACCCTCTCGTTCTCTTGGGCAATGTCCCATAGCACTCTTAAGGCCAAGAGGAATTGCCAGGAAGGCGCTCAAAATCGAAACCTTTTCCTTCTTTGCCATCTCCCAGAATATTTAAACTTTTCGGAAGTTTCCACGAAATTTCTCATCACCGAACACCATTTCCCCCTCCCCCGGGGTTTTCCTATATACATAGCCTTCCTTTCCTTTTACCGTTATTTGTCGAAAGAATAGTCATATCCTATAATGATCAGACAGACCTGTTACATACACACACAACATGTGTATGCATACAAATCGACGCTCAATAAGTAGTGTTGAATTTTTTTGAGTTCAGAGCGGGTGATGATATAATATTGAAAGTGAAGTACCAACCAGGCCACGATTAAAAAATAATAATAAGTAACGACGGTTCAAAGGGGGCCCCTTCGCCTTCTGGTCTGATGTCAAGATTGGCACCTTTTTTGAAAAAAGAAGAGGCGATAATTTAAAAGAGTGATAAAGGCGTAATCTTCTTTTTATCAAATCCTCCCTTTTGATTATTCAAACCCACTGAATGCACGCATATCTCGAACAGTCCAAAGGCCCCCACCGCTTGATCCTTTGGCAACCGTTTTCTGAGATTAAAAGCAAACTTTATACCGCGGCTGGAATAGGTTGCTCTAAGAAACTCGAGTTTTTAATTTTTTGTCCGAAGAATGAGTGCTGCACAACATGTAGAATTCTATAGAAATCTTTGACAATTGCGCGTTGTAGTTTGTCCGCCATTCGCAAGGTCCATCCAAGTTTATTTAATGTTTTCATGCCCTTCGGTCCATCCACGTTTATTAATCTATCTGAATCTTTTCACGAACATGCATATTCTAATTTGTCCACATCATCCATCACGAAATCCTTTCGAGACATATCTCATGTGCAACGACTCTTATTCACCGCACATGAGATCTTTATAGTCATGAGCACAACTGATGGGATAACACGGTTATGCTGCTAACCAATATAAATTACCACTTGATTTGTTCATTAACTGTAATATGTGGTTATTATTTATCTTACCGAAAAGCAAGCAATGAATTCGTCATGAGGCTTTTTTTTTTTTTTTTTAATGACGAAAAAACGAAGCAGAAGGTTGCTTTTAGTTCTTTTGTGTAGGCTAAAAAAAAAAACTAAAGCTTGTACGGTTTTCTTTTTTTCTCTATGATGAGATGAGATGAGATGAGATGAGGTCGCGTGATGTTTGTGCAGATAAACAAATATATCGTGCATTTTGATGCAGCCCTGCAAAACTGACCGTCGTCTTTGTATCGCCTTTTTCCACTCCGTTCGTTTCGTTTCTTAGTATATTCTCCTCCTCCTCTTAATTCCAATAAAACAAATCCCCTTGCCCCCGTCTCGCTATACACGTTCCTTTCGACTTATTATTACATGAATTACGCATGCAACGCAGTGGGTTTCGATTCCTACATGGGATTGCGCTCGTTATCGGAAAGGTCAAAAGCAAAAAAAAAGGTACGAGCTTTACGAGAAAGTAGAGAGCGAATATCCAAAGAGAATCAACCTTTATTTGCAATTTACGTGGCACGCAATCTCCATTGATTTTTCATGCCGCGCACAGCTTTAAACAGCCGGCTATTTGTATGAGATAAGCGAGAAGATGGCAGATTCAATTTTCTATCTCTCATTTTTTTTTTGTCTTTTTATAGGTGTGAATGCTGAATGGCTCGTTCAAAAGAGCTAATAATAATAATAATAATAATAATAATAATAATAAAAAGTTGAGAATGGAAAGGGACCGTTTGAAAGGGACAAGAGTTTTCTGGAGGGCGGGGCTGCGATTCGCAGCGCAATCAACGCACCCCGGCACGTAAGTAAAAGGCAAAGGCCGTTGCGAGTACAGTTTCCGTGACTCCGGATGTCCTTTCCCCTCTGTCCCCACCCCCACATGTCACTGGTCCCCCCCTCCACTCTCCCTCCCCGCGACGTCGTCCGCACGCTTCGGCGCGCCGCCGTCGATCCCCGCGAGTGCATCGCACGCTCCAGGAGAGGATTGGGGGTTGGGGAGTTGGCGAGCGTTTGGAAAGGAGCGAAGGATGGAAAAGATGTTTCTTCTTTTATGCAAATGGTGGGGGTATCCCAATCGATCCTCGCTGTCTTTTTGACACTCCAATTCCATATTCACATCATCCTCCTCCTCCGTACCGTCGTCTTTTCATTTTCTCTCCCTCTTTTTACACAAAAGGGACCGCCCCGCCCCGCCCCGCCCCGCCCCCCATGTGTTTGATCCCCCTTTCCATCCTCGTTGTTTTTCTCACCCGCTTTTGCTCGCCTTTCTCCAATTTGTCCACGACGAGGTTAGCCCTCGCCCTAAAAAGATTCCCTCTCTAAGTTTTGTTTGTCGCATTCGGAGATCAGTCCAAATTTTCCTCCAAAATATAATTACGGAACCTTGCTTTGAGGACGATCACCAATTTTGCTTTTTGACCTGGTAGAGATGGCCGGAGCCAACGGATGGATGAAATGAAATGAACTTTCCCATCGTCTTCTTCTTCTTCTTATCCATAACAGGAGCTAGTGTGCTAAGAGTTTAGTAGGGACTAGTTTGCACTGTCGGCTTCCGTACTTGTTTTGATAAAAGGGAATTCCGCATTTGCTAAAGGCGTTAGTTAGGTGCAGTCGTGCGTTCGAAATTGACGATGGTGCATCTGATATGCTTATACTAGCAAGGACACGACCCCACGTGATGCACGATGATTGGATTCTTCGTACCTACTGTGCACCCGCGTGCACATATAGAACTCCAGGAGATATAAATTTATATGTATGCGGTGGGAGGAAGCGTGAGTCAGACTCCAATGCTAGACTAAAGAAGAAGAAGAAGAAGAAGATGCAAGATTAGCACGTAGCTGAGCTGGAGGGAGTTTGGTAACACACGCGAAATGAAAGCAACCATGGCGTTTCAAACTTAGAAGCTTCGACTTGAAAAAGCACGCATCACATTTGTACAATGCCCTTGTTTTTGTTAGATTAGACGCATCACGAGGAAGGTGCCCATTTCTTTCGTATCGCAAAGTTCTAATCGATTATTCCCTATTTTTCGGATTTAAGAGAAAGTTCCCATCCATATACTACAAAAACGCATGGGCCCCCTAATTTTGAGGCTTGGGGAACGTTAAAATTATCAATATATCTATAGAGTCGAGGCGCTTGCCTTCGAATGAAAGATTGATTACAATAATGAAGTGGGGAGAAATTTTTCAAAAGCCAATAAACGCAGAGGGCAATCCAAGTCCAAACTTCTAGATTTTCTAACTCTTTGCCCGATCTACAAGAATGGTCAAACTGACAAAATGACGGGGTAGTGTCCTCAGTCCACATGCTTTGTACGGTAGGTTGGCCAAAAGTCCACCCACGGGCGGAGAATAATGACGCACCGTACAGAAAAATATCTCCCTCCCCGAGAGAATTCGCTACTCCTCTTTCCGCGTCGTGACGAGTCATCATTTGAACTCGGCACGACAGAATTCACGCAAAATTCGGGGTCGAATCGAGGCGCTGCTTCGGGAAATTTCCTGGAAAGAACACAGGAATTCGTGGGCGAAGCCACGACCGTTGATTTTCTGTCGCGAAATTCACTGCGACGAGTCAAGAGATTTATACATGATGATGGCACTTGGACCAGTTGAATTCGGTGCCCTCGTTACCTCGAGTCTCGGGAACCATCATGAGTTTGGGAAACGGGATCTCATTATTTTCGTCGATGCATTCTTGGCTCAGCGATGGCATGAAAAATAACGTTCTCCTTATCATCCCCCGTTATATTCGGGGAGAAAAACCATGGCGCCAGTCTTGGCAAAATTGTTGCCCTATCAGTCTATCTCCGGAAGGCACGCGACGTGATATTCCAAACTCTACTTTGAAATTCGAAATAAAATTCAGGAATGGGGGCATCATGGGACCCTAAGACCACAACTCAAATACGCCATCGGGAATGTAATTTTTTTTTTTTTTCTTTTTTGGCCTTTTCATTTATGGATCTGGCCTCCCGGAAGGAGTTGTCTCGAAGGGAGAGAGGGAGTTAATAAAGGTTTTGATGTGGCGGGTCCAACGAAGGAGAGGCGTGGACGTGTGGTCCTTACCTTTAATGCCGTACACCCGTACAAACCGACCCGCGAAAAAAGAAATTTGAAAGAGAAATATAAGACGACTTGACGGGGCGATGAGATTGGACGCCAACTAAATGTGTATCGACACGGCGGTTCCACCATGTTTCCAGGGGCCCTTGGGGGCAGACCAAAAGAAGCATACGAAACGCAAACACACGTTCGGTCGATGATATGTATGTCCTAACGGATCATGTCATTCGAGAGACCTGAATTGGCCTTTGTTTGGTTTATTTTGGAGTTAGATCCCCTCTAGAAACTCCATTCTAATCGCGCTCAGAGGCCTCGCCTTCTTGGAAATGGAGTGTCAGGATTGGTACCCATACCGGAATTATCTCTCATGCTCCCAACACGCTTGAGTATGAATTCGACTCTCAGAATTATAACTTTTTGATCTACATGTAGGAATTGGTGCTTTATCCGGTACGGAGCAGATAATTAGGTGCATACTGAACTCATCCGAGCCCATTCCATTCGTTGAGAGCATCAGGACTCTCGTTCACTTGTGTCCATCAGTTAGATTGTGCGAGTCCCACATGCACTGATCAACTTGCGCTCAAACTAGATCAATCGAAGCTCGATTAAGCTTAATTCGAGTATTAAATTAGGAAGCACATCCACTCGATCACAAACCTAAATGGAGATTGATAAGGGAAAAAAAAAAATGAAAACAGAAGTATGTCTCTATAAGGAAAAGTATAGAAAATTGCTTTTGTTGGTATTGGAGATTTAAATGAAATCAGATTTTCTTTTCTTGAAATGATATATCAATAACACGATGGGTCGGAGTAAATGTTTTCTCGAACCTTTTGCATCCACAGCTGTTGTTGCTGGAAATAATACACGACCACTCCTCAGCATTTGATTTGCCATTTCGAGTTCGCATCTCTCCTTTGAAGTCGAGTGAGTAGAAAAGTCTTGGAAATGTGATGGCGTGCATGTCCGGAACCTTGGTAAATTTCCCGACGACTTCTTGGTTAGACGATCTCCAAGTTTTGTTTCCCACCGTTGACGTGCAGCATCTGTGAGATTGACTCGGAATAGTATCCGACGACGATGCTCCGCAAGCGTTGTACGGTGTGACCGGAAGCAAACGAGAGGAAGTGCAGGGAAGGAGGGAAGGGACGACAGCGAAAGGGGAGTAGGTGAGGCTGGCGACCGGGACGGGACGTTATTCTCCATCTTTCCCCCATTTTAATTTATTCCCGACTCTGCAAAATTCGCCTCCTTCAAAACCAATCAAAGCTCGTTCCAAAACAAACAAAAAAAAAAAACCAATCAAAGCCTTTTTTTTCCTTCACTCCCATTATTATTGTTTTGGGGTGAGATTTTCCGCATCCGTACAAGTCAAGTTCTTCTCAAACATCTGGTGGAATTGATGCTGGCGGGGGTATGGTCCATGGAACGGATCACGGGACTCTTGTCTTTGCTTCGACTTTCGTGTCCCGACACGAACGAAAGACGCCTCGGTCTATTCCAATCCATTCGTTCATTCAATTGGAATTGTGCTACGAACTTCATATGGAAAGCTACGTCTCACCCGCCAAAGCCCTCGAGTTCACACCGAAGAGAGGCCCTCCTCACCACGGATTGCTCTTGAAGTTTTCATTCATTTGGGTCAAAGCTTTTGTTTTCTTTTTCACTTTTCAGGCCTGCTCGAGTTGATTGCCCCAGGAGGCGGCTAGGCCCCGCTCCCCGTCATTTCCACACCTACTACGTTACATTCATGCATATCGACTGTCATCAATTGCTCATCTGCTGCTACCCTTGTCCTCTTCATGATACATTCTCGTTTCTCTTTTTTCGCTTTTTTATTAGAATCTGTTTAAACCTACCGCAAGTCAATCGGGTATATCCACGCATGATCTTGTCCCGATGGTGCCATTTAATTCCCTACGCACTGTGTTGTTAGAATCACACGTGATATACCATTCCCACTTCGATCAAGCACGTGTGAGGAACTCCTAGTGTGATGACCGGTCGCCTGCCGTTTCGCCTTTGCAACCCGTAAACTACGTCCTCTTCGCGAAGGATGACGATTCCGGGCCACCACTCATGTGTTGCCCATCATGTAAACTACACTACCAGATACATCTGCCTCCATCAGTTCCTTCGTCACCTTGCCATCACAATCGCCGCGACCTGTGATTCCTTCGTTGTGGTATTCAGAATCAGATTCCAAGAACTCCATCACTTCTCTCATGAACCGTGTCTCAAAGCTGTAGCTGTCCTTCGCATCCCTATATCCATGCCTGTCAAAAAGATATATTTCCAAACCATAGACGTTGGTTTCACACTTACCAAAAAAAAAACTTTGGTTTCAGGATAACAATTCGGTCTGTCTAGAGTCGCCACTACTGGTTTACCTTACGATGCACCGATAAATGCGCGCTTCTGGTGGGCCATCCCTGCCAACGAGGAATCGCACCTCATCCTGCACTCTCGGTACCATCAAGAACTGGATAGTAACAAAGATGAGCGTTCGGTGGAAAGGAGGGAAATTGGTGACGAAGTGGGTAAACATTGGGGGTATTCCAGAGGCTATGTCCGAGTATACAAGGCCTATCCCTGGAACCCGGTTTAGACCGAGGCTTGGCCCAAGACTCAAAAGGCTGCACAAGCAGACCTTGTTCCGAAGCTCAAAGGCACGCTTCCGAATAGTTCCATTGGACATTAGGAATAATAAGGAAACAGAGAAGTTGAGAGGAAGCCAATCGCCTCTATGCACTTTGGCAAGACATGCCGATAAGTAGACCAACTCCGCCGAGACAAATACCATGAGAATCTGATCATGGCACTGTCGTTCATAATTTTGACTTCCGGCTGATTGAAGTTCCCTCGGTCAGTTATTCTGAATCTAATACTTAAGTTGTTATGTGAAAGGAAGAACATTTTTTAAGGACGTTTAAAAACTTCATGTTAAATCAATGCGAGACCCTCGAAAACCTCAATCACCTCTCACTTCTCTAACGAGAAAACCAAGACAAAGATGTTCCCATGTGTCAGTTTACATATTAAAGAGTGGCAATGGCCATTTAGATTACTACTTAAACTTAATTTAATCCATAACAATTTTCGCATTGAACCCACAAATGCCTATATTTTTGAGTCAAATCGAAATCAGTAGAATTTTCTCTTCGAGTGAAATCAATACCATTCCTGCTAGTTCTTATACTGGAGCTCCCCCTTTCATTACTATTTCTACTTTCACCATAAATGTAACTAGAAAACATTCTGTTTCTTTTCATCTTTTTGCATCTACAAGATAATGGAAATTTCAGCTCGTTTTGGTGCAGGTATGCACGGATTCTTTTTTTGGTCTTTTCTTGGGGGTGAACAGACTGGAGATTCGGTGAAGATGAGTATTTTTCTTGTTGGGGAGAACTAACCTGTCGGGAATAAATTATGAGCATCAGTTCGTACATTACTAGGAAAATTATCATGGGGGAAATTGTCCTCCGTCGTTTCTCTCTGTCAAATGGGACAAGCGAGAAAAACATGACCTTGCTTTGGTGGGGGATTTGATTGAAACCGAGTTGGTCTACTGATGGGAACGGGTCACAAACCAAATGCCCACTGCCTTCGAAATCGATGATGATTCTTGTCCCCTCCAAACAGCAATTTGTCTTGTGTACGGAGAAAAGTCCATGTGAAGCATCGCAGGACGACATTTCAATCCAGGCGATGCTTTGTGTCTGAGAGCTGAATTGAGGACCACACTTATCCCCACACATGCTCATTCAATAAAAGAGATACCGAGGTTAATCTAATCCTTCTAGATTATTGTTCCTGAGTTTAGGTTGTGGACGTCATTAGGAGGGAACAGAAGAGACCCGCTAGCAATTTTTGTAGCCGATGCTAACAGTTCATTTATAATGTCAAAACAAATCTTGCGGGGAGCATGTCCGCATTAAAAGTTCCATATAATTTTCCAGAAAATCAGAGAATGATTTTCTCGTGAAATAATCCAAACAATGAGTTTTTGGACAAATTCTTAGCATTTAAAATGCTCTCCAAACTAACACTGGCACTTCCGAAGCTCACTCTTCAATAATTTTTTTAGGGATGGATAACGAAACAATAAACGTTCAGATCAGTAGAGACATTCCAAATTCATTCCCGTGAATGGCAGAAACTATCAACAACAGAAGTATGTTCTTTGGTCTTGGAAAATTTGTCGAGTCTTGAATCCGCTCATCATCTCCACTCAAGAGAAATGGTTGCTGCCACTCCACCATTGTGTATATTGAGATAAGAATTGTGATTTTTGCCATCTAGAATTTTCGCTTCTATGCAGTAAATTATCAGTACTTCGTTCCCCAGCCGGTCACTCCGAACAGTATCTGCCAGACTAGACAGACGTATTCAATGGATGGAAGGAAGTAAAGAGATAAATTTAAGGGAGGCTAACGGTGTTTCCACTCCTTAATCAATTTTTCCATGACTATTGAACGCGTACGTTGCATATTAATTTATAAAATGGCTGTTGAAGAAGTTATTAGCGTCGTGAAAGAAAGCTTTCAAAATCTTAGATTATGGTAAAAACTATTGTTATTGTAAAAACATCATAACTATTCAAGTAGTCGAATCCATGTTATCTTAGCAAACATAAAGTTCCTCTAAGCATTTCTTAAAAATGCGAACAACCATTATTCCGTCAACTAGTACTTCTATAGTTATCATCCCATATATGAATCACAATATAATTCCTACAAATAACGTAAATAATAATCCACAAGTCATGAATAAGACATTCTTTTTCATTTCTTTTGAATTTCATCTTTTCTTCTAGAAACTTTTCTGCCTATGTAGTTGGCTTGATTTTGACAAGTAAGGGTGCGTTTGGTAACGTTTTGTTTCCGGGAATAATTTTGATCAAAATGATTTTTTTTTTATTCTATTCCGAGAACAATTTCTAAGCATTTTAAGCCGTTTAGTAACCGTCCAAAATTTCAATTCCAGAATAGAATTGCCTTTAG
Organism: Eucalyptus decipiens; assembly: GCA_014182575.1. NCBI lineage: Eukaryota > Viridiplantae > Streptophyta > Magnoliopsida > Myrtales > Myrtaceae > Eucalyptus > Eucalyptus decipiens. Next base: position 16,184,472 of record CM024614.1, on the reverse strand, counting down.
CACCGTGTTTAAAATTTCTACTTCAAATCATTTTCTTTTAATTTTCAAATAATTTTATTACTTTTTTCCTTTTTTCTTCTTTCTTTCTTTTTTTTCCTTTCTTTCTCTTCTTCTTCTTCTTCTTCTTCTTCTTCTTCAAGTTGCCCGTTGCTGGCCTTGGATGACCGACAACCGGCCAGATGAGGGCTGGCAACCTCACCGGAGTGTCGTCGGCCCTTGGTGAGGCCGTGCCTCGTTGGCCAAGCCTCGCCGGCAGTCGAGTGAGGCTCTGCAGAGCCATGGCTGGGCGAGCGGCCTTGCCCAAATCTTGCGAGGCTAAGCTTGCCCAGCCACCAACAAGGCTCGACCTCACCATATCTGGACGAGGTTGAGCCTCGCTAGGGTTGGGCCAGCCTCGCCAATGGCCGGGAGAGGCTTGGGTGAGGCTCACTTGGCCTCTGTCGTGCTCGCTGGACCTCGCCCTGGCCTGGCGAGCCTTCGGCAAGCTTGCCGGACCGATTGCCGGTGACTAGTGGCGGTGGGAGAAAGGCGGCGATGGGCAGCAGATGGCAACGACGGCGATGACAGAATATGAAGAAGAAGAAAGAGGGAAAAAGAACAAGAAAAAAGAAAAGAAAAGAAAAGAGAGAAAATAGTTGCTTAATTCTAGAATTGTTCCCGGAAATAAAGAATTAACCCTTCTTTGCTTCTCGATTCTATTCCAAATCTACTTTCGTAAAAAAAAAAATAGAAATTTGTTTCCGGGAACAAAAATTTTACCAAACGAATTTCTATTCCAAATTTACTTTCGGGAACAAAAGAATAGAAATTGTTACTATTTGGTAAGTTACCAAACAGAGCCTAATTGTCTAGCTTGCTCCAACGATCTTGAGTCTTCTTTTCTTCATGATTAATCAAGTAGTTTCCAGATATTGTTGAAAATGGATCACCAATTTTCAACACTCCGCCTAGATCCATTTTCGGGATACTCGAACATTGTGTCATAAAGTCTCGGACGTACCTTAAAATTTCTTTTGTAATTTGTCATGTGCCTATTCATGGTCTTTGTTCCTTGGTCCTTGCATTCTTTCGTTGGAACACTTGCACCTACCTCAATTGTGCATCTCTTTTCTTCAATGATGTCCCATATGCCTTGGGCCATCAAAATGCTCTTATTTGTAGTTGTTAGCTCGGGCTATGGCTCTAGCTCGAGGCTCGGGTTTGGCTCTAACTCGGCTCTAATGCTCTCACTCAGGCTCGGGCCTTTTCAGTTAAGGATGGTAAGGACTAACGCCCAAAACCAACTAGCTTCATGGGCCCTCACGCCTGGCTCAATTACGAACTTGGGCGAACTTAGTTTTGATACCATGTTAAAAATTTGAATGTGTACGAAAGCATGATTTTGATATGTGTTGACACCTATTTTTAGCAAATCTAGGAAAATAAGGAAAATAAAAATTGCATTTTGGACAAATAAAAGGAAAAAAAATGAAATTGGGGGAAATTGATTTGATTGAAGTATGCAAGGAAATTTGAAATTCGATGAGCATTCAGATTTCGATAAATGCAGAAACAATTAAAAATCAGGTGAACAAAGGGCAATAATTTTTATAAAACGGAATAAATCGGAGCAAAATCGAGTTGATTGCGAAATCTCGCTTTGATTTGCACCTTTGATTTAATGCGACATAAGATGGAAACTCGAAAAATACCATTCAAGGTGGCCGTTCGGAATTAGTATAAAAGAGAGTTTCATTTTTCGTAACCGGGGGGCGACATAGTCAATTCATCCCGCCACAATTCGGAAAAGAGAAAACACACGTTCATTCACGAGAGAAAAGAGAGGATTGTGTTCGATCAAGCTTTGTCTTTACCTATGTCATTCTTCTTTGCTGTTGTCGTGATGTGTTCTGGTCTCAGCGTGCACCGAGTTTTCATGTAGCAAACTATCAGTCTCGGTGAAGCTTTCCGGCAACATCCTGGCGCAGCCTGCAGCGATTTCTCAGCCCAATAAAGAACCCAGTAATCCGGCGCATTCCAGTCCAGCACCGGCGTCATCTCCAATCTGCTGCAACTGCGGTTTAGCCACCGATTATTGTGCATGATTTCCTTCATCACCGAGAAACCGACTTATCCAAGTTGAGGGTTGAAGGCCGCGAGTCCAAGAGTCAAAGGAAGCCACAGCCGTGAGTCCATTAGAAAATTCCAAGAGATAAAAGACAACCGCAAGGAATGGAGACTTCAGTTGGGGGCAAGCAACCCAACATCCACGAATAGAGAAGAAGACCATTCTCGGTGATCCTCGAGACGTCGATCTTTGCCTCAAGTCACGAGCAGCTCCCCCGGTGCCATCGTAGCAGTGATCTTGCAGTCTTGCCACTGCAGCCGCAAGCCTATTTCCAACCATACAGGAAGGAACAAGTTCTTGGGACTCCTACACTTGCTTGTGGCCGTCCAAGTTCTCTCTCATGCCGAGCAAGCACTGGCGTCAATCTAAATATTTGCTCTTGATCTCAACAAGAAGTAACTCTTGCTGTACATTCCAGTGTTTTGTTCTCGGCAGGTCCTCCTTGTGTTGCATGGGTTTTTGTTGAATTTTCAAAGAAGAACACTGATCCAGTGCCACGGTTTGCGAGTTTTTGTTGCGTTGTCTATCAAGTTTCTGTTTTGCTAGTTCTCCCCACCACACACGGCCACCATTGAGGAGAACCATTATACAGAGGAGACGAGAGTGACAAAAGTAGTATGGGTCCACCGGTCAATAAGTCAGCAGAAGGAGAGAGGAGGTTGTCTTCTTCGAGCATCCTCGACGTCACCACAGCTCCTTCACCGATGACGTTACTGCAGCCCCATCGCTGACTTCGCAGCTGCTGTCCTCCGCCCATGGCTACCCGTCCCCGCATCTAGCCGAGCACTACCACGCACCACCGTCACCCGTTGAGCGGATTCCGATCGGTTCAAATTTGGTAGTATTATTTGCGAAATTAGGTAATCGTTTTACCTAAATTTGGTTTGAATATTTTATTGCCTAATACATGCTTTTCAATATCTTACGTCCATATTTGAATCATGAACCTATTTCCGATTAGGATTTATTGCCCAACCCGCAACCGCACACAGATTTTTTATTCCATTTATAAGCTTTAGATGGAATAATTAATCACGGGAATAATATTGATATCTTGATCTTTAAGGCTTAAAATCAATTTATCGATTTTATTAGCGAGATAATCAAGCTGATTTGGATATTGTTCCCTGATTCGAACGATGTATGATATCTTTGATGATTCTGAATTAGTATTTAGCTTTAAATTGCTTTATTTATCTCGAAAATACAAAAATATTGCATTTGCATATCATATATATTAGAATTAATTTCCTGGATAGAATTGCATGATAGAATAATTAGATTCTTTTCTGGTTACATTAGAATGCATGTTTAGATGGTATCTAGGCCAGATAATTTCTTTGAATTAAATTGTATGTCGAGATAAATTTCTAAGTTATGATAGGATTCAAATAAGTCTATTTCCTAACTTAAGATAGATAATATCTCACTTTAGTTAGATTTTTATTGTTAATTATCTTTAATTATGAATAAAAATAAAAAATCATGTGCATGTCATATAGAATTAGATTCATGAAATGCACGTCATTTATGGATTGTTATAAGATCCATTTAATTAGAAATTGCATGACATTAGAATTAGGTCATTTAGTTAATATTGCATTGCATATTGCATGATTTTCATTAATTAAGTGAAAATATAAAAAATTGGGTGTTAATTAGAAACCATATCTAGGGTTGTTGATGTGGATATTAATTTAACATTGCAGATGCTTTCGTTGCTTTGAGGTAAGTTTTTGCAATTTATTTATTGTTTATCTGGGTGTTAAATTGGTGGATTGCGCAAACGCATGATCACCTCACATGTTAGGAAAATAAATTTAAAATCAATTTAAGCTGCCCGCAAAAAACATTTTTGAAAATAAAAGAATGGTACCGAAAGGGCATTAGAGAAATCTAGTGTAACCAAGTCCCGTACCCATAGTCTCTGGTTCGTAGGAGTAAAGTGAAACTCCCGTTACTTTACTTGGGTTTCTAATCGACCCACCAAAAATAGATTAGTGGCGACTCCTAATTGAAAAATCATTTGCATGCTATAAACTTGAACCTAAGTCGCGATTTGGTATGGGCTTGGGAGAGCCCGAGTTAAGTTTAGGCTTAACAATCCATTAGCCAAACCCTAGGTGGTTCGAACCCGAAAAATTGGTCGCGACAGCTTGGCGACTCCGCTGGGGACTTGAGTTAAAACACTTAGTGGACTTAGGCCAATTTTCTTTATTTTAAATAATGTTTTTGTTTGGCAGCGAGGATTCCAGGTACGTCCCTAACATTTAGGTGTTAAATGTTTTTACAGATTGGGAGATATAAGGGGAGTAGTGATTGTTAACCCTTGTCTTGCAGATTGGAGTTAAGGATGAATGTTTTAAATTCAAGTTATTGAAGTGTTGTTTGATTTAAACTGTAGTGCATGCTTTGCATTTCTCACTACACTTTTGCACACACAACCCGCCGCCGGACCTGGGCCGCACTAGGACATTTAGGATGGTATTGAGTTGGATATGACTTCGACCGCGAGGCCGCGTAGTAGAGGTTGCCTAACTCAATCCCGAAAGTTTTTCTTGGTGTTAAGAATGTTTACCTCTGCCCGCGAGGCTGCGTCGCATTGAGGTATCATTCTTGACTGAGCCGGAATTAGGAGGACTTGACTTAGTATGCGAGGCTGCAACTAAGTCATCCCACCCTTTTAACTCCACCTTGCTTAGCCTTTCTAGTTAGAAATCGAACCTCACATCTCACGCGCATGTCTATGTGGTTGCCATTGATTTTCTTTGGTAAAGTAAGTCTTCTATCTTTATACTATGCAATTTATTTTGTCGTATTATTGGGTCGGTCCATGATAATCTAGGTCAATCATTGATTTGATTCATTTGTCAATTGGAAATAAAATGAAAAATTGCTAGGGAATGATGCATTTGAAAAAAAAAAAAGAGAAGAAAAAAAACTTTGGAGAATTTCTTTTTACGTCATGTCTAGAAAATTCGGTTTTACTAGGATATCCATTTTTTAGGAAATTCCCTTCTTGCATAGACTTTTCATGAAAAAATAAAAAAAAAATAAAAAAAATTGATTAGATCGTTGTCATGGATTGACTCTCCATTTACACCTCATGCTTACATGTTCCCGTTTATTTCCTTTAGGTGATCATGGAGCGATCTCGCTCACCCATCCGTACGCGGCCGAGAGCTAAAATGGCGGATCAAAATGAGGTGCTGGACCATATCATTGTCAATATAAACAAACGAATTGCGTACCTCCAAAGTCAAGTCGATGAATTGTCCGCTACTGTGGCTTGTCTCATCAAGCAAAAGGGGTGTGATGACATAGGTACTCTATCTTCAGTGAGAAACTACGACTCGAAGAAGAGAGCCAAGAGGACTTTTGAACCGTCCTATTTTCCTGAGGTGGCTGAATTTGATGCCACTATGAAGAGACTAGTGATATATCTAGAAGGAATAATCTCTGACCTAGAGGATTTGCATCACAAGATCAAGGAGGGTGAAGAACTCAAGCACACATGATTCATGATCCTAAGTAGTTTGCTTTCCTTATTTAATTAGGGGCATGTTCAATTGCACCTTCTCCTGCGTGGGAATTCTTATTGCTTTTTAGGGATTGGTAAAAATTTCTTCTGTTTTGCTTTAGTGCTTGAGCATCACATTCCAATAAATGTAATTTGATTGATGAATATCAATAGAATTACAAGTTTTGTTTTGAGGACATGATGGGGTACACCAAACTAGCCCGGTGATGATATCCAACCGATAAAAGAAAAGAAAAATCCAAGGAGAATTCTGAGGCCTGGGCTTCATCATGCTTTCTCGTGTCAAAATGTTTTTGTTTTTATTTTTTAAAAATAAAAAAATTCAAAAAAATAAAACTTGATTTACTCTGTTTGTCTTTTTGACCCATCTACTGTTTGTTTCAGGGACAGTCTTGTAGCATGTAAAGGTGTGTAAATGATCCAATCCAATTCCGGAGCCTAGGGGCAAGTTCGCTCCAAATTACAGTGGCCCGTATGTGGTAAAGAAGATACTTCCTGAATGTGCCTCGATCTTGGCAGAAATGCATGGTCATGAGTGTTCCACTCCAGTCAATTCGATGTTGTCAAGAAGTATTATCCGTGATAGAATTTGCCATGTCATGTTTTGAACTCGCAAGCATTTCTATGATGAGTAAATTACTTCAAATTTGTTGCAAATTTTGCATATTTTCCTTGATGAATTATGTGAGATGAATTGAATGTGTCAAATGAGGTACTTTAGAATGACGAAAGGCAAAGCCTTGTTCCATACACTGTTTCATACACTAACCCCCAGTGAGTTGTGTGAAAAATTCTATGCCCGCAAGGAAGAGGGCTATCTCGCAAAGGGTACGTCAACCAAGGTGATGAGAGGCATTCGTTCTCTATCCCAAACACTACGGGTGATCCATTGTTCAACCCCTTTGAGCCCCATACACTTATGGAGATTTTTTAAAAAAATTATCCCTGTCAAGAATCATCCCACACCGGGGCAAATTTAAAATGAATGATAGGAATCTTTTTGCTCACACTTGCATCAATCTTTGAGCATCGCTTTTGCAGTGTAACTTACGCGGTAATTCAAGTGCCTTAGGATGACGAAGAGCAATTCTTTCTTTATCCTACACACTTTTGACTATTGCATAGCCCACTTGAGCCGATAAATTCATTTCATGTCAAACCCAGTTGGTGATCATTCCCCACACTGGGGCAAGATGAAAGACCATCATTCAAGTAGCACGATCTAAAATGCTCATAAAAGAAGACTGTGTAGGTCCAAAGAGAAGAAGTGCAAAATAGGGGCATGAAAAAGCAGTGTGCCTGGTAAAAGCAAGGCCAATCCCAAAAAAAAAAAAAAAAAAAAAAAATCAAACACTTGAGTCGTATCCCCAACAAGCTGGTACCATAAAAAATAAATAAATAAAAACCTCTCAAATGTTGTTGCAATCAATGAAGTTGTGATAAAAAATCTTCGACAGTAGAGAAGGAAAGTGGTGGAAATGTCAAGATGATCACCAACTTTAACCCCCCTAAACACTTTTTGAGCCTAAAGATCCTTTCATTTCTCAACCCATGAACCAAGCCTATGTTACGTCCCTTGCAAAGTCTCTTGATTAGGGCACTTGAATTAACCTAGGGGTTCACATGTTTTAAGCATCGCTCGAAGAAGTGCGAGCAAGATTATTTCTTTCTCATTTTGCAGGGTTCTTGACTTGTAAACCCCGAGATGATTACAAAATATCACTCATTCTTTCAAAAGCCTCGACTCAAAGAGTCCCTTTTGTTAAGCCATTGACCAGGCCCACATTACGGTCCCTGTTAAAGACCTCTCAGATTGGTAAGGTCGTACCACTTGCGAGATTGCACAAAACCTTGTTTGGCATGATGACAGTGAGATAGAGTGATTGTCAAAATCCTGCATCAAAGGTCAGGATGAAACGACCCTTTTAATGAGGATGAGCGCAAAGCCTTTTCAGACTGAAAGACCTTTCATTTGACACATCCATAACACTCATGTATTTAGATTGGAATATCCTTTTGAAATTCTCCCCAATGGAAATCAGGTAATGCAAAAATGATAGAAATCATCACGCATGAACCTTACTTGAATTAATGCATGTCTGTGAATGCATATTGCCTCTCCTACAACTGTGTTTTGCAGGAGACATATCCCCAAGGAACAGAGATGTTACCAGGTAAGTATATCTCTATCCATACCTTAAATACTTGTCATTGTACGGTATTCCTTTTCAAGCACCGGCACTCGATGGAGTTGTCCCAAAGATTTTTCCTCCGCATTCAATCGATAAAGGCGACCGAAGAATGGTTCGGGTCCCGGTCGGATGATTTCGTTGCAAGGCCGGGCGACCGAAGAATGGTTCGGGTCCTAGCCAAGCAAAACCTTAGTCTAGGCGACCGTAGAATGGTACGGGTCCTTGACAACATTAAAGATTTTTCCTCCGATTCAATCGATTAAGGCGACCGAAGAATGGTTCGGGTCCCGGGTCGGATGATTTCTATCGCAAGGCTGGGCGCACCGAAGAATGGTTCGGGTCCTAGCCAAGCAAACCTCGCCTAGGCGACCGTAGAATGGTACGGGTCCTAGACAACATTTATTGCTCTAACAGGCGATCGTAGAATGGTACGGGTCCTGGAAAAGCAATTTCCCCCATTCAGGCGACCGTAGAATGGTACGGGTCCTGAAAAATCATTTTTCGTCAAGGTGACCGTAGAATAATACGGGTCCTAGACAACCTCAGTTCAGGCGACCGTAGAATGGTACGGGTCCTGGAAATCAGATCCCCGTTTAGGCGACCGTAGAATGGTACGGGTCCTAGACAACCTTAGTTCAGGCGACCGTAAAATGGTACGGGTCTTGGAAAATACTTTTTCATTCATGGCGACCGTAGAATGGTACGGGTCCTGGAAAATCATTTTTTCGTTTAGGCGACTGTAGAATGGTACGAGTCCTAGACGCAACCAAACAATGCCATACTAGGCGACCGTAGAATGGTACGGGTCCTGGGAAAGCAATCTCTTTGCAAAGCCATGTTACTATTCAGGCGCACCGTAGAATGGTACGGGTCCTAGATATGTAGCGCCAATCTATCCTGAGTTACTCTACCCTCCTTGAAGGAAGATAATTTCAGGTAAGTTCCTTTATCATTTACATTAGTATTTTCAAGCATCATATAAATTTCATTTCAAAATGGGATTCATATTCCACAAAAAATCATTTAGTACATGTGCATGATTAACATTTAGGTCTCAACTTGTCTTTGAAGGCAACCTCTACGAGCTCACCTTCAAAGAGGGGCAGCTGTTGACACCTATTTTTAGCAAATCTAGGAAAATAAGGAAAATAAAAATTGCATTTTGGACAAATAAAAAGGAAAAAATGAAATTGGGGGAAATTGATTTGATTGAAGTATGCAAGGAAATTTGAAATTCTGATGAGCATTCAGATTTCGATAAATGCAGAAACAATTAAAAATCAGGTGAACAAAGGGCAATAATTTTTATAAAACGGAATAAATCGGAGCAAAATCGAGTTGATTGCGAAATCTCGCTTTGATTTGCACCTTTGATTTAATGCGACAGAAGATGGAAACTCGAAAAATACCATTCAAGGTGGCCGTTCGGAATTAGTATAAAAGAGAGTTTCATTTTTCGTAACCGGGGGGCGACACAGTCAATTCATCCCGCCACAATTCGGAAAAGAGAAAACACACGTTCATTCACGAGAGAAAAGAGAGGATTGTGTTCGATCAAGCTTTGTCTTTACCTATGTCATTCTTCTTTGCTGTTGTCGTGATGTGTTCTGGTCTCAGCGTGCACCGAGTTTTCATGTAGCAAACTATCAGTCTCGGTGAAGCTTTCCGGCAACATCCTGGCGCAGCCTGCAGCGATTTCTCAGCCCAATAAAGAACCCAGTAATCCGGCGCATTCCAGTCCAGCACCGGCGTCATCTCCAATCTGCTGCAACTGCGGTTTAGCCACCGATTATTGTGCATGATTTCCTTCATCACCGAGAAACCGACTTATCCAAGTTGAGGGTTGAAGGCCGCGAGTCCAAGAGTCAAAGGAAGCCACAGCCGTGAGTCCATTAGAAAATTCCAAGAGATAAAAGACAACCGCAAGGAATGGAGACTTCAGTTGGGGGCAAGCAACCCAACATCCACGAATAGAGAAGAAGACCATTCTCGGTGATCCTCGAGACGTCGATCTTTGCCTCAAGTCACGAGCAGCTCCCCCGGTGCCATCGTAGCAGTGATCTTGCAGTCTTGCCACTGCAGCCGCAAGCCTATTTCCAACCATACAGGAAGGAACAAGTTCTTGGGACTCCTACACTTGCTTGTGGCCGTCCAAGTTCTCTCTCATGCCGAGCAAGCACTGGCGTCAATCTAAATATTTGCTCTTGATCTCAACAAGAAGTAACTCTTGCTGTACATTCCAGTGTTTTGTTCTCGGCAGGTCCTCCTTGTGTTGCATGGGTTTTTGTTGAATTTTCAAAGAAGAACACTGATCCAGTGCCACGGTTTGCGAGTTTTTGTTGCGTTGTCTATCAAGTTTCTGTTTTGCTAGTTCTCCCCACCACACACGGCCACCATTGGAGGAGAACCATTATACAGAGGAGACGAGAGTGACAAAAGTAGTATGGGTCCACCGGTCAATAAGTCAGCAGAAGGAGAGAGGAGGTTGTCTTCTTCGAGCATCCCTCGACGTCACCACAGCTCCTTCACCGATGACGTTACTGCAGCCCCATCGCTGACTTCGCAGCTGCTGTCCTCCGCCCATGGCTACCCGTCCCCGCATCTAGCCGAGCACTACCACGCACCACCGTCACCCGTTGAGCGGATTCCGATCGGTTCAAATTTGGTAGTATTATTTGCGAAATTAGGTAATCGTTTTACCTAAATTTGGTTTGAATATTTTATTGCCTAATACATGCTTTTCAATATCTTACGTCCATATTTGAATCATGAACCTATTTCCGATTAGGATTTATTGCCCAATTCGCAACCGCACACAGATTTTTTATTCCATTTATAAGGCTTTAGATGGAATAATTAATCACGCGGGAATAATATTGATATCTTGATCTTTAAGGCTTAAAATCAATTTATCGATTTTATTAGCGAGATAATCAAGCTGATTTGGATATTGTTCCCTGATTCGAACGATGTATGATATCTTTGATGATTCTGAATTAGTATTTAGCTTTAAATTGCTTTATTTATCTCGAAAATACAAAAATATTGCATTTGCATATCATATATATTAGAATTAATTTCCTGGATAGAATTGCATGATAGAATAATTAGATTCTTTTCTGGTTACATTAGAATGCATGTTTAGATGGTATCTAGGCCAGATAATTTCTTTGAATTAAATTGTATGTCGAGATAAATTTCTAAGTTATGATAGGATTCAAATAAGTCTATTTCCTAACTTAAGATAGATAATATCTCACTTTAGTTAGATTTTTATTGTTAATTATCTTTAATTATGAATAAAAAATAAAAAATCATGTGCATGTCATATAGAATTAGATTCATGAAATGCACGTCATTTATGGATTGTTATAAGATCCATTTAATTAGAAATTGCATGACATTAGAATTAGGTCATTTAGTTAATATTGCATTGCATATTGCATGATTTTCATTAATTAAGTGAAAATATAAAAAATTGGGTGTTAATTAGAAACCATATCTAGGGTTGTTGATGTGGATATTAATTTAACATTGCAGATGCTTTCGTTGCTTTGAGGTAAGTTTTTGCAATTTATTTATTGTTTATCTGGGTGTTAAATTGGTGGATTGCGCAAACGCATGATCACCTCACATGTTAGGAAAATAAATTTAAAATCAATTTAAGCTGCCTGCAAAAACATTTTTTGAAAATAAAAGAATGGTACCGAAAGGGCATTAGAGAAATCTAGTGTAACCAAGTCCCCGTACCCATAGTCTCTGGTTCGTAGGAGTAAAGTGAAACTCCCGTTACTTTACTTGGGTTTCTAATCGACCCACCAAAAATAGATTAGTGGCGACTCCTAATTGAAAAATCATTTGCATGCTATAAACTCAACCTAAGTCGCGATTTGGTATGGGCTTGGGAGAGCCCGAGTTAAGTTTAGGCTTAACAATCCATTAGCCAAACCCTAGGTGGTTCGAACCCGAAAAATTGGTCGCGACAATATGAATGATCATTTTTGTTTTGAATTCGTGCAAGTGTGTGTAGGCTATATTTTGTAGAAGATAGACAAAGGACAAGTTAGGATAGTTGAAGGATATAGGTCATAGGATATGGGAAAAATAGTTTCATTATATGAACAAAATAGTTTGTTGGAAGTGTGGTGTAGCAACTATATGATATGGAATTTATTTTCAATGCTCCTCTCACACACGGTGGAGGGTTCACGCCACACATAAAGCATGGAGCACTCAAACAACCGACTCAAACAATAGCTGGACTTATACACGTTACAGCTATCTATTTGTTGACGATGAAGAACCTAGACTACTCTTGATTTTGACCACTGGCTTGGACTTTTGCTTACTGTTTCTTTTGCTGATGCTTGCTCATGAAGAAAACGCGTTTCCCAAGCACGTAGACCTCTTCCACTTGTTCTAGGATTTTCTTTGATACTTCTTCACAGATTCTTCAACTTGAATTTTTCATCTTTTCTTCTAGAAACTTTTTCTGCCCATGTAGTTGGCTTCAACTTTGACAAGGAATTGTCTAGCTTGTTCCAATGATCTTGAGTCTTCTTTTCTTCATGATTAATCAAGTAATTTCTAGATTTTGTTGAAAATGGATCTCCAATTTCCAACAAGAACACCCATCCCTTAACTAGGAAAAGAAACAGATGCTCACCTATTTCCGTCATTTTCAAAGGACTCCGAAGGTTTAAATAAATGCTAAGTCGCCGTTTGAGCTAAGATGGAAGTTGAGCGGTGGGAAATGGGAAATATGGGAAATTGATAGTTTTAAATCTGCGTGCGGAGATTTTAAACCATGCAATCCAATTTTTATCCAAGCATAGAAGTGGTAAAACTAAACATAATTTAAGGCCCATTATCAGAAAAAATTTACTTAGCACAACAATTAGACTCTCTTGGGCCGAAAGCCCTATTTTAGTGAATATTACGAAAATGCCCTCCTAGGTTCGGTGTTAGGTTCGTGAGCCCGGCACATATCCAAATATCTCAAAAATATTTATAAGGTAGTAAGTTCCATATAATTTTCCAGACCATCGAAGGATGAATTTTCTCGTGAAATTGTCCAAAAAATTGAGTATTTGGACGAATCCTTAGCATTTAAGATCCTTTCCGAACTAACACCAGAACATCCGAAGCTCACTCTTCAATAACTTTTATGGATGGATCACGAAACAATAAACATTTAGATCAGAAGAGTCATTCAGAATTCATTCCATGAATGGCGATAGCGATGTGCTCAAACAATTAGTTCGCTGCTGATAAGCTGTTCTCTGGAGGATTGGAAAGAAAACTCTCATCTAATATCGATATACCACCATTTGCTGTGGTAGCAAACTTCGTTGAGCTTGAAGCTGCTGTGAGTGTGAGGTCACGTAGGTGCTCATCTGATTAATCCTCATCGGTACATTATTTCTCTTCACTTGAACCGAGATTGTTGCGTGACAGACATGAGGGCAACAGTACTGATTTAGATTTGCCCATATTATGCAGATTTTAATTATGTACAAGAGAGCTCAGATGCTAATTCGATTACCACCAGTGCAGTTTCACTGCTAACACCACAACCTGTAGCAGAAGTTTTCGATAGTGTTGCAAGTCCATCTCTATCGTCAAATCCAGGCAGGTTCAACCTATGAGATATCTGAACTTGTATTACCAGTACTTAGGCATAGTGATTCTACTGATCTTGGCATTGACAACTCTGAGCATGAGTTCACCTATCCGGAAGCAAGTTCGAAGAATGGTTTCTGTAATAGAAAGTTCATATTAGTATAGAAAGATTTTGCTGGCTAAAATATGCAACAGAGGCGTCAACAGCACCTAGGAGTGGCAGAGGAGCCCCTTATGATAATGCTGCATTTGCCAAAGATCAGTATAACAAGGACTAGCAGAAATTCACGTGGTTCATGCTCGAAGTCCAACATCAGAAAGTGCCGTTTGCGACTTAAGCTCCGGAAAAGCGAGTGAAGGAGCTGCGTACGCTATGTACATTCCGGAACTTCCTGACATGCAAAAAAATCCTGCCACCGCAAGGTTACAGTTTCCGAGAGGCTTAGATGTCCCTCTTCCATCAGAAGAACGGCATAAGTTGAACAGAGTTCTTATAACCGTGCAAGAAAGGTTATCTACAGCAAAAAACCAGACATGGAAGATCTCATAGCCATATTGAATCAAGATACTGCCGTGAAACAAACTTTTAACAACAAAGGCATGTTCTTTGGTTTTGGAAAATTTGTCCAGTCTTGAATCCACTTATCATCTCCAATCAAGAGAAATGGTTGCTGCCACTCCACCATTGTGTACTTTGAGATAAGAATTGCAATTTGTGCCGTCTAGAATTTTCAATTCTGTGCAGTAAATTATCAGTACTTCGTTCCCCAGCCAATCACTCCGAACTTCTTCCTGAACTCTGCATATATGCCAGTCCAGTAGTCATTTTGACAGTATCTACAGGACCAGACAGGATGTACTCGATGAATCAAAGGAAGTAAGGAGATAACTTTAAGCGAGGCTAATGGTATTTCCACTCCCTTAGTCACTTTTTCCACAATTACTGAACGTGTATATTGCATATTAATTTATAAAATGGCCGTTGAAGAAGTTATTAGCGTCATAAAAGAAAGCTTTCTAGATCTTAGATTGTGGCAGAAATTATTTTTATTGTCAAAACATCATAAACCTTCAAGTAGTCCTATCCTTATTGTCTTAGCAAATACTAAGTCCCTCTAAGCATTTCTTTAAAAATGTGAACAACCGCTATTCCATCAACTAGTATTTCTAGTCATCATCTCATATAGTAATCACAATATAATTTCCACAAATAACGTAAATAATAATCACGAGTTGCGAATAAGATCTTTCCTTTTTATTTCTTTCGAATTTCACAAATTTCACGGGAGCAATTGGTGCTTCAATCATTCTAATACTAAAGGTGAAACCATTGCATGCTATACACTGAATATTTTTAACAGGAACAAATATAAAATTGCTCGGTAAGAAAATGAAAAATAAAATGAAGGGAAAGAAGAAAATAAAGGAAATATTACCAGCCGTGACAGAATATGAGATGATTTTTTATTTCTAGAGTTGGCTGTTGACATAGTCCCCACTATGCTCCTTCCAGCTTTCGTAAGGGCCGAAAAAATCAGGTAAAAACCAGCATTCTCGAAGGTGCAAGTGACGCGTGTCTCGAAGTGTTAAATCAGGCAGATTTCGCAACGGACAACGTCCGAGCAACACTATTCCCAGCTTCTTTAATTCTGATAAGTCAGGCAACCTTTCCAAGCAACTGCATGCTAGAATACTCAATAACTCTAGCGGTCTCCACACCTTGAATCTCCACTAGCCTCGAGGCAGATATCCACCAACATCCGTTGGAGCCCCATTAATCTTGATACGTGTAGCCTCTCAAGCAATTCATTGTTACTCGCCTCCAATCCACCGACATTCACCAGCTGTTGTCCAAGCACACCATCAGAGACGACCTCCCTAACAAAATTGCACTGATTTGTCCAGTCGGAAGAGATGGAAGAGAGAGACATTTCTGTTGGAGACTTGGCACGGATTAGGTACAACTCCTTAAGACTGGACGGAAGCCCCACCACAGAACGGTAGCCAACACAAGTAATCTCAAGATTACGAAGCCGAGAAAGAGTAGCCAAATTAATCGGAGGAAATGTGACATCTCTCATGATGAGCGTCAAACTCTCCAAATTAGATAACCCCTCGATCCACTTTATCTTTGGAGCTCCATGTCTGAATTTTAATGACCGAGAAGCCTCGTGATCTATATAAAGATTAACTAAGCTAGTTAGGTATGAGAGGTCAAGGGCATTCCACAATAAATGAGGTGTGAAACTCAACACCTTCAAACTCTTGGGGAGCTCGGGGAACTGTTCAAATTCATAACAAAAATCTAAACATAGTTGTTGGAGATGAGAAAGTTGATTCATAGTTATGGGCAATCTCCTAATCTTGCTTCCTCTTAGGTTGAACATCCTCAAAAAGGATAGACCCCCAATTTCACTTGGAATATCCCGCTCCAGATTTTGACAGAACCGGGCTGTCAACTCTTTAAGATTCTCCAACATCCCTATGGCCCTTGGTAGTTCTTTTATCGCAGTCTTGTCTAGATATAAAATCTCCAACCTTTTGAGATTCCCAATAGAAGAAGCTAATTCTGTGATTTCTATGTTTTCTAATTTCAATACAAGTAGTGATTTCAATTTTCCGATGAAATCTGGAAGTGTTCTAGGAATACGACAACCGACAGTAGACAAATACTTCAAACCCTTCATCTCTTCAATGGATTGATGAAGTTCTAGAACTGGCATTGTATCTATTTTCAGCGTCAAGAGGGACTTTGGATTGCTTAATACAAAAGGTACCACAAAAAGGTCACAATTCTCTCTCAATTGATCACCATGAGACATGATTTCCAAGTACTTGAGGTGCTCTAGTTTAGAGAGAGAGCCAGCAACCACTAGCGAGGTTGTACAACCCACAACAACCAATCTCTTCAAATTAAAGCATTTTGAGAAGTCAGGAGTCCTTTTCAAGCTTTCGCAACTGGTGATTTGTATAACTTTCAAGTTCTCGCTCACCTAGAAAAAAAAAAACCAAGATTAGCCAAGTCAAGATAGGCAAATGGGTCATTTGGTTAGAGAGACAAGAGACAAACAAGAGAAAAATAAATTGCAAGGTGTGATGTTGTACCAGGCATGGCTCCCATCCGGCCCAATCTTCGGTAATGTTACTTCCTAAAAGCTTGAGCACGGCTAGTTTCTTGAGACATAAATTCGTTGCTTTTAATTCCGAAGGGCAATCGCTCCAAGAGAGCCATATTAACTTGGAGAGAAGATTTTTAAAATCCCCTACCATGTTCCCCCCCTCTAATTCCAAGAATTTTAGATTGGGCAACTTTGAAAATTCTTCACTCGTGAAATTGTGCACTTTAGAGAGTCCTGTTAGTCTGAGTGCTATGACTTTGTTTGTCCCCTAGTGATAGGAAAAGCATAAGAGCATATTTGAACTAGATGACAAACATGGTGTTATACAAGTATGAGAAGCTTGATTATGTTTAATAGTGAAACACACATTATTACTTTGTGCATATCTAAATGCATAAGAAAGAGCATATTGGAAAAGATACTGCTAGACCAATTTGTAACTGTGTCTTGATTTTATAACTTGATTGCGACTCTGTGAATCAAAACCTGCCTGCTCTGGAGCGTGTGGAAGCCCGCTCCGGAGCATCCCTTTATTAGGTTTCATATGAGTTTTATTACAAGATGAGAACAGGAAGTTATACTCATTTTAGGTCTCTTTGTTAATTCCAAATAAAGGATCAACGTACAAGAAAATTTTATTTGCATAATACACTAATTTGAAATGTTAAAGATGGACCATTAGTTACCAACCCATATATTGTAGGAAAGTTCTATTGGACCATACGCAAAAGTGGACTACTATTAATTGCTCAATCTATTACAAATCTCAAGTCCGGGCTCGTGGACGATGTCTCATTGAAGAGTAGTGTTGCTAATGGTTTTCAACTTAGCTAAAAGGAATAAAATCAGCCTTACCACCAATGAACTCTAATTCAAACCTCTTCTTTTTTTCTTTATCTTGATCAAAAAAAGAAAAATTTCCTACGAGGAACTAACTCCACAACCGTTGGTAAACACATGGTTTATTGCTAAGGAAAAGAGAAAGGTGACTATGGTGATACCTCTTTCATCTAAATCACGTCCAAGGCAGTCTTTGGTAACCACAACCTGCTACGATTCCCTGGAACATTGACGTCTTGGCATCGGACAATCTCTCTTCCAAGATCTCTCACTTGATCATGCATCCACAGTCTATTGGTTTCTACTATTTTTATTAAAGACATATGAATAAGGACAAGTACTTCAGATTTTGGGAAATAGTTGGAAGCTTTCCACATATAGTACGGACAGATTCTTTCTTCTCCAACAAAGTAACATGCAATGTCAAGAAAGATCTCTTTCTAATGATGCTCTAACATATCAAAGTTGATCCTTAATTTATTAATGACTTCTTGCTTGGGCACCAAATCTAATTTCTTCAACATGTCTTTCCAAAACTTTTTGCTTTTGCAACAAAGTGAGGAACCAATAACCTCGAGAGCTAATGGAAGTCCACCCGTTTTGTGAGTAATTTTGCATGAGATATTGAGATAGTCAAGAGGTGGGGAATCCATCCTGAAGGCATGTTGACTAAAAAGCCTAAGAGCATGGGAATAATCAAATTATGTCATTTCATAGATCTTAAACTCTTCAGAATGTGCTAGGCAACTACTCTCTTCCTCCTTCTCTTTGATCGGCAAAAAATTGATGTCCCTTGTTGTAATGATGATTTTGCTTCTAGGACCAAACCAATTGCTTTTTTTTGCTAATTTAGAGAGCTGGTCCCACTTATCTACGTCATCTAGAACAATAAGAACTTTCTTATCACGAAACCTTTCTCTAATTATGCTAATCCCTGCATCAACGGAATGGATAACTAGAGAATTGGCCTGGAGAATTTCCGATAACAACTGTCTTTGTAAGCCAATAATTCCACCACGTTGCGTTAATTTGCGCACGTCCGAGAGGAAGCTACGGCCTTGAAATTGATTGGAAATTTGATTAAACACGGCACTTGCAAGGGTTGTCTTACCGATTCCACCCATTCCATGGATGACTAGGTAACAAACATCAGGGGAACCTTTGTTTAACAAGTCCATGATAGCTTCCACATGATCATGAATCCCAACTAAATGATCCAGCAAATTTCTCATTCTTTTCTTTGTTGGAGAAATCTTTATGGAATATTTTGAAGCTGACAAAACGTTTCCATCAGTCTAGTTTGAAGATTTGCAGACTCTACTATTTAAAGTCTGAAGACCTCCGAACTGCCAGACTCAAGACTCAAAGTTTATTTCAGTGACAATTTCTAATCCGTTGAAGAAAGGCTATTCAGAACTGAGTGCTTCATTAAGGATTTAGCCTTATCGACTAGAGAAGATTTATTGGCTGGATATGACATAACGGATTCTTTTATTCGAATCAAGATTGATTAAGGATCCGATGATTGGCAAAGTATTCTTGGAAGGTTCTACTTATGGAAACCAAGATCTTGATTGTATGGGCGAGCAGAATTAATGGGCTATCGACATGTTCCTTTAATAGCTCGAATGATCTTCCTAATTGATTCTGTCCAACGGGAAGATTGGAAGAATTCCTTTGGTAAGTGCCAACGGGTATGATGACATAAATGAGTATAAAAGGAAGACGTTCCAATTGTTCGAGAGTGTGCACGATAGAAGAATTCCAAAGTCTGAAGCTCCTTGATTCATAGTCAATTCATTTACTGAGCGAAATCTTATACGCAAAAGAGAGTCTATATTTTGAGATACCTTGAGGAAGTGTGGTAGAATATCTACACTGTGGAATCAAGGGAAATCATTGATGTAACATCTCTTTTGTTCATAGTGAAATCCAGCCAATAGGCTGTCAGTGCAAAAGAGTGGACGTAGGCTTGGAATAAGCCGAACCACTATAATCCTTGTGTTCAATTTTCTCTTCCCTACTCTCTATTTTACTTTGATCATAGTTCGTTTTGTTAACTAAAGGAGAGCTTCCTTTCTATTGTTTGCCTAGTATTGCTTTCATATCTCGAGAAATTATTTTTATACATATTCACCCCCCTCTAGGTGCTTATACTAGCTATATCAATTGGTATCAGAGCTTGTGTACTCACTTTGTTTGAAGTGTTTTACTTCATAGTTAAAGATCCATGGCTAGTATGCTAGCTCCAGGGCTAGTGGAAGGGCAAAGCAATACCAGACTACCTTACTTTGATGGAAATGATTACAACATCTGGAAAAACAATATGAAAGCGTTCCTACGATCAAAGGATCCTCTGGAATGGGACGTTGTAGAAAAAGGAATCACTCCTAAAGCTGCATCTGTCTTAGAGAGAGGAAAAAAAACTGTTGAGTCAAGAGAAATGACTCAAGAAGAGATAATCAAGAGACAAGCTCTTGATACAAAAGCAATTTATTCTTTATATTGTGCTTTGTCACCTACTGAATATAACATAATATCTTCTTGTGTTATAGCAAAAGAAGTCTAGGATAGATTACATATTACCCATGAAGGAACTGATTGAGTGAAAGAGACCAGAATCAACATTCTCCTCGGTCAATACGAAGCCTTCAAAATGAAATCAGGAGAATTTATAACTGACATGTTTAGTCGTTTTACAGAAATCGTGAATGGGCTTGAAAATCAAGGTCAACCAATTTTTGATCCCATGAAGGTAAACAAGCTACTGCGTGGACTCTCCAAGGATTGGAATCACATAAAGACCTCAATAAGAGAGACACAAAGAATCATGCCACTATCTGTCGATGAGTTGGTTGGAACTCTTCAGTCTTATGAAGTGGAGCGAATCAATGAAGATGAAGATTTTAAAGGTAAGAAATCCATTGCATTAAAATCCAATGATGACTCTGATGTTACAGATTCTGAAGACGATATGGACGATGAGGAGCTTGCTCTTATGATAAGAAGATTCAGAAAGCTGAACAGAAAAGGAAGAAGATTCAATCCAAAGAAACATAATTTTCAAAAGCAATGGACCAAGTCTGTTGATAATGATGAATCAAACAAAGATGTAGTCTGCTTTGAATGTAAGAAAGGGGGACACATCATACCCAAATGTCCTCTTCTGAGGAAGAAGAAAGGAAAAGCTGAAAAGTATCGAAAGGCTCTTAAAGCAGAAATCTGGAGTGATACATAATGTGAAGAAAGTGATGATGATTATGCCAATATATGTCTGATGGCACAATCGGATTAAGAATCAAACTCCGAGACAGACTCAGATTCAGAATCAAACTCCAAGACAGACTCAGATTCAGACAGTGAATTTGAGGTAAGCAACTTTAAAATTCCTGTTAAAGTTTCCAAATACATTAATGAGTTGTGTTTTAGTCTTAAGACTTCTCTTAAAAAGATTTCTGAACTTAAAAAGGAAAACTCTGCACTAAAACAACAGGAAAATGTTTTGAAAGAAAAGCTGAAATGTTTAGATATGAATGTTTCCACTCTTAAAGAAAGTGAAGACAATCTTTTAAAAGAAAATGCATTTTTAAAAATGACTTATCAAATGTTTCAAAAGGTTTTCATTAGGATATGAGAAACTTAAGAAAATTCTTTCAAAGACAAAGACCTTACTTCAATAAATCTGGTTTAGGAATGACAAAGATAAACTATTCATTTAATTGATTTTCCTAAAGTGAATGAAAGAATTAAGCAAAGACCTACAAGAAATGCTTACAAAAATCATTTCAAAAGGTTTTTGTAAAACCAAGAGGGTCGAAATGCTCTCGGATGTTCAAAGTGCAATAGTGCGAGATCATTTCAAAAAAAGAGTGTCCTATGGTCTGGAAACCTATTAAGAAAGTATGGGCAAATACCGCATATCATACTAACACAAATGGACCCAAGAAAATATGAGTACCAAAGAAAGCTTGAGTCTCTTTTTTAAATGCAGGTCACTATCAAGAAAAAGGTAAAATGGTACCTAGATAGTGGATGCTCAAGACATATGACAGGAGATTCAAATTGCTTCATAAAGCTCGTTCAAGTAAATGGTGGAAATGTCTCTTTTGAAGGAAACATCAAATGAAGAATTGTGGGTTTTGGAACAGTAAAGATTGGAAATCTCACAATAAGCAATGTTTCCCTAGTGGAAGGACTCAACTACAATTTACTCAGTATCAATCAGCTGTGTGATACTAGTTTCAAAATCAATTTTCAAGAGGGAATATGTTCAGGAACCAGTAAAGATTCTACTCAGTCATTCATGGGTCGAAGACATGGAAATATCTACCTCTTGGATGTGAAACCAGATGATCGCAATGTCTAATCTCAATTCAAGACGAAGCAAGCTTATGGCACATAAAGCTTGGGCACATCAATATGAAGCAGATAGCCAAAATTTCAGCAAAGAAGCTTGTTCGTGGCCTACCCAATTTATCTTACCAAAAGTCTTATCTATGCACACCATGCGTATTGGGAAAAGGTGTAAGAAATTCCTTTAAACCAATAAATCAAGTTTCCACTAATCGTGTACTGCAGCTTCTGTATATGGATCTCTTTGGACCAACCAGAACTCAAAGCATTAGAGGTAAGAAATATTGCCTAGTAATTGTGGATGACTATTCTCGATTTACTTGGGTATATTTTCTAGCAAGTAAGTTTGAAACTTTCTCTTATTTTGAAAAATTTGCTAAAAATGTTCAAAATAAAAAATGGTATGTTATCTTAAGTATAAGAATAGACTATGGAGGTGAATTTGAAAATCAAGATTTTACAAAATTCCGTGAAGAATCTGGTTTTCAGCATGTGTTCTCCTCTCTATATACTCCAGAGCAAAATGGAGTTGTGGAAAGAAAAAATAGATCTCTTCAAGAAATGATTAGAACTCTTTTAATTGAAAGTAACATCTCTTCACGATTTTGGGCTGAAGCAGTTTCAACAGCATGTTATATTATAAATAGAGTTTTTCTAAGGCCTATTCTGAACCCCCCTATGAGTTATTCAAAGGAAAGAGGCCTATTGTTTCATATTTTCATGTGTTCGGATGCAAATGATCGAGTTGGTAAGTTTGAAGAAAAATCAGACGAAGGCATCTTCCTTGGATATTCTACCTCAAGCAAAGCCTACAAAGTCTATAACAAGAAGAGCCAATCTGTGGAGCAATCAATGAATGTCAAATTCCAGGATTCTATGCAAAATGAATCTATTCAGACTCATCTTGCAGAATCTGAACCTGCTCCAGATTCTACAAAGTCTAAATCTCAAGAAGTAGCTCAGACTATGAAAGACTAGAAACAAGTGGTTATTGAAGATTCAAATGAAGGAAGCGATCATCAACCTGACAAATCAACTAGTAACTAAAAGCATAAGTCCAGTCATCCCAAAGATCTCATTATTGGCGACATTAATGATGGAATTCGCACAAGATCCAAAAGGCGCGAAGAGTCTAGTGATGTGGCTCTTATTTCTGAAATAGAACTCAAAAGCATAGATGAAGCTTTATCTGATGAAAGCTGGATTGAACCTATGCAAGAAGAACTTAGACAATTCAGCATTAATGATGTCTGGGAGTTGACTCCTAAACCAAAAGGTAAATCTATTATTGGAGCTAAATGGGTTTTCAGAAACAAGATGAATGAGAAAGGGAAAGTCGTAAGAAACAAAGCAAGACTCATGGCCAAGGGATATACGCAAGAAGAGTGGATAGACTATGACGAGACTTACGCACCAGTAGCAAGGTTAGAAACAATTCGATTATTACTTGTTTTTGCTTGTTATAAGAATTTCAGGTTATTCCAAATGGACGTCAAAAGTGCTTTCCTAAATGGATTTATCCACGAGGAAAATCTATGTGGAACAACCACCTGGGTTTGAAGACCAAGGAAGCCGGACTCGTATTCGACCGAAAAGACCTTGTATGGTTAAAGCAAGCACCTCGAACTTGGTACGACAGGTTAAGTAAGTTTTTAATACAAAATGGCTTTGTCAAAAGTAAAGTAGATATTACTCTGTTTATCAAAAGAGAAAGAAAATTTTTTTTACTTGTTCAAATATATGTTGATGATATTATTTTTGGATCCTCTAATGAAAGTTTGTGCAAGAAATTCTCTAAATCTATGCAGGATGAATTTGAAATGAGCATGATGGGAGAACTAACCTTCTTTCTTGGACTTCAAGTGAAACAATTGAAGGAAGAGACTTTTATTCATCAAGAAAAATATGCTAATGATCTTGTCAAAAAGTTTGGACTGGAAAATTGCAAAAGGACTGATATACCTATGTCAAGTTCTTTGACGATAAACAAAGATGAAGGAGGAAAGAAAGTTGACCAGAAGCTATACAGGAGTATCATCGGTTCACTTCTTTATCTTACTACTTCTAGACCTGACATTTTGTTTAGTGTTTGCATTTGTGCTAGATTTAAAGCAAACCCTAAAGAATCTCATCTAAGTGCTGCAAAGTGTATTATCAAATACATTACTTCAACTTCAAGTATCGGTCTGTGGTATCCCAAAAAGGGAGACTTTACTCTTCTTGGATACTCAGATGCAGATCTAGCCGGTTGTAGAGTTGATAGAAAGAGCACCTTGGGTACCTGTTAGTTACTTGGAAGCAGGACAATATCTTGGTTTTCAAGGAAGCAAAGTACAGTAGCTCTTTCTACAGCAGAAGCAGAATATGTAGCTCTCGGAAGTTGTTGTTCACAAATTCTGTGGATAAAACAATAGCTAAGAGACTTTGGAATTGAAGATTCATGCACGGAGATTAAAGCTGCGCATGATAAAATTTTTGTTTCTTGATTTTTCTATTTTTCTGTTCCCCAGAACAGGTTTGGAACAGAAATCCGTTTGGTAACGCAATTTGATTTCCCTGTTTCTGAAATAGATTTCTATTCCAGAAATTGATTTGGAGGAGAAATCGAAGCTAGAAATTGTAGCTTCTGTTTTTGAAATAGAAACAGAAATTATTTCATTTTCTCCATCCTTCAGAAATAGAATTTTTGTTCTCAAATTGGCAAAAGAAGTTATCATACCACCTTCCTTTGATGTTGTCCCACAAGAGATTCTTATGGATCCTAAGCATAAACATTACTTCGAGGTAGAATTCTCATATATTACTTTACACCATCAATTTTATTTTGTTGATAATCTTGTGTAATACTAGTTTTTGATAAAATGACAAGGCTGTATAGGCGCTATTGATGGCACCCACACTCATGCTTATGTATTTGTGTCGAAGCAAATCCCATTTAGAGGTAGGAAATGTACCACCACTCAGAATGTGACGTGCGTTTGTTCATTTAATATGAAATT
Source organism: Eucalyptus decipiens (assembly GCA_014182575.1). NCBI lineage: Eukaryota > Viridiplantae > Streptophyta > Magnoliopsida > Myrtales > Myrtaceae > Eucalyptus > Eucalyptus decipiens. The sequence continues at coordinate 16,159,699 of CM024614.1, read as the reverse complement.
TACTTTTGTATATGCTGATTGGGAAGGCTCTGCCAACGATTATCGAGTGCTTGTAGCAGCACTAGAGACTTCTCACTTGGAATTTCCTCGGCCGCCACCAGGTATTTATTTATCCTTTAAGGAGTAATTTCTTTATGATCATATTTATAGTTACAAATTATGACCAATGTATGAATACATTGTTGTAGGCAAATACTATGTCATGGATTTTGGTTATGCAGCAACTCCGGGATTTTTAACTCCTTTTAGAGGTGACCGGTATCATTTAAATGAGTATAGGGGTAGAGCGAGACGACCAACAACTGCATGAGAATTGTTCAACTATAGGCATTCTTCTTTAAGGAATGTCATTGAAAGATCATTTGGGGCATTGAAGAATTGCTTTTTCATTTTGAGACACATGCCCTCATTTGCAATTCGAAAGCAAGCACATATCGTAATTGCATGTTGTGTTATCCATAATTACATCCGTGATCAAAACAAGATGGATAAGAACTTTTCCCTATATAGAGATCCGATGTACTTGGCCGAACCTACGCAGGATGAGCTTGCAAATGTTCAGTTGACCGAGGAGAGAAACCAAATAAATACGCTTAGTAAAACCATTGCCAATAAAATGGCAAGGGATAATAATATGTCGGAAATTCCATGAAATTGTATTTTCAACTTTTGTAATGTATTAGTATTATTTTGAGTATTATTTTGTATTTGAGGATTTCCTATGTTGTTATCTATCCAATTTTTATTCCTAGAAATAGAAATTTTATTTTGTTATCAAACGGATTTCTGTTCTAGAAATAGAAATTTTGAGTTGTTATCAAACGGGTTTCTTTGCTTAGAAACTTGTCTGGGGAATAGAAATTGAGAAATCAATTTCTGGTCAGAAATCAATTTCTATTTCAGAAATTTTATCATGCGCAGCCTAACTGTGACAACATCAGCGCAATCAATATTACTAAAAATCCAATTCTTCATTCAAGAGCAAAGCATATAGAGATTCGACATCACTTCATTAGAGATCATGTTCAAAATGGAGAAGTTTCGATTCAGTTTGTTGACTCAAAGAACTAACTGGCAGATATATTTACAAAACCTTTGGAGAAAAATCAATTTGAAATCATCCGTTCCAGACTCAACGTCTTGAAGCTTGAAGAAGTTAAAGTCTAGAAACTCTCAGACTCAGACAATCATGGGTCTTGACTGTAAGTTATTTTATTGTCTTTTATATTAAATCTCGGGAAGGTACGATTATTTATAATTGATTTATGCTATCTTCAATTTCCATGAAAAGTGCAATTTTATCTTTTCAAAAAATTAATTTCTATTTAAAATGGCAGTTATTTGTTTTTGAAAAAGACAGTTATTGTTAAAAGAGGCATCTTTTCACTTTCCTTTATGACGTTTGGTATTTTCCTTTTCGACTAGCCTATATACAGTCGGTTCCTCTCCGCTTAACTCCAAAACCCTAAAAAGCATCGATCTCCCATTCCCGTCTTTCTCCCTTGTTTAATCTTCGAAAAAGTTGTCATTTTTTCTTGGGAGAGTCAAGCAATGAATCTTTCAAAGACTAAGAAAGATGTCGTCTTCAAGAAAGTCTTTGATGATCGCAAGCAAGGGACCACGGCGAATGAGTGAGGGGCCTACTCACTTTGATCTCACCGAGGAAGAGGAGTCACCAAGTTAGCAGTAGAGCCCGCAACATTCTCAACAGCGTCATTCTCCACCAACTAGTTCACAGGGTGTGGGTCATCAACAAGATGAAGAAATCGTTGAAGACGCAGATCCTGTAAGAATTCAAAGGCCCTCTTTTATTTATAAGCTTTACCATGCTTTAAAGAGGACTGGTACTCCATTGAACTACGTCGATGACTTTCTTAAGGACAAGGGATATGGGAATGAGTACATCTTTTTGCAAAAAATGGAGCTTTTGGAAATTGCTCCTAAGGGGATGGCAGAAGAAGCCCTTGCAAATATCCCAAGTGATCCGTGTGTTGGGGGATTTAATCCGACAAATGGAAATGATGATGACAAATTGTACAGCCAATTTCAACCGAGAATGGGTGTTGCGGTGAAAATTCGAGGAAAAAGGACAGAGTTGTTTAGATCAAAGGAACAAAAGGATCTATACTCCAAATTGTTGAAGTGTGGGGTAATAAACCCTAGGAGTGTGAATTTTGATTTCCTGGATGCTATGAATGTGAACTTGAGGGAAAAGTTCAGTTTTCTTCAACTGGAACAGTTCTGTTCTAACACCACAGAGGCCTTTGCTCAATTAACTGCATATTTCTATTCAAATCTTAGTTTCTTGGATGCGAATAGAATATCTTTTAGTGTCTGAGATCAGGACTTCATGGTTGATGTGGATATGATGGCGGATGTGATTGGGGTTGAGAGAAGAAGATATCAACCCATCAATGTCTCTATTGCTCATGCCACATTGGAACTTGTTAAAGACAAAAGGACAGAGGGAAGGATTTCCTACTCAAGATTGCGTACGAAGAACATTCTGCTTCACAAGATTGTGATCAATTGCCTCAGACCTAAATCAACTTCCAAGACTGATGTTTCAAACTAGAGGCAAAGTTGATGTACGCCATCAATGCTGAAAAAAAGTTTTCTCTTCCTCACACTATTCTGTTCCACATATATAGAGCAATGGTGAAGGACAAGGGCCAACTTCCTTATCCAGGTCTTGTGTCAAAGATATTCAGACATTTGAATATTCAGCCTCCACACATTCTCTGTGTTCAACCGTGTGACAAAATGGTGGTAGGACTGAAAATGGTGTTGAAAATGCGTCTGAAAAAACTTAACAAGGCGTTGGAGAAATTTAAGGAGAAATTTAAGGAGAAAACCCCTGTCAAAACTCATCAAGACTCTTCTGCAGCGAAAAGAAAAGGGAATGAGCCTATGGTTGCTCCATTCAAAAAGAAAAGAGCTCTCATCATTGAGGATGAAGATGATGAGGATGACCTCACCATTTCTGCTATAGCATTGAAGAAGTTAAGTTGTTTTGTTCCAGAATCAATGGAACGACAGGAAAAAGAAGCAGAAGAGAGAGAAGAAGAAGAGAAAGAAGAAGAAGAGAGAGAAGAAGAAGAGAGAGAAGCAGAGGAAAAAGAAGAAGAGGAGAGAGAAGCTGAAGAAAAAGAAGCAGAGGAGGAAAGGTTTGAAGAAGAAGAAGAAGAGAGAGAAAATCAAGAGGAAGGAGAGTATGAAAAACACTCTTCTCCACCTGAAGCCATAGAAACAGGGGGAGATGGGGAGCAAAGAGGAATGACCTCATATCCTGTTACCAGTGAAGGAGTAAGCCGCTCTCCAGCAGATCCAGAGGACATTCATGCCTCTCAATTTCCTGAGGAGGGATATGATGCTTCATCGCCAAATCTGCGTGATTATGCTGATATACCATCGTCTGCCTTTACTTCATCAGATTGTGCTGAAGCCAGTATGCAGACTGATAATACAGTAGATTTTCGCAGAATACTTGATGTTCTCTTGGAAATGCGGGGTCAGATTTATGCTTTGGAATGTGAGGTTCAGAACTTGAAGAATGCAGGACAAGCTTCTTCCGTTTCCTTGTCTGATCAGATCCAAGCTCTTGCTCTTCAGATTCAAGCCAATGCTAAAGGTGAAGAGGTGACTCATCTGAGGGAAGACTTGAAAAAGCTGGAAGATATCGTTCAGTCTATGGGAGATTTCCAGTTTGTTCGCGTTCCCAAGCAAATTTGACTTCATTCTATTCCATCTCAACCTTTTTTATGATGACAAAAAGGGGGAGAGATGCAAGCTTTGAAACTTTGAACTTAACTTGTTGAATTTTTATTTTGTTTTGATGTTTGACTTGTGTGTCTGGATAAGGACTAAATGTGGATTTGGATTTGACTGCTGCTTTTATATTAAGTATTATTGATATCTTATGAATGGCTTTACTCTCATGCAAGGCTAACCTATTTTCTGTGGTTGCAGATTCTAGTGTTATCATTAAGCCATTAATCTTTATGAGATATCCATATTGCTTGAGTAATGTTTTGTAGGTCAAAGTTATTTAAATCTGCTGGAAAGTTTTGTCACCATCAAAAAGGGGGAGATTGTTGGAGAAATCTTTATGGAATATTTTGAAGCTAACAAAACGTTTCCATCAATCTAGTCTAAAGATTTGTAGACTCTACTATTTAAAGTCTGAAGACCTCCGGACTGCCAGACTCAAGACTTAAAATCTATTCTCAGTGACAGTTTCTAATCCGTTGAAGAAAGGCTATTCAGAACTGAGTGCTTCATTAAGGATTTAGCCTTATCGACTGGAGAAAATCTATTGGCTGGATATGACATAACGGATTCTTTTATTCGAATCAAGATTTATTAAGGATCCGATGATTGGCGAAGTATTTTTGGAAGGTTCTACTTATGGAAACCAAGATTCTGATTGTATGGGCGAGCAGGATTGATGGGCTATCGACATGTTCCTTTAATAGCTCGAATGATCTTCCTAATTGATTATGTCCAACGGGAAGATTGGAAGAATTCCTTTGGTAAGTGCCAACGGGTATGATGGCATAAAGGAGTATAAAAGGAAGACGTTCCAGTTATTCGAGAGTGTGCACGATAGAAGAATTCCAAAGTCCGAAGCTTCTTGATTCGTAGTCAATTCATTTACTGAACGAAATCTTGTACGCAAAAGAGAGTCTATATTTTGAGATACCTTGAGGAAGTGTGGTAGAATATCTACACTTTGTGGAATCAATGGAAAGCATTCTTTGTAACATCTCTTTTGTTTATAGTAAAATCCAACCAAGAGTAAATTTGTCAGTCAGGAAGAGTGGACGTAGGCTTGGAATAAGCCGAACCACTATAATCCTTGTGTTCAATTTTCTCTTCCTTACTCTTTGTTTTACTTTGATCATAGTTCGTTTTGTTAACTAAATGAGAGCTTCTTTTCTATTGTTATTGCTTTCATATCTCGAGAAATTATTTTTATACCTATTCAGCCCCCTTTAGGTGCTTATACTAGCTATATCATTCTTTAGCTTAGTCAAAACATCATCCTTAATAGCATTGATGATTTGGCCATGCCTGCAATATTGAACACAAGATCTTAGTGTGAGACGGATGACAGATAAACTCTGTAGTTAAGGATTATTACAGACACGAAACTAGCTGGATTTTCGAATGAGCGATGTTTTACTGAAAAGAATATAACTATCTTAAGTAAAAGGAAATTCCCACTTACGAAAGAATCAGATCTACACTATACTATGCTTGGATGAGTGGCTCGGGAAAGGAAGGCAATAATTACAAGGAAAAAGGAAAGAAGTAAGGATTAACTAATATACAGTGCTTGGTAGGAGTAATTAAAAGAGAAAAAATGAGAAAAAATTCTGTTCCTTATTCTCAGTTTTGCAGAGAACTGCAGAAAAAATCAACTCTAATGGATAATAGCACTCTTTGTTTTGGGGGCAGTAAGCAGTATGGCATTCACACAGAGGAAAGCATCACGATCACGCGTCATCATCTCAATCCGAAATGCACTTCTCCAATGAATATAAATAATTGCGCTTTTAATTGCCCGGAAAATAGAAAAGAGAAAGCAGATACCGAACCCACACTCTTACCCTCTGTTCTTCCCGCCCCATCCCTTGATTCTTGCAACCTCTGTCAGAGCCTCCTCCCATTCGCGAACATCATCACGGCCAAACTTCTCCTCATGCTTCTTCAAAGCGTCAAGGTATAATGGAGTTTTGAGCTTCACATCGTCAGGATCCACGTCATAGAAAATGGGTAGGATCACTTTGTCGTTCGCTCTGCCCGAGCACTCCATCATGTGCTTGAGCTCCCGAAGACACCACGCGCTGGATGCGTAATTCCTAGAGAAGATGGGCACGAATATTTTAGAGGATTCGATGGCACGCAGAAGCTCACCTCCAATCTTTTCGCCCTTTCAGATCTCTTCGTCGTCTCTGAAGACGCGAATCCCAGCTCCAAGCATGGAGTGATAGAGGCAGTCGGTGAAACCGAGGCGGGTGTCGGGGCCTCTGAAACTCAAGAACACCTTGAACTCGGCTCCTGACGTCAGATCGCCGCGGTCGACACAAACGGACGCGGTCGCCGCTGCGTCTGGTGAGTCCCTCTTTCTCTTCATCCCCCCTCAGGAGCTCGAGATCTTCACCGGATGTGATGGCAGCGAGACGTGGAGTCCTACTTCCCCGAATCTGATCTTGGGTCCTCTCAAGAGGAATCAGGGAAGCGACGGAGGGTTTGCGCAGCACTGCGGACCAGACGTTGCTGTGGACAAGAAACTTTCTTCGCTCCGACGAAACGAAGGGAAGCGGGCAAGGAGACGTGGACTTATAAGGAGGAGGGGAGGAGTGAAGCAGCGAGAAGATTGTTCCCGCTAATGTCTTTCGATGCTCTAATTTTGCATCATCGGTGACGTCAGGTCCCGCTACGTTGGAAATATAGGTTTTTTTTTTTTTTTTTTTCCTTTTGTGGTTTTCTCTTTTGACCGGAATTTGGCCGACAAATAATTTGATGGGAAAAAGTAAGGCTACGAGTAAGGGTGATTGGTTCTTGAATATGTGTCGGAACAAGTCTTATGACCTCCTATTTCAGAGGAATTTCAAATTTTTGGTATCGAAACCTAAGTGTACTGATGAGCCGAACCACCCTTTAGTTATTTACTATGTAAGAAATTAAATTTTATAACAAAATATAAATGTTACTCAATTTCATTACAAAAAAAAAATTATTTAAGTGTATTGGTGAGCTAGGGCTTGAGGCTTGTCTATGGCTGGCCGGTGGCAATGACAATGAGATAGAACTAGAAAAAGAATTAAAAATTCAAATTTTTTTAAATTAAAAAAAAAAGAAAAAAGAAAGATGAAAATGTTAACGTAGGTATGAGGCAAGAGGATTGAGTGAGGAAAATATTTTTTTCTTTTCAAAAAGTGGAAAATATTCTCCTCTATTTTAGAAAAAAATTTTAACCTTCATGAAAAATGTTTTCCCAAATTAATTCATTTTTTCGTGAAACAAATATCAGAAAATTCGGAAAACGTTTTCTTGAAAGTTATTTTTCGTGAAATGAACGAAATCTAAATAAAATGTTACCAAAACTAAAAATTCACTAGTCAACTGAGTGTAAGAAAAATGAGAATATAATTTTTCTTTTTGCTCTTTAGCCCATAGGCTTTTCTTCTTGAGCGTGAAAATTAGCACATTTATCACCAAGTATTTATCAAACTAGCAGTCTTAAGATGGAACGACAGATTGTGAAGGCTTCTCAATGTCATGCAGAAGATAAGCACGAGGAGGAGCAAGTTCGTTGCCTAGGGTATAACTTTCTTGCTTGCTTCTTTAGCTCCTCTTGTATTTGCTTCAAGGACGTTTTCCAATTGAACTAGAATTAAGAAGATGTATTTACGTTCTCCTGCCCCAAGACTGATCACGATGGGCAGATTTATTTACATGTGAGCTTCATTAGTTTCAAGAAAAATAAATACCTAAAAATTATCACTTATATTGCTTGAAATAATTAACTAATAAAAAATATTTTCATTATCGATAATAATTTAGGTCTAAATATTTTCATGAAAACTGAAAATAATTTCCATTCATTCATTTTTGCAAATGATATAAGAGATGAATTTTAAGAAAATATTTTTTAAATTTTTTATTATCCGCGAAACAAATGCACCTGTGGTTTACAGTCATTTTCCGGAACCTTGAGACATAATCAAAGAGAGAGATTGATGAGTGCAAAATGACCCAATCAAAACCAGAACTTTGGGATATGGTCAGCATCAGCTATTTAAAGTCATGCAGCACGCCGACGGGACAGCGTAAGGCATCCCATCCCTACAAGGGAGCTCTCAAGTAGAAGAATTGTCAGTGACCTGTTCATCATCAGAAATGTCTTTGTACTCTGCCCGGCCCTTCATCTCCTGCTATCGCCTCGATGGCTTCTCTCCCGATGACTTTTGCCATCTGTCTCTCGACTTCTATACTTCTGCTCTTCCCTTCCACCATTGGAGCTATCCTTGTGTCCACTGCTTCTCCTATAACTAGGGTCATCCCTCCTTCCTCGTCCATCGCCATCTTCATCTCTAGTTCCCTTCCTAGAATCTCCATGTCCTCTCCTATACGCATGGTGATCATCATTGGAATCTTTTCTCCTAGCAGCTCCCCCATCCTCATGGCCATCATCATAAGCAGCACTCTTTCTCCTATAGTTTTCATCACCTCTCCTGTCTCCATGAGTCTGAACATCTGCTCTTCCCTTTCTATAATCTCGATAATCACCTCTCTTACCATCTCTGTCTCTGTGACTCTCCGTATATTTCTCTCCATCTCTTTCCTCTTCCGGAAAATCCCTGTCAATCCTTCTCCTACCAGCCTCACTAGCTTTACTGTCTCGACTCATCTCATCCTCTCTATGCTTACTTCTTTCACTCTGCCTATGCTTATCGACTAAGTGCCTTCCCTCTCTATCACTGAATTTTGTTTCTTCTACATTTTGCCTGCTCATCTTATGTCTATCATCCCGGTCATCTCGTCCTCGCCTTTTCTTTCCATGACTTGGACTTTCTGGTGCATCTTCATCAAAGACCATTTCATACCTAAAGAGGAATAAGACCGTCAGAATCACACATGGGGAGGCTCACAAATGCATGCCGGCCACACACGCATATCCACAGAGAGAGAGAGAGAGAGAGAAGGAGGGAAAAGGGAGGAGGGGCACTGTCAGGAACAAACCTAGAGTCATCTCCACCCCTCTGTGCGTTGTCCTCCTTCAGAATGTACTTTGAAAGTGGCTGTCTAGTGGAGCTTCCAGGACATTCCTTGGCCATGTGATCAGGAGCCCCACATTTAAAGCAACCTTTTCCTACAGCCAATAATCAAGAGCTCTTTATTATAAGAAATAATAAATACAACGACGACATTGATTATCATAGATCCACATTAACCTTAGAATCCAACCAATGTTAATTATCACATATAATAAAATTTGAAGGAGTTAAGCATAGTCCCCATCAAATCCTAGAACTCATGCAGGAAAACATTGTATTTGAGTGAGTAGCAAAAAAAAGTTAAAGCTTCCATAAAGCAAATAAAAGGAAATTTCCAATCTGACAGCTTGAGTCGCATATTTTGTTGGAGAGCACAAAAGAACATGCAAAACAACATGTTTGACTCTATCATGATAAAACTAGGCTCAATTTAAGGCCCACATAACCTGCAGTACATGTGCTCGTTTGACCACTAAAAGGCTATTTGCAAGTTTTCATGCATTCTACCTAGACACATTTAACTCAGCAAAACACAACAGTCTTCAGACCTTGCCACTGCTGACAACTCCTGAACATGCATATCGTAAACTACCAACCTTAACCACAGAGAACTCGTACAAGTCCTCCTCTACCAAGGCCACTTACAAGAGAAAATGCATCAATTCCTCCCACCACCCAGCAAAGTTGGACGTGAACATAATATTCGCCATTCAAGAAAATCAAAGCCTGAAAGCAGTGAGGAACTCCACTAAGTTTGAGTGCATCCTTACCTTTAGCCGCTTGGCTATCTTTTCGTTTGAACTGGGACCAAAGTTTTGCAACACTCTGGCTGAAATCCACCTTTATCCTCCTATCATCAATCAAGGCATTATCCATCTGCCATGAAATAGCAGACAAAAAAAAAAAAAAAAACAGATAAGTCACAGGCAACAAGAACTCATTTGACACATTAGGGATGACTACTTAAATCATAGAGGATAAATGATGCTAACACTTTCCAGTTACAATCAAAAGCAATCAGAATTAAGAATATAATCGAGTCACCCATCCCAAGATCAGGATAAACAAATGTGGAAGTTCATGCTTTTCTAAGGGGATCTCCTTAATTGTCCTCTTTCCCCTTCATTTGCTCTTCCAGAATGAGCCATTTTGATATATTAAATACTTCCTTGGTAGAGGAGATATAACGTATATATACCTTCCTATCCTATGAAAGCAGTCAACTGTTGCAGAGGCATCTCCATGGTTAAAAAAAACATGAAACCAGCTTGTAGGTTTCACATTTGTATGACAACATAAAGAAAGTTACACAAAATAAATTGTACGTGAGTCATGTTACTCACAACATGCTCAAGCTTGGCGGCCATATTACTCGAGCTCAGATGAATGGGTTTTGTGTTTGAGTAGCTTGAATAATGGACTGAATCAGTGCCACTCAAACTAGTAGCTCCTGAGCCTAATCTAATAGTTAAAAACTACATGTTTTCTTTTTTTTTTTTTTTTCCCTGTTGGCTCTGTTCATTCGTTTATATAATCTAGCATTATGGCCCCAACCATGCACAGGTCAAGTTCTTTCTTCAAAATTCCTGTTCAAGTTAGCTTTTTCACGGTATTCTTAATTACAACTAGAAAATTTACCCAAATCAAGTTTAAATATCACTTTTCAAGGTCAGAAGAACTCTTCGACAAAAAAAGAAAAAGGTCAGAAGAGCTCAAATAAGCAAGATAGCAACCTACTCTATATACCTGGGGAACAGGATTAATGCGGACACAGATTGTTTCACACCCAACAATAAAATTCTTTGAAGTACAAAAATCTGTAGACAGTCGTAGATGTTCAAAATAGGATGCTAGACAAGACAACCAAGTAAGTTGAGCCAAGTATAAGATAACTAACTATTGAAGGCCTACTGAAGCGGAAGCAGGCAATGTTGAAAAATGTTCTATTTTTGGCAGAAAACTAAGTAAATTTAAAAGGCTGTTTTTATTTTTATGAAAATGATTTCCATGACATGATTTTCCTAACTTTTCATGTGTTTGGTTCCCAAAAAGTGGATAACCAACTAAAAAGATTTATGTCAAGGAAAACAACTGTTTTTAAAATTGAGGAAAATGATTACTCCAAATTAAACAAATCATTTTCCCAAGCTACTTTTCCACACAAAATGAAGATCCATTCTCACTAGGGATTTATAAGCACTTAGAGGTTAACTTTGTCAATTATTTGTATTTTCTATTTTTTTGGCATCTTTCATTAGGTTGCTTCATTTTGATAATAGAACTTGAAATTTGTGCTTCATTTTGATGAAAATCTTGAAATTTGTGCTTCGTATATTAGTAATATTTTAGACAAGGATTTAATATCCTCTTAGTATCCAAATGAAAGAATATTTGATTATTAAACCACGCCTTTATCTAATAATTTAAGCTTTTAGAACAATTGGCGGTAATCCCATGAAATCTCACATGGTATCAAAGCTGGAGGTACCATACCCCATTCGCTTCCTTGATCAAATATATGCACGCTTAGTACTAGACTAAGCGTAAGTACTAAGTGTGAGGGGAAGTGATAGAATATTTAAATATTAAACTATGTATTCATTTAACGGCTTAAGCTTTAAGAATAGTTGGCGGTGGTCTCATAAAATCTCAAACTTATACTAGGAACAAATACAATTATAACGAAGAGAATAACTTTTAAAAGTAAAATCTAAACATTGCAAAGTTTTTCTGTATACCTCCAAATAACTGAAAACTAATCATTTTTCTTAAAAATTTTTTCATAAAAACTGTGAAAATTTGTGAGACCACTATCAATTATACTAAAAGCTCAAGTTGTTAGATGAAGACTAGAGTTTAATATTTAATTACTTTAATACTCTCCCTTACACTTAGTATGGTCTATTTTTTTTTTTTTTTTTTGGTGGCCAGCTACTAAGCATGGATTTTCACCGAAAAAAAGAACTACTAAGCATGGACATATTTAACTGGGAAGGTAAATGGGGCCTAGAAAGATTAAACTCAGGACCTCCAGCTTTCATACTACATGAGAATTTGTGGAACCACCGCCAATTGTTCTAAAAGCTTAAGCTATAAGATGAAGGTGCGACTTATTTTTAAATATTTTAACAAAAACATTTTCCTCCAATAAGCATTTTTCGTTGAAACAAACACACCCCAAGAAATAAGTATCCTCAACCTCCTCAACCTCTCATCTACTTCACCTCATTCCTCTTGTTGCTCTTGAAAGTGGCACTTCAAGCAATAACTTCATTGAGATGAAGAACAAAAGTCTCAAATGGCATGATAGGAAGGGAAGATAGAGAAAACATCATCCAACTAGTCCTCGCCAATGACCCAATCTTCCTCTGGAGCTAGCGTAAATCCCTAGCTCTTTGAAGTTTTGATGCAGTCCTGCCTACTTTAAGGTTGTATAAAACCTAAGAGTTAAATTTGCTGAAGTGGAATCACAATAATTGAGGAATGATCCCTTTGCAACGAGGAAGGTAAGTGATATCACATAGGATACCTCAATTTTTATAGACAACTATTGGCCAGACAGCTTTGATGAGGATAAATATAGCATGGATTAAGAAGCTTTTAGGAGGTGTTTGCATAGATTTTGTACACTCAAGACGTGAGAATCAGGGTTGTTTGCATTCTTTGTACTTGTAAAGAGAACCATCAATCTGCCAATGAATAGAGAAACTGCAATTCTTAAAGGAGTGCACATGCCAAGAATGCATCACAACATCCCATGAACCTCATTCTCTCCACTTTAGGGAAATTGAAGTTAGCATTCCAAATTCCACCTAGTCAAGAAAGGAAGTGGTGAAACTTTTGAAGCGCAGAGATGCTGCGAGATCATATTGAGGTGTACTTGAACAAAGCTCTAGTGGCTGAAGGTTCCAATGATATAAGAACCACTACTCAATCTGGTTTCCAATTTATAAATATTGCGCACTGAAGCATGGGTGGAAGTAATATGGAAAGGAAGGAGACACATTGGTTAGCATAGGATTAGACAGGTTACCTGTCAAGATAATCTCAATCCAGCAATGATACATATAATTTTTTTAAACAAGATGGGTGGTGATCTAATGGGCTTCTAAACAACCAGTTCTATCGTCTCTTTCAATAATTACCACGAAGGAGTAGCTCCTCTTAGAACCCAACAGAACTTGAAAAAAGGTAGCTATATATTTTGTTAAGATATAGACTATGCTAAGATGGAACTCCATTCAGCCAGAGAGCTTTGTCCTGCACAATTTGGTAGTACTTCCCACACAGGTACGTCAACCTGGAAAGCTATTAGGCAAAGTTTAAGTTCCCAATACAATGACTCTTGTTTCACTTAGAAAGGCTTCTTTTGGAATGACCATAAATAGTATCTCCACTCAGAAGGACACAAATGCTAGTAGTGATGTTTCCACACGGAATTGAAGCAGATTCATAGACCCTCATCATGTTCACCCTTTTCAGGATGAGCTGCCCATAGAATTAAATTTTTGAGCTCCTTTTCTCTTGGTATATCTAGGGAGGAAATGCAATGGGTGGAAGTAGAAGGTGGAAACGATAAAGAAACATTCTCATCTACTCTATTGCGCACAATAAAGGAAAGAGAGGAACAACACTGCCTTAAAATTCAAAAGGATAAAGAAACCAACAATTTCAGGAAAGTTACAATCACATACAGAGAAATAAAATGCGCAAATGCATGAAAACCCCCAAACAAGAAACAAAAGTTAATCAAATGGAACATATAGGACGGAAATATGGAAAATTGTACAAGTATTTGAATCAACGTACCTTAAAATATGCCTGCTCACATGAATCTTTGTTCTCGAACTCTGGCAAATGAACATTAACATAATCATTGTCAGTTCAACTCATCCTTTTGTCAGAATCGTTATGTGACACAGGACCAAATAAGACGAGAACCAAAGAATGGAATCTTTGGCTTATGAGAGATTCAAGATCTTATAAGACATCGTTGTATCTCTTACAATTTCCATTGTGCACAGATTTAATGTCGAATTTCACATAACCATCAGATTTTCTTAAACAAAATACATTTCATCTACAGTCACTGACACGCATTAATTGCAAAAAAGAAAAGGTCAGATTCCAATCAAAGTTTGTAAACTTGATTGTGATGAAACTGATGCAATTTACCATTCTTGTACATAAATACTAGATATTATCTTTTTTTAGCATAATTTGAAATGAAATTAGAGGATGAAGAATCTTTTTTTATATGCAGTGCCTTTTATTAAGAATATGGGGGAAAGAAGTGGTTATTGCCTCCAATGAAGGATGAGTTAAGAGAAACTCGTCTAAGATGATTTTGATACGTAAGACAAAAGATTTTGGATGCTCCGATGACATGTTACTATAGGACCAAGATTTGGGTTGAAAGAGTTGGGGAAAGTATGAAAAAGATATGGAAGGAGAAGATGAAGAAAGATATAGAATATGACTTGATACAACATCGACCACAATAAACTAAAAGGATCTATATAGCAGACCAATATATTAAGATGAGGCTTAGGTCCTTTGTTGTATGCAATTCGTATTATGGCTGGTATGCTTGAAGAGCAAATTAATTGAATTTATAAGTAAGAGCCAGCACAAGAAATCTGAAATCTTGTGAAAATCTTCAAAGCTAAACGCGATCAATAAAGAACTTCATAATGACCCATTTCTCATATTATTCATTCACAATCCTTGTTGCTTTGTCATCCTTTCTCATATCAACAGGGTTATCTACCATCGAATTTGTGCTAATCTTCAGAAAGTCATTTGATTTGTCTCAGCCTAGAAAGTCAATTGAAGAAAGACAATTCCAGAACAGAATAAATTTACCTATGAATGCATAGCATAAACTATCTCCAGTCTTAAAATCACGGATGACATCAGCCCTGTCAAGTTTGTCATCATTAGCTTTGCATTAAGAATCAGCTGTCCGAAGCAACCGCCAGAAGCGTTGAACAGAAAAATAGAACAGGCAAGCGAAGATGTACTTACGATACCACTGTTCCAAATCGTGAAAAGATTGTATGCAAGTCCTCATCCTGCATCAAGAAGTAATGGATTTGACAGTGAATTCAGATATAAAGTGTAGTGACAGGCAATAACCATAAAGACAAGGAAAATCCATCCATCAGTCAATAATGATGTGTGGTAAAGAAAAATTTCAAAATGATTATGAGAAATCACCCCCTACTAGTCAATTAGTGAACTCACTTCAGTAACTGGATTCAGTTTACAAACAAAGAGCACATTATCTGGAGGCTTAATCTCAGCATCAGGAATATCCCCAATCTGTAATTTAGATAAAGAGAAGAGGATTCTTTGTTAAGAAGATGAAGACAACATCTGGATACAGCATGAGAAGCTCAAACAACCTTCAACAAAAGGGTACTAAACATCTCAGATTTACTTACACTCTCAAGCACAACTGCACGGGAGTGTGCTTCCTTAGCACGAATAGCCTCTTCAAGCTGAGCCGGGCCTAGTTGCTCATCCATAGGTACCCAATCATCTTCAAGTCGCACATCATCGACCACCTGCTTCCGACATACACAAACAAGCCATATGCTGTTAGACAGACATGAATCATTCCAAATAATAACTTCTAAGACGGTAAAAGAAATGGCAGAGCAGACACACTAATTTCATGCCAGCATTTCTTGCAAGAAACTTAGAACTAGAAAAACACAACTAATTTACCTCTAGCTGTCATAGAGATAAACCACTCCTTGCATTTTATCAGATATTTACTCATTAAGCAGCAAATTTTGGCAGCATATTATTCAGAGAATTTTTGTCCAACTTCAATCTCTATAAATACAATTAAAGAGATGCCAATTTATGAAGCAGTTGGTGATAATTATATATTAATGTAATGGTGCATTCAAAATGGCAGATTATTTGGGATCATATTTTATTCTGAGTCTAACTGATAATAAAATCTTTAAGCAGTCAACACCTCATCTTTTGGCTTTCCTTCAGGAGAAGCATCAGGAATCAACTCAGCCAGCTGGGGAGGGTCATCAAAAGGGTCATCCAATATATATGTGTGCCTGATCCTGCTCAAAACAATAGGGAACCATACTGGAAATAAACAAGAGAGTGACATAAGGTAATTCAAAGGGCGAGAGAGTGGAATAAGAATGAACCTGATGTTCTTATAGGGTCTCCCCTTCTCATCTACATAGGCTTCATTAATCCTAGTTAATGTCTCAAGGCCTTCTGCAACTTCACCAAACACCTAACAATGATGAATAATTTGTTAAAACCCATTTACACCATTCCGCATTTACAACCACATATCAATGCCCAGAATGTACGAAAGTAGTGGTACATTCGAATAATGAAATGACTTGACAAGACTAACCTACATGTACTCAATTAGAATTGATTGAACCAATATGCATGGACTCCAGGATGAACAAGATTCCAAATAGGTATTTACTAACTGAAGTCGCACAATTCTACATGAAGATGTAATAAAAAAACACACTGCCAGGTGATAAAGGAGCCTGATCAAAATTTTAGTTGTTGCAAACCCCAATCTAACTGCTGCTTCAATTTATTTCCGATTACTTACTAGTAATCTGTCTTAAAGGTCCAAATGAGAGGTTTGAGGAGAACATGGTCCACAGAGAGGAAAGCTGGAAAAAAAGTTAACCCCAAATTTTCCATTTGGAACATTGCAATTTGCAAAAGAACCTCACAGACTTGCATAAAATGATTAGCAAGAAATCAAAGGAGCATGAAATTAATATTCTCCTGAAAGTTCACAGGAACATATAAAAATGCAATTCAATCAACTCAGCACAACAAAAATTTGTTACAGCACAATGAGTCAAGGAAATGACTACCTTTGTACCACAGGGACTCTTTGATTTGCAGCTTAGTTTATCACGTTTCAGATGAACTGTCTTCTCTTTCCAATATCTATGTACAACTAGGTCTACCATTTGTTTTCATTCTCAGACAATTGGTCTACCATTGTTTATTTTAGTCTAACATCAGGTCAATCCTTCTCGCTGGTATATCAACAAGACAGCACCATGAACGACTAAGGGTGAATATGGGAAACTCTGCAAAACAGATTTGGAGTCGCAAAATCCTCTGAATGACAGTTTTGATGTTTGATAAAATTATTTTAAAGCCCCTTGAGCCCAAAACCTTCCTTTTCACAGCCTATTGTCTAAGGCAGCTATTTACCTGCTTTCTATCAAAGTAATTTGGGAGCCCAACATTATCCAAAATGGCCCTGAGCCTCCTCAATGTGCCTCCTATGATATCCTTAATGCAGCCAACTGCAAAGTCCCAGCTGTCCTTTATTTCTAATTCTGTTTCTCACTTCTGCAGCCAAAGAAATAGAACACTCCTCCTTTCCACTGACATCAAATGTGCACATATCACTTCTTATCTCACCTTAATTGGTCACACTTTCACATACTAAAACTGGCCTCACTCTCGTCCTTTCAACAAAACTAATATACTGATATCGTTTTGGATCCTAAAGATGTCAAAATCACAAGCTGCAATTTCCAATCAAAAGATCTTTCTATAGAGCTTCCTATTGAAGTTTGTACATCCTTATTTATACCTCTTAGTTAGTGAATGTGTATGGAGATGCATTAAGGAGCAAGTAGGGAAGACCAAAATCATAACTCAGGCTCCACGAAGAACGTGAAAGACTAAATTTTAGGGGTAAGATCATCTGTGGAAAAAAAAAATCCATCTCGTCTCCCTCCATCTCAAACAGGATAAAAATATATAACAACAATTGTGCGACTAAAACCTATCAAAGACAAAGCATAGAACTCAAGAGTGAGGACTGAGGATGACCAGAGAAATCATATCAGAATCTCACCGTGTGCTTTCCATCGAGATAATCCAAATCATCCCGCAATGTGAAATAGAACTGTAAAAGCACAGGGTTAGTAAAAGCAACATTTCGGGTATATGGATGAAGAGTGAAACAAAACTTCAACTTAAATTAACAATAGTCATTATCTTGATCTTGTGAGTGCTCATACAAGTCTGACAAGATGTGGAGAAAATGACTTAAAATTGAAAACTGTAGATAAAGCAACTGCATTGAAAAGTGCAACTTCCTGCCTCCTTCGTATCCGGTGCATCTCATTACCAAAATAACACTCCACAGCATAATAAAGTTACCTGAGAAGCATTGAGATTTTCTCCTCCACTTGCCATGGCAACCGTTCCCGTCTTGGAGTGTTTAAGATCAAGATGAATCTCATCCATGAAAAAGCGAGCCTGATCACCATAAAGAAATCTGAAACAGAACAGTTTGTGCAGTTATGCCAGGTGATTCATTCAAAATCACATCCATTGCTATGAAAAGAAAATGTAAGAAATGCTTTCTGATCTTCATTGACAGACTTTCTTGCTCCAAAGAATACAATTCATTGTTTCAAGTATTTATCACTGTATTAAACTGAAGGATACACGTGGGACAACACATATATATTCACAAAATACACTGAAAGAAGAACATCTTTTTTGTTCTTAATTTTGGGTTTACTTCACACCCTATAAAAGTGAAGAACTAGACTCCTGTTACTCTGCATGAGAAAACAAAATAGGAGACGTAATTCGAATTAATCACACTGCGTTATTGTTCTGACCCAAAAGGAAAGTACCTCCACCATTCCATTAATCAACATAAGGTCCTTTTAGTTTAAATCATAGAAGGGCATGAAAGACCACAAAACTGAACAACCATAGCAAAAAGCCAACAATGCAAAGTCACTAACTTATAAACAGAATCGCCGCCTGTTCCAGTCCCAGTGGGGTCGCCTGTCTGTGCTGTGAAATCCTTCTGCACAGTGTGAAACACACACCCATTGTAGTACTTGATCCTGCACCAATAAGATAGCAAAGGGAGGGGGGAAAGGGTTAATGAGGTGCTGAAGATGTATCTGAAAATGGCCAGAAAAATATCCTTAGATGCCTCTACGCTTCAACAGAAAGACGGCGCACGTGATTGGTAATTATTCTCAGGAGTGGGTTCATCCCATGACTAACTTTCTACTCGTCACCAAAACACGGCGAACCGCAAACGCGCACGCCCTGCTTCCCGAACAAAATATAGTGCCCCAGTATCAACCTCAGCAAAAAATTCGAAGGCAAAACGAGCGCGCTTTACAACGGCCAAAGAAGATCGATCGCGGCAACAACCTCGGAACAGAGAATGCGCTCAAAAATCGAAGGAACACGTTTACCAAAGCCAATAGACAAGCTCACGGACAAAGGAGATCAGAAGAAGAAGAAGAAGAAGCAAGCGAAGGTCGGAGGAGGGCAGGACGTACCTGCAGAGCTTGAGGAAGTTCTTGCAGGTCAAGGGGCACCTATCGGCGTGCAAGTCCACCACGATGTCCCCTAAACTCGTCACGAGCAGCACCGACATGTTCGCCCGGCCTCCCCCCCCGACAGAAACCTCCGGCTCCGAGGACGGATCAACGAGGACGGTGTTTTGCGAGCAAATGATGGAAGAAGGGGGGAAGGACGGAGAGTTAAGTCGAGGAGGAAAGGAAGGGCCCCGGGCTGAACCAGGCATCACAGCCCGATGCATTCGGAAAGGCCTGCGGAGAGGAGCGGATCGGGCCACATCTTCCGCCGAGAATCCGATCACGCAGCGAATCCACGAGCGCAAAAGCTGAAGAAGGGCTCCGTTCGTGCAGATCTGGGCTGGGCCTCATTCCACCCAACCAAACCCAGAGGCCTCACGCAGATCTGAAGAGAATCAATTGTGGTAGCCAATTGAGGAAATTCTCATTCACATTTTCGTGGGCGACGGATATATTCTTCATTCATTCACTTTTATAAGAGATATGAACAATCATTTTTTGAAAAATATTTTCTAAATCACTCATTTTCAGCAAAATAAACGAAGTTTTAATCGATAAAATATTTGATTGTATTCATGTTATCACTATATATGACTATCATTTTATGTTAAGGAAAAAAAAAACATTTAGCCAAAGGAAATGGTTGTACTTGAAATTTTATATTTTGAGGAAAGTAATTGATCTTCCACTATTTGGTTGTGAACATGAAAATGAGAGGGAATTAATTTTCTAATATTTGGATTTAGCTTCCAATAATATTTTTCCTTAAGGATAGATTCTATAAATCTTAATAAATAGGGATGAGCAAGGTTATAAGGTGGAAGTTGGAATCGAAAAGTTGGACTGGCAAGAACCTGTTCGGTTTTAGGGAACCTATTTTAATGATTAGGTTTCAAGTTCTAAGTAGGTGAAACCTGAATTAAGCTTTTGTATTTTTATTGGTTTATGCATTCTCATGATCTTATAGTATTTCACGGCGTTCAATAATGTATATAATATGAAACAATTCGTTTAAGTTTCCATTTTATAACTGAAACTTCTACTTTGTTTATGTTTCATATTCTTCATGTATTTAAATATAAATTATGGTTAGTAAATTGTAGCACTAAGTGGTGGTCATTAAATGTGACGATTTATTGCAATAATTCAATTAATAATATAAGCGAACTTGAATAAACCTTGGAACTTGTGATAGGATAGGTCCAGGTTCCAAAAATGAGGAACATTTCTTCGTAGGTAGATTTAAGTTTTAGGTGGAACTTATATGGAATTTGGAATCATGCACCCTATTAGTAAACTATGTAAAAGAAATTATATACTATAAAATAACATATGAAACAATGAATTCACAATTGTCTTTAAAGAGAACATTGAGCAAATAATAAAAGGTCGAGGGACGTCCAATAAAGTACTTTTAATAAGCAACTATGGAATAAAGAAGCTGCAAAGTTGAATAAGTGTATAAATGAGCATACATGAAAGTATTCAATTACTTCGTTCGTCTTCTCTAGTTTCAAAAATCAGTGTTGGAAAGAAGTGAAGTGGTAATTACAATCGCCATTTTTAACGTATACCTTCTGTGCACTTCATTTCAATGCCTTGAAATTAAGTTTTAAGGGGAGAATCAAAGCTGGAAAGTATTAATTTACAACACATGAGAACATGATTTGTTGATTTATCAATAAGAATCCAAGAAAAAGAATCTTGGAAGCTATAAAGAGAAAACTTTATTGAAAACCTAACTTTAGTTGAAGTTCTTTGATGTCCCACGCCACTCCTTATCACAAGGGAGAATTTCCTCATTTTAAATGCTTTTCACTTGACTCAGCAAATTCAACATCCCAAACATGAAAAAAGTCCAGAAAACATTTTCATGGAACTTCTTTTAACGAAATAAACGTGCCCTAATATACTATTGAGTCGAGTTCATGGAATGGTCTAAATTACTAGTCAATAGCTTCTTTCAAGCTCACATGTATTGTTCCAGGTTGGTAAGAAAAGGTGACAGAAAGTGATTTGATTTTGGGGGCATCGCCAATCTGATCGAAACGAAAGGGAAGTGTACCTGCAGATTAAAGACCCAACAAATCTCTGGCTCCAAATCTCAACTTGCTTGCTTCTAGAAACCATATTAATGTATACACACAATTGACAGGGGAGAGCAAATATCTATTCATATCTCTGATAAAGTGATAAAGTGGAAGCTGAAGAAGGGTTCTGTTCGTGCCGATCGGGGCCTCATTCCAACCAACAAAGCCAAGAGGCGTCACGCCATTGAAGATTTGAAGAGAATAAATTGTGGTAGCCAATTTAAATATTTTCATAGAATTGCGTGATGATTATCTTAAGCTCTATTTGTTTCACCAAAGATAAATGATTTGGAAAATATTTTCCTAAAAATGATCGCTTATATCTTTTAAAATATTTCGTCAATTTAAAATATTTTCATTATTGTCAATAATTTATATCCAAATATTTTCGTGATGATGAAGATATTTTTCGTTCATTCAGTTTTATAAAAGATATGAACAAATATTTTTGAAAAAATATTTTCAAAATCATTCATTTTCAAGAAACAAATGGAGTTTTAGTCAATAAGATATTGATTTTATTCATGTTATTAGTATATACGACTGCTATTTTATCTTAACAGAAGCTTATGAGCTTCTAAGAAACTTTAACTTAGAGAATTTGAAGATAGAAATGGATCACAAAGGGAAAAAAAATTAGCCGAAGGAAATGGTTTTATTTGAAATTTTATATTTTGAGGAAATGGTTTTATTTGAAATTTTATTTTTTGAAATGGTTTTATTTGAAATTTTATTTTTTAATATTTGGTTGTGAACACAAAAAAGAGAGGGAATTATTTTCCAACATTTGGATTTTATTTCCAATAAAATATTTTCCTTAATAAGGATAGATTATGTAAATCTCAGTAACTAAGGTTGAGCATGGTTCCAAAGTGCAACCTAAAACCAAAGAATTGGTCCGGTGGAAAGTTGTTGAATTCCCAATTCCAAAGTATGCAAAGAAGTTTCCAGATTCCAAAAATTGGAGAACTTATTTCAACAAGTAGGTTTCCAATTCTAAATAGATGGAAGCTTGAATAAGTTTTTGTGTCTTTTTTGGTCTATATCTTCGTGAGATCTTACAATATTCTATAGCATCCGATAATGAGTGCATAATCTAGGAACACTACTCCAAGCTTCTATTTTGTGACTGAGACTTTTATTATGTTAATATTTCATATTCGTCGTGTGTTTAAATATAAGTTGTATTTAATGGATTGTAGTGATAAGTGGTGGTTATTAAATATGATGATTTACTGCAATCAAATTCAATCAATAATTTAGATAGAATCTGGGTAGACCATGAAATTTGACATTGGAATTTGTGATAGGGTAAATTCTAGGGTATGCAGGGTAGTTTTCAGATTCCAGAAAATGAAAAACCTATTTCAACGGGTAGTTTTATGTTCTAAGTAAAACTTGTACGGACCGCTCACCCCTAGTGGTAAACTATATAAAAGAAATTACATACTATAAAATAACACATGAAGTGATGAATTCACAATTGTCTATAAAGAGAACATCAAGTGAATAATAAAAGGTCAAGAAATTTCAAATGAAGTACTTTAAATAAGCAAATATGGACTAAATATTCAATTTCTTCATTCGTTTTCTCTAGTTTTTGAAAATCAGTGTAGGAAAGAAGTGAAGTGGTAAGTACAATCACCATTTTAACGTATACTTTTTGTGCACTCCATTTCAACGCCTTGAAATAAAGTTTTAAGGGGAAGAATCACATATGGAAAGTATTAATTTACAACTAATGAGAACATGATTTGTTGATCAATCAATAGGAATATGAGAAAAAGAATCCCGGAAGCTGTAGAGAGACAACTTTATTGAAACCCTAACTTGTTTTGAAGTTCTTTGATGTCCCTCGCCACTCTTATCAAGGGAGAATTTCCTCATTTAAAATACTTTTCACTTGACTTACCATTTTCAACGTCCCGAACGTAACAGAAGTCTAGAAAATATTTTTTCGCGGAACTTCTTTTAATGATACAGACACACCTTAAATTACTATTGAATTGAGTTTATGGAACGGTCCAAATTACTAGTCAATAGCTTCTTCGGGCTCACATGTATCGTTCAAGTTAGTAAGAAAAGGTGACAGAAAGTGATTTGATTTTTTGGGGGGCATCGCCAATCTGATCGAAACGAAAGGGAAGTGTACCTGTAGATTAAAGACCCAACAAATCTCTGACTCCAAGTCTCAACTTGCTTGCTTCTGGGAATTCTATTTATGTATACACGCGATCGAGAGGGGAGAGCGAATATTTGTTCATATCTAAATAAAGTGATAAAGTGCGGTCTATCCATCTTTAAAAAATAAAACTTAGCGACAGATTCACGTCCACCGGGCAACATGCGAGAACATGAGCTTGTTGGACCCTCTAGACACCACTTGCAGGGAGAGCGACAAGGACAAGATTGCGTCTGAGCCTAGTTAGATATGCAACACGGGATTGATGATCGATCGGTGCGATTAACTGCGCTAATCGACGTCTCGAATACTCCTGGAAGAATGAACCGGCCCCTAGTTTGCCACTACTGAGACAGATGAAAGGGAGAAGAGTGGAATCTCTCTTTTTTTCAAGATATCGGAAAGATGGTCCGAGATTATTTGATGCCTTTCTCTTTTCTAAGTAAGCTTTCTTGAATTCGAGGGAATCATTCAAACTCTCGCGTGAAAAGGCTAGGCGAAGGAAGAGAGAATAAAGAGAAAACTCGAAATAGCCAACACCCTCCTCCGACATACGTTTAGAAATTAAGCCGTAGCTCTCTCTTAGCGCAGAACAAGTTATATTCCCCGTCTTCAAAAATATTAAGGTTTCGAGCTTAGAGATGCCCACAAAATAATAAAATAACAAGATCACGGCACAAGATTTCTTAGCACGTGCAAGGAAATACCAAGCCAAGATATTTTTACTCTCGCCTCTGTGATCAATGGGAACATATTCCATTCCCTGGAAAAAGCACTCTTCTCAAGCTCCAATCTCTGCTTCGACAGTACTCTTGCAAATGTGAGCTGAAGGGACCCCCTTAAACCTTGTTAGTTGAGGAATGATCTAATGATCAGTTACCATAGGTACCTTCCATCCGGCATGTTTTGGGATTTGGTTTCGAGTTAAGAGTTTGGAAATGGGTTACAAGTATGGAATTGCATTGAGGATCTTGAAAATTCGAACACGCGACTATCTACTACCATATGGAGTTTTTGGTCGCTATCATTGTCCATAAACATCTCAAAGCTTGTCCATAGTCAAAGTACAATTACAATCGGTATTGATTGTTCTAATGATTTGTAAACGAGATTAATCGTTCTGACATATGCAGCGATTGAAAATGTTGGTTCAGCTCAAATACTATTAGCTCTCATCTCTTTTGCAAAAATATGAAGTATAATGAAATGTTTTTGATATTTTATGAGCACTTGAAGTATAGATTAGTATATTCTTATTTTCTCACCTTTAGGCTAACATATATACAGCCAATAAAATACTACCCAAAATACACGTATGAAATAGATTCTGTCATCGCCCTATTGATGGAATGTATACATAAAAGGCCCCTCTTCCTGGTTAATCTTTTATTTTTTTTATTTTTTTGGGTTACCGAATCATAATTTACAAGTTGGTACAAATGAACAAGGCCATGTGTTAGATTCCTGGTCTAAGCAATAGGTTAAATCTTTTGAAGGTCTGACTGGGGCACACCTTTGTTGGCTTTTTCCAGGCTAAGAATAGAAAATCACGTGCAACCCTCCATGTACATATAAAGCTTCCCTAGTTTTCAAACAGCTTTTCTCTTTGGCATGCATGAACTCATACTTATCGTTTACACCTCTTGGTTTTGTTTTACAAAAAAAATGTAATTCAATATTCTCCATGACTATGGGTGGATTGATATGAATTGACAAAAGTTGCAAGGGGTCCTTGATTTTGACAAAAGTTGCAAGGGGTCCTTGATTTTGGACAGGAAAGTAAATGACAAAAAAATTTAAGATACGGAGACTAAAGAATATCATGTTTAGTCATGAAATTGCCTGAATGTAAAGATAAAAAATAAATTTGCAGAAAAATATTGAGTTTTGTGATTGATCAAGGGTCCTTTATAATTAATACACTAAGAGTATTTATAATCATCTACAAACAATCACATAAAACGGTTACTGAATTCGAATAAAGAAATAATTTCCTAATACTATAGGAAGTTACAAAAAGTTACATGATTTCCTATTATCTGGTAACACTTATCTATAAGAAATTATGCAAATCCTAAAATAGCAACAATAAACATAGCTACCTAACAGTCACGTTTTTGTGTTGATTGCCTACGGTTGATGATTTAGTCAATTAACTTCTTAAGTGGTGATGAAAGCTCTCGTTGATCGATTGTTCTGACGAAACTGTCTTCATCCACTGAGCTTGTCACTTTGTCAATAATAATAAAAAGGAAAATGATGAAATAATTGTCCATATCTTGCAGTGAGAGTAACTGCCCTCTCATTGCCACAAATTTCTTCAAGAAACATGTTTTCATTCTCAATTGACTAAACTTGTTTGAAAAGAAATGTGGTGTCAATGGCACTGTTGGAAATTCTATCTAATAGTGCGGTTATACTAGCACCATCCTGAAACAAGATCAGTAATTTTTGGGTGTTAATAGGTTTCAAACGAATTCCGAGTTGCTGACAAAGAACTTCGTCGATATCCCGCAATTGAGCAAGTATCTAGGGTTGATATCTATTTCGTACCGACTGAAATGACGGGGAAATCAGAATAGATAGATCTCTCATAGAAAAAGCATCCCCCGTGGGCTTGGCCAAGGCACCTGACGAGTTCCTCCTGTTTCCCTGCCGAGGCAGAAGAGACATTGAGGGAACATATGCTGCTGTTACAAACCTACGCTTCTGTCGTTCCATATGAAGTCTATACGAACGTGTCTCGCAGTCGGAGGTTCTTTCTCATTTTTCTTTCATTTTACAACAATACATGAGTCGAACACCCATATCACCCATCTGGACATCATACCTTGACATGCATGCACACATACAAAATCAATTCCATAGCTTTAACGGAGTTAACGAATTGGGTTTCCGTTTGAACGCGAAATTAATCCCTTATAATAGGCCTGTTCTATTATTTTGTTTAACACTTACAATATCGTCGTATGTTGGGTAGTCTTATGTATTTCTGAACTTGACAATCATCTTAAAACCGTAGATCTGCAAGCAACCATCGCGGGACCTCCACGAGATAGACAAGACGGCTCCCACTACCATCCTGTGGTCGTTGTCGTCTAGGAGCTGTGACCGCCGCAAGGCAATCCCAACCACAAGTCCAGTCATCAGAGCCACCGGGGGGCGACTCGATCGCTTTGTGCGAGAGAGAGCGAGAGAGAGATACGAGAGGAAAGAGAGAGAGACGACCACCGTCGTCACCGAGGGCGCCACTCATGTGCGACCTCTAGGACAGTGGCACTGTCCTGTCTGCCCTGCTTTCTCACTTGTCGCCGACACAGCTGAGAGGGCTGCCCACTTCCTCTCTTCCCCCCAACCTTGCTTATGCTCAACTTTTACTCCTCTCTGTTTTAATTTCACTCGTTAACGAGTCCCAAACTCGTTACCCGGGCCTATCCTACTTTGTCCAAGCTAGCCACTAAACAATAGATAAAATAATTCATATTATATCTGAAGTAATATCGGAGCGACCAAACATACTAGTGAGCCGCCACAGGAACACCTATCCGCTTAAGAGAGAATCTCCAACTCAAACTTTTTCCGACTCCAGAATCCATTAAAAATATAGATTTGATAATCATCATCCTCTTAAAATGGAGGAGATTTACCAAGTGATATTGCTAAGGGCTCCTTGTTATAACTAGGGTCACCCACCCCCCAACCCAAAAAAGAAAAAAAGAAAAAAAGAAAACGAAAGATTCTCCTTTATTCCCGAAAGTAGTTGCGTGAATCAAGAGCATGGAGCGCGAGGTCCTTGCTAGAGTTAACATGCGCCCCTTCCAGCTAATTTAAGCTTTTGGGGGTCCTTAGCTTAGTAAAACAGTCAAAGATATTCTTGACGCCGCAACCCTATATATGTACAAATCCCACTTTAAAAGCTTACCCAGCACAACACAAAGGCAAACCATTTAGTATAGTAAGGCAACCCATCAAAGCACTTCTTCTCATCGCCTCACCTTGCAATTTTTGAATGGCTTCTATTCCTCAATCTTACTCTCATTTCTCAACCTTTGCCGATGATGATCTCTACGCTCAAGAGTCTCTGGCTCAAGTTGTTGAAGCTGGAAGAATTGTGGGAGGTCCATTGTGGGGTGCTGAAGAATTATTGCCTCACAGCGGGATGTTGTCATCTCAGCAATATCAGAAAGCCGTCTCTTCTGTTCCGACATTCCCGACATGTGCAGCTGGCTTCCATGAAGAAAGGATCATGCCTGCATTCCCTGGAGCTGTGATCAACTATGGATCATCATGCGGGGTTGTCGACAAACCTCAAAGCTTCGGCAGCTTATTGTCCTGTGATGATCAGTCCTATGTCTGCGAATTATTAGGGAAGGAAGCCCGCCCATTCATGTCTGGTGATTTCAAGCCAATTTACCGTGCCGCTGGAGATCATTGCGAATGGGTATGCCTTTGCTTTAGTTAACTTCTATATTTATATGCCTAGACACATATACCGATCCAGACCTTGCATGGACATATTTGTTTCGCCTCTGCTGTGCGCGTCCTTTGCGTCTGTCAGAAGAATACTCTTACGTCATTGACTACTAATAATTGATTGAATAAACACCATTTTTCTCACAGAATATGAAGCTTCAAGAAGAGCCATCACCTGAAGAATGTAACCTCAAAGTTGGGAGATACTCGGTGGAAGAAAGAAAACATAGAATTCTCAGATATCTGAAGAAGAGAAACAAGAGGAATTTCAACAAAACAATTAAGGTGACTCTTTGCACGAGCTCCACTACCACCACATGCATGCTCTTATGACTAGTTTCATTTCACACGCGTTATTGAACTGCTTCACATAAGGTTGCCGATAATAATAAGTCATCAAATTGATTTTAGTACACTAACATATTGCGTACGAACGTGCAGTATGCATGCCGCAAATCCCTAGCAGACAGAAGAGTTAGAGTACGTGGGAGATTTGCGAGGAACAGTGATTCTTGTGCGGAAGAAATGGCAGCAGCAAAGAAGAACGAGTATCCCCAACTAGAAAAAGACTTGTTCTTCGGTGATGATGTTCAGGTAGTTGACTCATCTAACTTCACACGATAATTGAGCATATAACGTCAATCATTCATCACAAGCATTTTGCATAATGCGCATCATCATTAGTCCATTAAATAATAATATATGGAGGCGGATGAATTCACAACTTCTTTTTTTAATTTTCTTTTAATTGTTGACAGATGAAGCAAGACGAGGAGGATGAGTGGGTGCAGGAGGCATTGGCAGATCTACTGTATTTGCCATATACGTCGGCGGGCGATAGATATCTCGGAGCATATGAGAACATGCTCTGAACCTCGAAGTGAAAGACATTTCCTCCACCTCACAGAAGCTGCCCGGATCCATGCGATCTTTTAGCATTTCCTCTATTGAATCGATATACGTTTCTATGAGTTTATCATATAGTTCAGTCACCGAAGGATTTGATGAGTAGGACCTTTATTTTCTGGAATATCTGAAAGATGATTTCCTATCTAGGGTTTTCCTTAATTTCCCCATTATTGACAAAAAAAAAAAAAAAAACTCGTCTTATTAGGAGATTGGCTTCTGATTTTCTCGTAAGAAAGTCGACACTGTTTCCCGCATGGGCTTGCACACTCCTCTCTCTCTCTCTCTCTTGCACACTCCTCTCTCTCTCTTGCACACTCTCTCTCTTCTCTCTCTCTCTCTCTCTCTCTCCCAGATTTTGTTTATCAAAGTAAGAATATTGCGGGCAGTCCGTATCCCAGCCAATCGCTAAGAGCATCACGCTTTATTCCATCCAGAAACCCGGAAAATACATGCGCGGCGGGATCAAACTAGAAAAATTCCAAAATTTTAAGGCATTCAAATCAAAACGACAATCGAAGTTATTGTATGCAAGCTGTTGCTCGACATATAGTAAAGATGCGTCACTCCAGTCTAACTTGAAAGTTTTATGAGAGAGAAATGCTTCGATATTCAAATGACGTTTAATGACAGAAGCTGTAAATTTTGTAATCCCTTAATTCCATATTCGAGACTCTTCTATGTTTCAATATGCAATAATGAAACTTGAGCTCCCGCTATCACAATCATATCTGATAGTGACTTGTGACTTCAACCCGTATTAGGATATGGAATGCACCATTTGAAGGTGCACGTGGTGTGGATTGATGGAACATCAACATATATTTCACATATCTGGCAGAAAAAAAATGAACACCAGTAATTTACCTATTTTCGATGCCTCCATAATGTTTTGTAAGCCTTTTTAAACATGTTGGTAGAAATGTAGAACTTTCTTTCTGAATTAAGTGAGTTGCACTTCTTCAAGTTTCAAAGTCTCTCCGAAAGTGTGAATTTTATTTTGAGTTACTTAATTAGTGTCTTAATTAACGAAACATTACCCCTTATTTTCATATAGTCTACCTAATAGAAACCCAAATTTCATTGCAATTTTTTGAGGCCATGAATGATCTTGGAATATTTGAACATATATATACGGTTGATGTTCTCTAAAATTTGAATGACTGTACCAATCATATACAGTTACTTTGACTAAAATATACCCGAGTTTTAAGAAAGTTCAGCCCTCCCCCACCACCCCCTCCCAAAAAAAAAAAAAAAAAAAAAAAAAAAAAAAAAAAAAAAAGAAGAAAAACCTCCTTCTCTCTCATCATGATGGTAGCACAAGTCGCCTCTTCAATTTTTCTTAGCACAAGTTGCCTCTTCAATTTCTCTTTCGTTATGTTTTTTGTATTAAAAAAGAATGATGTTATTTTCATTTTTATCAATTGCTATTCGATGAAAACCAAACGCTCGATGAAATAGCATGTTCCAATACCCGCTGTCATATTCAAATTAATTTGACAGGCAATGCATAGATAAGTCCATCTACCCTATCTTATCTGATTTAATAAAAAAAATACTTAATTCGGCCGAAAGCAAGTAAGATGGGTTAAGATGGGAATTCCATAAATGGGTAAAAGGAAGCTGTGATTGATACTCGAGATCCTAGCTCTTGATCCATACCATCTTGAAATTGAGTGGCTCTTCTTAAAATTAAAGCTCTTAGAGAGGGACACAGATTATTTCATGTATGTGGGTGATTTAACAGCCAATTGTCAATTATATATATGAACACTCAAAATCCAAGTATTTGAGGGTGAGGAGCAACGGATAGTTGCAAATTATCACATCCGTGTCAGAATGAAGAGGTGGGAAGCATACGCCCATATAAACATGGTCTACGTATGTATGTTTTTTGAGTGCTCTTCTGAAGCCTGTTAATGAAAGAAATCGGAGCGTCTGCAGTTTTACACTAATTAGGGCCTCCATGAAAGTCAAAACGAACATGACAGAGGAATAGGAGCAAGAGCTACCGTCTTCACATGCTTCTATTGGTGGTGGGAAAAAATGGGAAATGGGTGTCACAAGCAGGCATTCCTTCGGACGTAAGAAAGCACTCAGCCCATAAATGACAGACATCCTGTCAAGGTCGTGGTCCCTCTCTATTTATCGTGACTGTAAGTCTACAAGGTTTGTTCACATCTAACGAAGATCGAATTTTCTCATTGAAATCATAGTGATAATTGGACACGATGCCTTGTTTCAAATACAGCAATTGGTAGCTTCCTAATGCATTGGCCGTGATAAGCCTTCGAGGAATTTAAGTTGCCAAAACTGTTTAAATTAGTTGTATGAAGAAACCTCTAATCAACTGAGAATGGTTCTTTAATAGAAATCAAATTAGATAGCGTAAGCATTCCTTATTCGCTCTTGCTCCCTTGTTTCCTAGAAGTACATGTAGTTCTTTCTTAACATTTATCTCAACCTTTGCCGATTCAAACGCTGGGCAATGTCACATGAGAATACTGCGTGAATGTCATGATATCGCATCAGATTTCTCTGCTAAATATGGCTAGACAGCGAAGGCCCTTTCGAAGAAAATCACAACCAATACATTGATACGAAAAGTCCAAGGAAGTAGAATTATGTTTGAGAGAGAGAGAGAGAGAGAGAGAGCCCCCCACTTCGCCAGTGTCCTTTGGAGCGGAGCCAGGGCTAAAGTGGGGCTTCCCTCCGGTTGAAATTGGTGATGGGAGTACAGCTTTGAGACTTCCGAATATGTTTGCTTAAAAATGATTGTTCTAAAGACAAAATTCACAACCAAACTCAAACTCTCACTCGACATGATAGGCTTGAAGATTCGGTCGGTCATAAGTTGGCTTATCAACGACCCGTCTCCTTGATATCCTGCTCGATACACATCAATCGTTGCTTGACTCATAAACATCGAAACCTTTCCTCTTAGCTAGGGTTTTCTAGTAGGGGCAGGTACTTCATACACTGATACAACAAGAGCGACTAGCTTCTTGTGTCCCTGCAAGCACTGCTCATGGTGGTGCAATCTCTTCTAAAGGTCAAAAAGGGAGGTGGTAATACATGCCAACAGTCATGGCACTCAGCTCAGACAACCGAAAAAGGGAGATCGGATCACACATCATGAATGACGGATTTTAGGTAGAAGAAAGGAGATGAACCGGGCCTTTCGCTTGGACATTCTACCACTCACCTCCCTCCTACTGATTGCGATGATATATGTCGTCCCTCCCCATTCAAGCCCCACTTTGCTATGTCACATTCTTTTCAATTGCATACGTCCGTCGTCTAGAAGATCACAGCTGGGATGTGGCTAAAATTCTCCTGGCATAGAACATTAATAAAGTACCATGTCATATTGATCCAAAGCCAATCATCGTGTTCTAAACATTATAGACTCTCTCTTTTGGCGCCATTTCACATATAAAGCTACTTTCATTTGCCAAGTATTATTTCGATCAATTAGCTACCATCTTATGTTAATTTACCCATGGTAAGCTTCTCATATTCAAAAACAAAGACCGAGAATTCATTAACGTGATTTCACGACTTTCTCAATGGTGAACTCAACCAAGCCTATATCAATCACAATTCTGAAATTTTAATTTAATCAATTTCACACACGATTTAATTTAATTATGAGTATGAAAGAATAGTTTACTTCTATAAACTAGAGATATCATAGATATGGGAACTTGGTTATGCTAGATAAATCTAATGCCCTTTCATTGCATTTTTCTGTTTATTTTCAAAAATATACGCAAGTATTCTGAGTCAATTATAAGCCTAAACCACTCATTTGTGTGGGGTAATCACATAGGTGCGCAATTAGTTAATGTAACACTCAACCAAACAAAGCAGTAAATAAATTGGTAGAGGCAAAACCTTATGTCTCAAGGAAAGCATGACATCATTATGATAATACCCAAGTTGCATTTGTTGGTCTAGTTTTGAGTTTGGATCGGATATTAAATTATCTTATTCGGTGTTTGGTGATGTTCTCTCGGACCGAATAAACCTGAATATAGCCGAATAAAATGCTAGATAAGAAATCTAATGTGGGGGTGAGATACACTTGGATTAGACATAAAATGTTAAAAATTAATTTAACAATTCCCACAAACTAGAAAAATCCTACCTTAGACGAGACTCATTAATATTGGCATTTCTCATCGGTGGCACCCCACCAACACTCTAGCATCCATCTGCTGTGCCAATCTCTCATTCTGGCATCCTTGAATATCCTCCTCAGCGCTCTTACTCGCGGTTCACTTGGAAGGTTAGAGCTCACCACCTCATTCGTAGCTCCCTCTCTTTGTCAATCAGTTTTCCAGCTTTTCCACCATTACTGAATCGTCTCTTGGTTCCTCTCTCTACTTTATATTTGATTACTCATTCTCGGCCTCCATTGTTCCATGATCTCTCTAGTGGTCAACTCTGAATCAGGCGTGCGTTAGGTGTTTGATGGAACACCAAAGAGAGATCCTCCTTACTTTAATTCGGAATTTTGCTTGAGGTCATGTTTGTTGAAAGTCATCAAGCTCCTATGGTCCATTTACTTCTTCATGACAGTGGTCGAGAGGGTTTGAGTTGTCATGTATGTGAGAAGCCAATCAGAGACGAGATATTCAAAGATTTTCAACAATAAGGATTTTAAAGAATTTGTAGTTCTATCTAAAGGTTATTGATTTTCAAAGATTCCAATTCCTATCTTAAGTTACACCAAACAACTAATGCGATATTTCTATAATCCATAGAATATTTGGAGGATTTCAAATACCCTTTATCTTATCCTATCACAATTCAAATCCAAATGACCAAACACGGCTCAAGTGTTCTACAAGATATTAGCTAAAAATATGCATGATCTAAACATGATTCTAAATGCAATGACAATCAATTATTTGGGATTTTCCTGTTTAACAAAAGATTAAACTATATGCAATACATGAGATGCAACTTAATTCTAGGTTTTGTTTATGGGATGTAAATCTAACTAATAACACGTGACATGAATGATCTAAATGCAATTTATATGCAGCGTAATTCTAATATGAGAGGCAAAAGATTTGAGAATTAATCTAATATATATGTCAGCTTAAACCTGCAATCACTTAATGATATTAATGTCATGACAATATGATGACGTGGCAACAACGACATGATGACAATAACACTACAAAGATGACATGCAACGTTTAGGTGGCAATGGCAATACTACTTCTATAAGAAACATGTGTCTTATTATTATTATTTTTTGGTGATTTTTTTAAAAGATAAAATAGGAAACTACTAAAAATATGTGATCACCTAACTTAAATTAGGAAATAGTTTAGATCAAATCATAATCTAAATCAATTAATTTTTTAATTAGGTATATAGTTCGTGAATATGGAGTTATGAAACTAATGTGAATGCACTCTATTCTAAATACAATATAATTTTTGGGTTTCCCAAAATAGGAAAGTTTCCAAAATTTTAGTAATATGCAATATATAAACCCTCATTATTAGATATTGACTACATTTAAAATACGAAACGAGGGTAATCGTGGATACGGTCTCATTTCTTAAAGATTGAAACCTCAATCATCAAGCATATGATTCAATGTACCAAACTACATAACTTTTTAGTCGCGGGATGCCTAAATAAGACTAATTACTATTTAATTTGAATGCAGTTTATGCAAGCTTAATTACTATTTAATGAAAATGCTTCTAATATATTTTTTACAATTCAATAATAATTTTTTTTGTTAGGTGTCGCTAATATTTTTGTGCAATGAATGCTCAAATAAGTCATAAAAATTTAGTTGTCAACAAGTAAATAAGTAACTATAATATAATTGTCGATGGATAGATTGGTAGAAGGATAAACACTGGGAGATTAAATTGCATATGGTAGAAAGTCTAATTCAAAAGTTTAATATCAGGGCGTGAAAAACATGACCCGAACCACGAAATAACCGCCAAAAAAGAAAAAAGAAAGAAGTGGATTGAAAATTGATCAACAACAGAGATATCCAAATTGAGTGTCTTGTTGGGATTAGCGCATTAGCAGGCCTTTTTGTCCAGGCGGATGGTTGGGCTCTATGGATGGGCCGACATGAAGCCCAAGCCCACCTTCTCTACTTCTAAAATGACTCGGAGCCAAACTCGTAATCCAATTTTTCTGCCTTGTCGTACAGGAGCGGAATCCCGTCGATTCCCCGGTCCGACGGGATGGCATCGGAGGGAGACCAAGAGAAGCAGGAATTCCTGAAAGAATTCGGGGATGGGTATGGCTATCCCAACGGCCCCAAGTCCGTCGATCAGATTCGAGCTTCCGAGTTCAATCGCTTGGATGATGGTCTCGTCTACTTGGATCACGCCGGCGCGACGCTCTACTCCGAGCTGCAGATGGAAGCGGTGTTCCGACAGCTGACCACCAACGTTTATGGGAATCCTCGTATCCCTCTCTGTGTTGATTCCCCGCATGTGCTTTTTTGCATCTTTCAATGCCCTCCTCCGGATTCTTTTCTTTCTTTCATTCATTTTTTAGCTTTTTTTTTTCCTTCACTTCTTTTGCCTTCCCACATGAGCCTCACGAGTTGGTCTGTCATGCATTGGACTTTCTGGCTGGATTGGCTGATGAAACAATCGCTGATGATGAAAATCAAATGGAAAAGCGGTCGCATGCTTGATACGCGGGCATTTAGGATGGTTCAATTCGCGGAAAATCAATCATATGAAAATCATTCATTTTTCTAAAATATTTTCATCATCCAAAAAAATCCAAAAAAATGTTTAGACACGTATTATTATCGGTAATAAAAACCTTTTTCCTTGATTAATTATTTCAAATGATATGACAGATAATTTTCAAGAAGATGTGTTCTAAATCATTCATTTTTCCTAAAACAAATGGAGTTTTACTTGAAATTCGATTGGTTTGATTCGCCCCCGTATAGAATGAAGCTATCATTCCTGTAGTACTGGTTTTAGGGGAGTTTGAGATGGGCAGTGATTCAAAGTAGTTCGAGTAACAACTTCTAATGGGTTTTTGGCCATTTATTTTAGTGATCGGACAGTTCAAATAATTTCAAGACAACCTTTTCTTCACCTTTTGGAAAGGTGTTGACCGTGGAAGCCGAAGTTAGGTGAAGTGGCTGTTTAAAGCGTTGAGTTTGAATTCATGATAGTGACAGCACTCCCTTTCTACTCTCTGCTGATTAAAGTCTCTTTTTACCACTGCCGTGATAGGAGTAAGCTATCCTTTCATTTGTACTAAAGTACTTCTTTAGGTTTTCTTGGTACTTATGGCAATTGAATTACCAAGAACGGAATTTTCCTTTTATAGGATTTTCTGCCCTGTCTTTGATGTGGAGGGGAAGTCTTTTTGTTTATATATATTAGGTTTGACTGGTATGAGTTCCTTAAGTACAATGTAGATAGCCAAAGTGATTCGAGCATGGCAACAGCTGACATTGTACGAGAAGCTCGGCAACAGGTATTGTATGTTTAGCCAAGCTGCACTTTTGCCTGGTTTGATTGATTTTTGAAGGCTTCTTCACCCAATACTCATGTTGGTTTGTTGTGGAGTATAGGTGCTTGAGTTTTTCAATGCATCTCCTAAATCCTATAGATGCATATTCACTTCTGGGGCAACAGCAGCTCTGAAACTAGTTGGAGAAGCATTTCCTTGGAGCGATCAAAGCTGTTTCATGTACACGATGGAAAACCATAATAGTGTCCTTGGAATCAGAGAGTATCCTATCATTTTATACTGTTTTCATCTTTACAGCGCTCTGCTACAAAATACATTCTTTGTTGTTCATTCACGAGATTTCCTACATCATAGGCATTTATTGATCTGATATTGAAATGGGACATAAAAGGAGAAGAGGAGGGGGAGGGGTTGAGGGGAGGCTTATCAAATAAAATCCTGTTATCAACAAAAAATTGTTGGTGCTTCTTTGATATCTTCCGCTATGGATAAGAATTGCAATATTGACGGCCTCAGTAACGGCCTAGTGGTCATGCTTTCTTCTTTCATCTCCTTTTTCTTTTTCTCTGTGTGAGTTTTTTTTTTTTTTTTTTTTTGGGGGGGGGGGGGGACAGATCTGGTAGCATTTATCTTCACAACCACCCACTTACCACTGTAGAGGCTGTGACTAGGCTATGAAAACATTAGCCTTCTATATAAAGGCTTTCCAGCTGTAGAGGCAGGTGAATGAGTCAGGAAGAATGTTGACTGTTAGGATGGGATTGGATTCTACTTGAAGCACTCCAACATGAAGTTGAGTCCA
Organism: Eucalyptus decipiens; assembly: GCA_014182575.1. Classification (NCBI taxonomy): domain Eukaryota; kingdom Viridiplantae; phylum Streptophyta; class Magnoliopsida; order Myrtales; family Myrtaceae; genus Eucalyptus; species Eucalyptus decipiens. The sequence continues at coordinate 16,122,569 of CM024614.1, read as the reverse complement.
GTTTGGATAAGCAGTGAAACTTCTACTGCTGGCAGGCTTTCAAGATAGAGATGCATTACTCCACTTGGAAAGGGCCTTACCTTGTGGGGAAAGAAAAGAAAGGACCTACTTTTGGCTCCAATTAATAGATGCCCATCCATTGGAGAGAAAAGAAGTGGAGAAATGGAGACATTGCCATTTCTGCTAATCATTTATAAAATTGAGCAATTCTCCACATGGTGAAATCTTTATTGCTAAGCTATAAAAGCAAGCTCTCGAATATTTATGGTTGGCAGGGATACACAGTCCAATTTTCACACTTTCAAAGCTTCTGCTTTTCTTGGCTGCTAGGCAAATTGATGCCCTGCCGAAGTTATTTTTGTGATTTTCTTTTCTTAGTTTAGAGCAGTAGCATTCATTCTTGTGGATTTGTTATCTTTCATATCAGTGGAAATATTTAGTTCATGGTTGTCATGTGGAGCACTAGCATATCTTCTTGTAGATGATTTTTCTGTGATTATGCAGAGCACTAGCATCCATCCGTGTGGATGTTTCAGTTCTTTTCCATCAGCCAAAACTTCTAGTGAATATATGATAGACGTGATGATTGATCACAAAGTACTCTTAATATTTTTCTCTGGTATTCACTTGTGGAATTGTGGACTCCGGACTAGGAGGCTTTGGTAGGGTATCAATTATCAATACCTAGGCACCATACAGGGTTATTGCTACATTAACCTTTTCTCCATTTGGCATATTGTTGCAACTTGGAACCTCAAATTGCACCACAAAGTTGAATATGATTGCCACAGATGACAAAATCCAGTTTCTACATGCATGACCTTCATAATCTTTTAGATATGCATTGGAGAAAGGTGCTGCAGCATATGCAGTAGATATTGAGGACAATGTGCAGGATGGAAGATGTCCGGTGAAGATTTCACAACATCCACTAAAGAGGAGGTTCTTTACAGATGATGAATGTGCAGGTAATTCTGAGTTGAACGGTTATGGCCTGTTTGTTTGGTATTAATCAAAAGTAAACCTTTTGCTTTTCCTGCCAAAATCTAAAATATTATCTAAATTTTAAAAATTGCATTTAATCTACATCTTTATAGATTGTGAAAATTTTAGGTGTTTTGACTGAAAAAAAAAAGTCAAAAGTGCAGGAATCCCAAAATTTTGATTAAGTTAAAAGTAAAAGTCAAACCAGACACGCCCTTAAAACTTGGGGTTGAATGATGTTTAATTTGTGGGACAAATTTGATAGTGTCCAGACTTCTGTATCCAGGGATTGTTCTGATTGATTTTTCCCCAACGAGGTTGATATTTTTCACTAAAGTGAGTTTAGAAAATTTTGAATTCTGCTTGCACTGCTAGTGGAGGGTGATGTGCCCTAGGACTGGATCTTTTTATCATATAGTCATTGTCTCCTGGTGCCTCACTTGTACGGATGTGCTTTTCCTATTACTTATCCCTTATTCAATGGGATTTCTTGTGAAAAGAATCACTAAGGATGTGGACGCTCCCTTTTCCTCCATAATATCACTTAGTTCTGGGGCTGTATGCCACTCCTCTGGCTCCTGTTATTTAATAATTTGCTGCCAAAAGTGAGAATTTTTGTTAAAGCTTTTTGTCTTTCATGTTTGTGGCAGGGGTAATCACTACGTTTAGTTAACACTTGACGGTCATTAATGAAGAAGATATTGTACTAACTGCTTCTTTTGAAGCCAAATTATGTGGGTTCCTTCAAATAGAATTTTTGCTTGCCAAGGCATTGTCAGTTTCAGCCTGTATGGCCATTTCTTTGATTTATATTTAGGATTCAATGTGAACTGCAGTTATAAGCAGCTAACCCAGTGGGTGTTTCTAATTTCTTTTGTAGACTATGAATTTATATTTGTTGTGCGTCTGTATGCTGCTTCTGTTTTTAGCAATCAAGCAGGCAGGCATTATCGAGCTATCTGTTGAATAGTTCTTTACTTTGCAGGAGCTGCTTATAGCTTGTTTGCCATGCCTTCAGAATGTAATTTCTCAGGGGTGAGATTCAACCTTGACTTGGTTAGCATTATTAAGGAAGATTCAGAAAGAGTACTGGAAGACTCTCATTTTCACAGGTCTATATGTAAAATCATATTGATCTAACTGTTAGGTTAGCATCATGAGTTCCTTGTGCTCAGTATTCATAATTTATAGATGTATATATATTAATATGTCATCTTACTTCCCTGTTGGTCTCTTGACCTCACCAGATGGAAGATTTTAAGTCAAAACTGTACTATTGGCCTCTTCACAACTGGCTGGGCTTTGCCTCAGTCAGTTTTACTTCCCACGATCTGTTGGGTACTAGAAAGAATAAAGAAATGAGTTTTCTGAAGAATGGTTGATTAAATAAGAAGTTTCACTGGTAGAAGTTGAACATGGAGGTCGCATATATATCTAGACTGGTTAGCTGAATCATTGATTTTCTTGTTTATTCTCCTATGCTGCGCCAGGGGCAAATGGATGGTTTTGATTGATGCTGCAAAAGGATGTGCTACAAGAAAACTAGATTTATCTAAATGTCCTGCTGATTTTGTTGTCCTATCATTCTACAAGGTACATTTACTAGATCTTGTTGGGCTTTAGAGAAAGAACTTCACTCATCTGATCCCATCCTCTTTCTGCGTCTTCTTCAGTTATTTGGCTATCCAACAGGACTTGGTGCTCTTATAGTCCATGAAAGTAAGTTACTCATGGATTGAAATTATCATGAAGGAATGTCGTTAGAAATTCTTCAATGCAAAATTCAACTTTTGGCTAGACACTATATTCCACCTCTAGTTTGATTTGAGATGAGCCATTTGAATTGGTCTATTCCTTTATATTATCCTTCAATGATTTGAACATCTTGTTTTATATATTGAATCAGTACCTTGAATATATTTTAATAACCTTGAAATTAAGAGTTTTTGGTGAGCTTGTTCCTGTCTTCCACTGAGGAAACACAATTACATGTGTATTGTGGTACATAAGCTGTAGCTGCAGACTTTGATTTCTGAACCAACTTCCATATATGGGAAGGGGCTGACGCCTCTCCTCCACCATTCTTAAAATTTTTTTGTTTTTTCAATTATCGTTCTTCAAGATGTTGACTTTGATTGCCCGGAGAATTGACAATTTCTTGGATTAATATTTCTTTAGGCATGTGATGATGTCTCCTAAAACTACTGCATTAGCCACTATACTGCTCAGGATGTTCTTTAATAAAATATAAATTTTAAATCCATCGAAATATAAACCTTGCAAGTATAAAGAAATGAGTCCATGTGTTCAATGAACTATAATTTGTTATAGTTTTATCTAAATGTCCCTTTGATATTGTTATATCGGCATATTGAAGTAGGCATCTCTAGGTATCCATGAGCACATATTGACACCTAGATATTTGAGTATGGAAGTTAAATTGTTTGATCAGAAGAATTTTAGCTGCATAACTATTTCCAAATCAGGTTTTTCTCTGTATTTTGTGTAATTATGGCCACATCATGCAACCAAAGTGCGTTTTTGTTTTGTGTTGAATGTTATATTACTACCCTGTATCTAGTAAATATCTTGATATTCTTCCTTTATAAATATGCCTATCTGTAATAGAATACTAACTGTAAATTATAACATGATATTTGTTTTATTTGTTTTTTTGTTTACTGTTGGTAACTTTCAAATGGGGAAGCTGTACTACCTTTTTAATAATAGGTTTGATCTTTTTTCATTTTTCCAATGAGAAATTATATTTTGTCCCACTAAGTTGGGTTGGCTTATGAATCCTTTTATGCTGTTGTGCTTGATTCTGCATTAAGTCTTTCTTAAGTTCTAGGTACTCCATGTCTTTCTTCATTGGCTCCTTCGTCCTCTTTTGCTCCTCCTAACTTAGTGGGAGGCATCAGAAGCCCACCCTTTAATGTTGTTAAGCCATCATAAACGAATTTCACTTATCCTCAATTGAAGTCCAACCTACTTTTCCTTGGACGTGTTTATTTGTGATTCTGCTCATCCAATGAAGCCTTCTTTTCTCCACTATACTCATTATGTGCATATATTGGTGTCTTACTGCCCATTCTTGTGTCAAGGGCAGCCTTATAATGTTCTGTAGAAGTTTCCGTGAAAGCTTAAACTGTTAAATGGCCATACAAAACACCAGAAGCACTTTTCCACTATATATTTCGTGCTTAATTTAAATTTTTGAAATTGTTGAAATGAATGAGTTTCCATTTTGCCCTTTTCCTATCTATCTGTACAAGGGATGTTAGCCCATGAAAAGTGAATATAAATGTCATGAAAATGTCATCCCTCAAAATCTCTGTCGTAGGCTGCATGGGCTTATCTCATTTGAAACCACTAAATTTCAGATTATATTGTTCTTCTAGAAATGCCTGTGATGTGGATATGTTGAGTCAACTTTCCGGAGAAGTGTTTCCTTTCCTTTTCTGTGCATCTCATTACAGTTATATCTAGGTTTGTGTGTAATGCAGATGCATGCTAATAATATTTCAATATGTTGGAATTGCCACAGTTTAACTGATGGAATGGTTGTTGTTTGCTGAAGACACGATGTGCTGCATGTGGTTTATTTGATTGCTTTAGGTGACTAGGCTTAAAATAAGCACAAGGGAGTATGCACATAAAGTAAAGAGTGCTAAAGAAGAGCCTGATAATTATTAAATATTTGCTAATTTTCTTACTCTCTTCTGGCTGTGTTGCAGCTGCTGCCAAATTGCTGAGGAAGACCTATTTCAGTGGAGGTTTTTATCTCTTTCATGTACATTTTATGTGGCATCAAAGCCTGCACTTTTTGATAGGAAGTTGTTTTACAGGAACTGTTGCAGCTTCAATGGCTGATGTTGATTTTGTTAAAAGAAGGGAAGGCATTGAGGAGTCCTTAGAAAATGGCACCTTGTCATTTCTAAGCATTTCATCTATTCAGCATGGTTTTAAAGTGCTTAATTCTCTCACTATGGAAGCAATATCAAGGTGAGTGAACATTAATTATCTACTGAGCATCTCTGATCACAATGCACATCAATGGGGATTTCCCTTGGTTATAAAAGCTTTTTGTTGTACCTTATTATAGCCTGAGTTAATGTCATTATCATTGGAAGACTTTTTATGCCCATTCAATTACTAAGATGGATCTTCCTCTATTGGTTTCATAGTCCAAAGCAAATGAATATAATTCCCAGGGTGTAAGCAGACTAAAGTTTAGGCAATCAAAGAACATTCAAGAGAAAATTCATTCAAATGCTTTTCAAAGTCAGCAATTGGGCTGTATCCCTGTTTGACAATTCATTTTTACCTGCCACATGCTTGTTGAAGATTAAATGATGCCTTTTGGCTTGTAATTATTAATTTTAAAGCATGATGCAAGGTGATAAAGCTCTATTTTTAATTAAAGTTTTCCCATAATCAAGGCCACCATTTCTGCCTGAAACAAAATAAAAGCAACAAAAATGATAAGGATTCAATGATGAGAAACAGTCATTAAAAAATTTCTCAAGGTTAGCATCTTCTTCACTAGGAACATAATGTATATTTAGCTAGTTATCTGACAGATTGGTGGTTGAGAATTTTAGCATACTTCCTGACATAGATGATCTCTAATTCAAGGTCGGCAATGTATTCAGAATAAAGCTTTTGGTTGTCTCTGCCTTCTGATCATAGAGATCGATCCTTTCTATCAATTTTATCAGAGAAGGAAAAAAGTCTAAAATCAGAAAATATGATGAATTTCTGGTGTTGCATTGCTCCTTAGTTCACAGCAATACTGCCGATGTGCACCTATCATCTCTAAGGTTTCTTTGATATCTTGTTGGAAGGAACCTATATTGAGATAACTAAACACTCTCTCTCTCTCTCTCTCTCGTTGACTTGTTATTGCTCCATTAGGCATACAGCATCACTTGCCGCATACTTGAGGAAGACACTTTCAAACTTGAGGCACAGAAATGGAGATTATGTTTGCATTCTCTATGGAGGTCGAAATGCAGTGGTAGGTTTCTCAGCCGAGAGAGATGCAGTGAACTTGACATTATGGATGTATAATCTTCAGATGTTTAGTCTCTGTCTATCCAGACAAAGATGATGAGACTTTTTTTTTTTTTTTTTTTCGCCTAGAGCTTATATCTGTTGAGACATGAGTTTTATTCCTAATTCAATTTGATTCTCAAGTTGTGGTTCTTCTAATTTAGCCATTTTTTGCAAGTTCATGGAGAGATGTTTTTCCTTCATCTATTAGTGATTGAATTGAAAACATACTTGACAATGCCAGCTTTTGATGATTTATAGGTTATGCAGTCATTTAGGTCCACTTTTCTCTTTTTATGTCGAGGATTGACACTGAGAATGTTAGTGAATTTTCTGGTGTTTTTCGCATTTGGGATTACTTGCAGGATATGGGCCCTACTGTGTCATTCAACTTCAAAAGACCAGATGGCTCTTGGTATGGATACCGTGAGGTTGAAAAGTTGGCTTCTTTGTCTGGAATTCAACTACGGGTAACATTTTATTTACTCCTCTGATGATGTCCCATTTTATTTACTCCTCTGATGATGTCCTTCTCTCAAGATGGAAATTTCACTCGTGTTGGACGGTCATGTAATAACTAATGTACCTTCTAATCTCACAAAATGGCATTAGTTACTGCCTAGTGTCTAGTATTGTCAATTAAATAAGTTTATTAAAGTACACAGACCAGTTCTACTATGGCTTGTGTAGATGATGAGGTTCAAATATGTACTCTTAGAGCCTCTTGCATGCCATGATTCTTCTTCTTATTACCGATGCACTTTGTTTGTCTCGGAAGAGATAATCTATTGTGGGATTTTTCTGTTTTGCCTGAGGTGCTGACATGATGTTATTACTCTTCCTTTTTGTGTAGACAGGTTGCTTTTGCAATCCTGGTGCATGTGCCAAGTATCTTGGGTTATCTCACCAGGACCTTCTTTCTAATGTGGAGGTACTTGTTCTATGTCTGATATCTGCCCGACAATGTAACTAAGATAGCTTTCCTTTCTGCAAGCGGAGCAGTTAAGAAAGTTGAATTTACTGATTGTTAGGCTGGCCATGCTTGTTGGGATGATAATGATGTCCTGCATGGAAAGCCTACTGGAGCTGTTAGAGTATCCTTTGGTTATATGTCAACATATGAGGATGCGAAGGTACGTATGTGTTGCTGTTTATATGTCTAGATTTTTAATTGGAGAAGCTCCAGTGTGTTGGAATCTTTGGATTTGTCCTTAATTTAGTCATAACACACTTTGGCCTAACATCATTCTAATTTTTGGTTCAGAAATTTATCAATTTCATTAAGAAGTCTTTTGTATGTACACGGAACCACCCTATGAGTTTGTATAAGTCAACAGAACATTCCAACTTTTACTGGGGTGAGGGCCTCTCTCTCTCTCTCTCTCTCTCTCTCTCTCTCGCAAGTGCACGCGAGGAGACATGTATACGCAGTATATGTTCATTTGTGCACAAGGTTTGTTTTAATGTTGCTTGAGTTTAGCATCTTGAGAATGTTGGTCCAATTCAAAGTGCTCGGCTCTTGCCACCTGTTTTAGGACATGAAATTGTTTATTCGTATTTGAAATTAAGATCTCTGTAGACTTCTCCCCATGCTTAAAGTGAAGGTTCCTTTTTTCATGTTTTGCACCTTTTGTTCATAAACAATGAAGGAATATCGCATATTGTCCTGATTTGATGAAATTTTTTATTTATATGTTTGAACTTTTACAGAACCCTATCAAGAATGTTCTAGAATTAGTTGAAAGAACAATTGTTTGACTTTCATTGGTAATCCGACGCATTGGCAGCCATTTTTTGTCTTGGGGACAGAAGCATGAAGATGTCTTTTCAAGTCGTAGTGGAGTCATTGAGCCGTGTTTATTCAATATATGTTGTGCCAGTAATTGTGGAAATAGTCTTTATAAATGAACAAGTAGCCAATTTTTTTTTCCCTTTTTGTAGCTATATATTTTGACAAGTTATCTTCCCAGCTTGCCTGATATTTTGTGAACTGCACCTAGTTATATGAGGAATCGTTTGAGGGCTGTTGACACTGCATTTGCTCTTTCAGTAGCTGTTTTTTCCTTCTCTGTAGAATTGTATATCTCCCCAAAAGATGGTGCAGCACGGAGCATCTTATCTCCAAGAGAATGAGACATTGCATTGGTATTTAATGTTTAAGACTTCTTGCACTTTGCAGGCCTTAAAGGAATGCCACAGAATGTTGGAATTCATGTCAAATCTATTATTATCTACCCAATAAAATCATGCACTGGATTCAGTGTTGAGAGCTGGCCTCTTAGCAGTACTGGTGATCTTTTGTTTCTGCTCATGTTTATACATATTGCTAACCAGTCGCACTACTATCTAAATTCTTTGATCCTACAAAAGTTGGTGTAGCTCTGAGGGACATTTCTTTTGTTAGTAATTAATATTAAGATGCCCATGCTTTCATGGCAACATGATGCTACAGTCACACATAAAACAATTCTCTTCTAACCACACCGTAGCTACTTGAACTTTAAAGTTTATTTATAACCAGAGTAGCTACTCTGAAGCTACTGCAATTTTCCAGTAGGCCAAAAGAGAAGCTACTTTGAATTTTGAAGTATATTGATAATTCTTTTACAGGGCAAGTGGGTATGGGAAATTAATTTGAAGAGTTTTAAATCTGTTTTCAGAGGTGGATCATTTTCCAGTTTCCAATAATTTTAGTTTCTCTGAAGTCTGGCTTATTTTTTCAGAACAAGCTGCAAATGCTTGACCTTTGGGCATTTAATGATCATGCAGCCTTCCATTGAACTTAGGCCTTGTCAATTTCAGTGCACTTCTCTGTGAAGTTTAAGCTTCATGTAGTGTTTGGAAAAACCATGGAAATAAACTAAAGTAAGATATTCTCTTGCTTTGTGAACATCAAGCAGGTCTTCTACATGATCGTGAATGGCTTCTCAAAAGCTTGGCTGGTGAAATCCTTACACTGAAGAAGGTAAAAAGTGTCTCCTTCTGCCATTTTATACTCATATTGAAGTCTATAAACCTTTCAGTAAGTTTCTATGTCATTCATTTCTGATTTTGAACTGAAAATTAGCAGCTTCAGCTAAACCAGTTATGTCGGTACAGCTTCAGACGACCACTTCTGTTGTATTGCCACAGGCAGTGCTAATCCAACCCCTACACTGCTTATAGAGTCTAACTGGTGAACATGGTGGATGAGTACTGGCTGGCCTAAAATTGCTAGTCCCCATCCACTACTCTCACACCAAATTTCTTTTCATGCACCATATTGACATAATTTTGAGCGTAAAACTCTTGCTCTTAAGATCACAAATTAGGCCAATGCATTAGTTTGCACGGATGAGTGTTAATCTAAAAATCATAGCATGGTTATGGAGCTGAACATGAGTAAGAGCATGACCTTGTGGGAGTTATCTAAAACATCAGTTGCACATTAAGCTTGAAGTATAAATAGAAATGAATCTGTGGTAGTTTTGTGCTCACAAATCTCTGCCTTGGTAAAGAATCTTCTTATGTCAATCAATAAGGGAGAATAGGTTCCTACTCCTTTTCCCAATCCAATTTTTTCCTTTTTCCACATTTCTTTATCTTAGCAACAAATGTTTTTTTTTTATCTGGCAATTCATCACACAACACAGAATGCCACAAAAGAATGCCATGTGATCCCAACATGAAGTCTAGTTATATTCATATTTATCAAGTAAGATATCTATACATATTTATTTATCTATTTTCGTGCACTTAAACTAAACTGAATTGCCTACATAGATAAGATTAAAATGTTCTTGTGGGAGTCTTGCTGGCTTGATTGGGTTGCACAGGAGGCCCCTCAATAGATTGGACCAACTATAGCCATTTGTAGGTTGTGTAGATCTTAATCCTGGGCATCTTCTTTCAGTCTCTAGTGGCCTGATACTTATACCCCAGATTTTTTTGTATATCAATACGCACAAATGGCAATTTCTGATGTGTCACAAAGACATATAGTAGACCTCGGTGTGTCATGTACAAAACCAGGTCCTAATCAATTATATTATAAGCTCACTTGATAAAATTATTAACCAGTTCGAGTTAACTCATAAACTTTGAAATAAATAAATGTAAATGGTAACTGAAGATAGCTAGATTTATTGTCATATATATTACAAGATATATAAATTGTTCATTTACGCTAGAGTCAATCATCCAAATGATCTATCTATCTCCATGCATATGAATTGATGATACAGTTTACTTCACCATGAAAAGTAAATTATTAGCTACATTTGATACATGAAGTTTCAATTATATACTCTTAGAAAATCTTAAATTGTGTTTCAAAATTATAATGCATTTTTAAGCTCACCTTACTGAATAGAGACAAAAAGAAAATATATTCCTTCCACATGCTCTTCCTTAGTATGATATATAATCTCAACAAACAGAACACATATACAAATTCTTTATTTTGTCTATCATCTTAAAATATCCTTTATGTTTCTTTGCTAAGAGATTATTCTTGTGCAAGTGAACTTTAAGCACAAGGAGATTTAGTTAAAATAATCGCATGTTTTTTCATTGAGCCGAAGCAACAGGTTAATAACTAGTAGTCTATGAGACCATTTATTCATATAAACTTACGATAGCACAGTGGAACTTTAATTTAGGTTTTTATCAATATAATCACAATCCATTCTTTATTGTTCATTTTGTAGGTTCCTGAATTGTGCTCTATAAGTGCTTCTATTGACCTCAATCGGGCACTTTTGATTGTGGAGTCGCCTCGTTGCAAAGAGAAGTTGGTGATCAATATTAAGTCAGATTTATATCATCATACAGAAGAAGAGATTGGTTTGCATGCACAAAGGTGCAATGTCTACTGAACCATGGGGAAAAATTCCATATCAGCTGAGACCATAATTTTTGCTTACTGTTAACTCTATTATTTACAATGCGATTAGTATCAGAAAGGGGCCTAATTTCACTGAAGCATGTTGCACTGTTCTCTTCTTCCACAAGTCATCCTAAATTTATCTAGTTATACTCTTGTCTTCATAATTAGGAACACCATGAGCTGACATTAACTTTTTAATCAAGGTATGTAGTGCACAGTTATGATGAAGACGTTAATACGTGGTTTAGCAAAGCTTCTGGGCGACCATGCATCTTACTACGGAGTTCTATTTCCAATAATCATGTCTGCTTCAAGAGGGAAAATAGCATGGACATGTGCCGAGATGTGAAGAGTCGGTTGAATTTTGCCAATGAAGCTCAGTTTCTGTTAATCTCGGAGGAGAGTGTATCCGATCTTTATAGCAGAGTGAAGTCAAGTACAGTCTACGTTATCTCTCAAATCCTTTCTTTTTGCTACATTAGTGATCACGTACTGCATACATAGAAAATTTCTGTCTGAATAAAACTTTCCTGGAATGCTTTATAGATAGACCTTGGGTATTGTTGAAGATCATAAACGATAACATTGAAGTTTAGATGGCTAGAGTAACAGATCGAAGGTGGGTAGAGCGATGGAATTCTTGTTGTGCATATAAATGTTATTCATGAGTTCGCAATACTAGTTAGTTATTTGTTTATGAATTTTGTCGGGGGTAACTTTTTCCAGTAAATGGACAGCATTTGAAGTAATCCAGGTTCTCATTTCCTGCATGTTTATATGACTGGAATGGCGTATCCTGGATCTCTGTCAAGAATACCATTTGATTATCAGTTGTTGGTGTCAACAGATGCAAAAAATGTTGCTCAGGGAGCATCACTGAACATAAGCTCAAACAGATTCCGGCCCAACCTCGTCGTTGCTGGTGCGGAGCCTTATGCTGAAGATACCTGGAAAAATCTTAGAATTGGCGGGATATTTTTCACTGTAAGTCTTTGTCTCATTTATCGGAATGAATCTCTTTTATTTTTGAGGTTGACAGCAATTCAGTCCATTTTTGCTGTAATTGTCCCCTCTTCAGTCGTTAGGTGGTTGCAATCGTTGCCAAGCGATCAACTTAATTAACGAGGGAGGAAGAATTCTCAAATCAAATGAACCATTGGGCACTTTAGCATCGTACAGGAGAGCGAAGGTAAGGCATATAGTGAAATCCTTATCCTCTATTTTTTCAGAAAATTGCATCGCAGTTTCATCTTGCATCAAGTTTTCCTTTTCGCAGGGAAAGATTCTGTTTGGTATACTTCTGAGATGCGAGAGTGTCAACGAAATCGAGCTGGGAAAGGATCTGTGGCTTCGAGTGGGAGAGGAAGTGCATCCAGATGAAAATTTGAATGGACGGCAGTCCCCCCAAACTCCCACCTCCGAGCGACAGATGATGTAAAGATGGAGATGGGACTCCGAGATTCTTATGGTGGTTACGACTAGAACTGTAAGCAGGCGCTGAATAATTCGACAAGTTATTTTTGGAATTTCTATGCATGCAATTCCCTCCGCACCCCAGGATATTCTCATAATCTTTTGTATAGAAATTTTGATACAATTTCGTATTTTTTTTTTTTTTCATCTTCTTTTAGACCGGTTGGGCAAACCAAATAGAATAATGACCTTGGGATGTACCAAGTCCGAAACCAGGTGGGCTGGTTTTTGTCCCATAATCCCCCACTATTATTATACACCTAATGATATGTCATATCTGTGCACTTTTTATTCCGTTCCGATTTTTTTAAGCAGAAGAATCTTCTACGCCATAGAAAGATATATCTTTTAATACAATCCTTATATGACAAGTGGATCTTTTCATTTGCATAACTTTGTCCTCAAGCTCGAGGTTAGCTTCACGTGTGAATCACGTTTGAATAATCAAAATCCGGAGCAGGATGCACTCTACTGTTGGTTAATTTGAGCGATTTGTTTGGGTTGCATTGCGTGAGAATGGCCAGTACGTAACTCCCATCCCAATAGTCAGACACAGCAGTTTAGGTTTCAGCTCTCAGGTTGCACTAATATCGTATGCTTATTCGGTACATTTCCCTTGACACTGGACCGTCAGTAATGTCATGCCTTCCATATGACATCTTCATTGCCTTAAGATTAAACCTTCCATGCTATATATCTTCCATATAAATTCTCCTCCCAGTTTGCTTCTTTCATTTTCCTTTTTCAAACGAGATCGGGCTTACGTGCTCAGAGCTGATGAATTAGTTAAAGGTGGACATAAGCATGTATTACTTCGAGCTATCTATTTTGACCTGGTCTTTGTGGTTCATTATTATTATTATTTCTATGCATACGAGATTATTTCCAAGAATTCATGACACTGTCGTATCTAATGATTCAAATTAGTAAAATTGCAATTACTTGATTAACCTCGTGAGCTACTCAACATTAGCATTTTCATGCTTGGGCTCGATTCAATTGAATACTCGAACTCGACTTGAAATTGAAAAGAATCTATCCAAGTTGATAAAGTTCACAAATAGCTTGACTCTGACTAGTAAGTAGCTCGACTTGCCTACTTCCTAATGGAGTTCATAGGTTATGTACGTCTTACTTTTTTAGGTTGCAGTAACTCGAGAAAGGAAAGTAATTTATAAGACTATTTGTTTCGTGGATTTTTTTTTTTTTTTTTTATCAAGAAGGAGTTTCATCATTTCCCACATTTGGATTATTGAGAAAAATAAGTCGGTAGAAAACCTATACCAAAATTCAAGAAAATAAATTTCTATTTTAAAAATAAAAAATCATTTTCTAAAATATGACTGAACATTGGTAATTGGCATGGGAACCTCAATGCCAAAAACGAGGCCTCGATGGCCAAGCTCGGTCTCTCGAGGCCACGGCTGAGATAACAATGCCCATGCCCAACTCCCCGATGGCTATGCCTAGGTGCTTGGCCCCAGCACCTAAGTTAGTGGTGCTCAGGCCCATCCATAAATGATGGGCTGAGGTCCCTTGAAGTCGAGCCCATGACCCCAATGCTTGTGCTTGGTCTTTGACGGCCATGCTCGAGTATCTAGCTCATGCACTCGAGTCACTAGCTCCTTGGCTCAAGTCTATCAAGGTTGGGCCTAAGTCCCTCGAGGCTAGGCCCAAGACCTCAATTCTCATTCCGAGGCACTCGACTCCCGTGCCCAAGTTATTGCCACTTTGGCTTGGGTCCCTGACGCCCTTATTTGGATTCCTAATGGTTGGGCCCAAGAATCTTGACTGTAGTTATTAGGATCCCGTCAGCTGAGCGCAAGTCCCTTGAAGCTTGGGCCTTATGCCTACTGCCTTAGCCATGGTCCTCAACACTTAGGTCTAGGACTTGGAGGCTAGTGTCACGGGTCAGTCAATTTCGGTCAATCAAACACCGTGTGGCCTTAGGATGGGTGATCCTAAGTCAGCCTTCTCACACACACGCACAACACAAGGGTGAGCAGCACAAAGGAGCAAGTGTTTTCACTATGAATAAGCTGAGCTCAAATGAGGGGGAGGGACCCCTTTTATACAAGTTCGGATCTAATGCCAGTCGTTGATCGTCCCTCCAATCCAACGGTGGAGTTTAAATGATGACCATCATTACAAATCAACTCAGCAGGCAACTCAATGGTTGCAAGCATTGGGAAACAGCTACAGGAGCAAGTCAGAATCAAGATCAGGGCCAGCATGGGCGAGTCAGTGCTAGCACAGGCGTCTGATGTGGAGCAGGTGAACCACTCCAGGCTTGTGCAGGGTTGGCCGAGCATTGATCAGGAGTCAATCGTTGGTTGTGCATGGATCATCCCCCGTATCGCTCAAGGACGGATCAGGCACGAATCGCGGATCGTGCAAGGGCCGATCGGTGGATCGGTCAGGGATCGATCAAGGATCAATCGGGGATCCAGCGCATCGAGCAGGGACTGATCAACAATCGATTAGGGATTGGTTATGGACTAATGCGAGATCAATCAGGGACTAGTTAGGACAGGAATCAATCAGGGCTATTCCCAACAATGCCTCGGTGCATGACACGGCCGAGCACGGACGGTCTTGGACATGCTTCGTCCTTCGGCCGTGTCACTAGGCTCAAGTTCCTTAAGGCACACCCAAGACCTTAGCACCTATGCCCTAGTCTTCGGCGGTTGTGCCCAAGCTTCGAGACCTTGTCCTAGTGGCTAGATCCAAGACCTCCGCTCGGGCTTGAGTATCCCAAGGCTAGGCACAAGACCTAAGCACTCGAGCTCAAGTTCCATAAGAGGAAAAAAAATTGTCTACATTTTATTAATATTTTTATTTAATGTAAATCCAATTTGATAAAATTTTATTCAAAATATGATGATATAGAATAGGTAACTTACTTATCACACGAATATCGCATGTCTCTTTAGGAAAATAATAGTAAGCTTT
This sequence comes from Eucalyptus decipiens, assembly GCA_014182575.1. Lineage (NCBI taxonomy): Eukaryota > Viridiplantae > Streptophyta > Magnoliopsida > Myrtales > Myrtaceae > Eucalyptus > Eucalyptus decipiens. Next base: position 16,107,238 of record CM024614.1, on the reverse strand, counting down.
CATGGAAAATAATTTCTAGTAGCTTTCAATGGAACACCGAAAAATACTACCACTTTCTACGAAAATGACTTAATGAAAGATATCTTCCAAAAATGTCAAAAAAATTTCCATGAAACATGGGGAGCATAAGGTGGGAGGCTTTTGCTTCGTCTTTTGCCCATCCGTTACTCCTCTTCTGACTATGTTACAATAGGCCGGCATTTTCCATTCTTCCACGTCTCAAATAAGTTTTATTTAGCTAAATACCGAATTGAGGACTTGTTTAAACTGGGAAGGATCTGACTGGCTTACCTTATCTCAGATTTGTGGAATCGTAATACAATACAGGATGGGGATGCCTAGTCAGCATATCAAGTTGAAACGCATGCTGACTTTTAAACCACCAGACCAGACCAGAAGCCTGGGTCAAAGACTCGAAGCCAGTCTCCTAACCCCGGGAACAGAGATGGCAAAGCGGTAAAGAGTAGCTGCCTTCTGATTGCTTTGTCCTGTGCTACTTTAACTTGTAAAGCGGTCGTCGTTTCAACGAATTGGAAGATTCAAAGAGCTGTGTCATGTTGGACTGAGAACCTTGACCCTCGACCTTTTCATGTTATCTTTCTATCTTCTGGCCTCTCTTTTTCCTGTACGGTTGACTGGACCGATTCTTGGTTCTGGAGATTGGGAAGTTGATTCTTCCGGGTCTTCTCCATTCCATCCCCATCTCACATAAATAAATAATTGTTGTCTTGTCTGCTGAGCACAATAGTAAACAATTGGCGATATATGGAAACTATCAAACACCCCCATTCATGGTACTATAACATGGTTTTTCAATGTTCGCGGTCCTTAGTTCTTTGAGAGTACTAATGTAATTTTATATTTTAAGGTCAGCGCGTAGAAAATTGTTTTTCCTTTTCTTGGTCGCCTGCCTAATTTGTTCAAGGAAAAAAAAGAAATCGTCTCGGAGCACATTGGAGTACAAAGTTAAACAACAGAGAAACCAGCCATTTGAAATATCAATCTCCTAGCCCATACGGCTCTCTCGCATTTCAATGAATATAATTTCCCGAGTCACCCTCTCGGGAGCTTGTGCCATCGAGCCAATTTGCATGCATCTGATACATGTGAAATCCGCCAATTTATATGCATCCGATACATGTGAAACCTGGGGTATGTCATAATCACGTCACACATCGGGTGTATTTCGTTCAACATTTTGAAAATACATTGGGAAAGAAAATGCATAACAGTTTAGCCCAAAGGACTTTAGACAAATGCAAAGGCTGTTGATAAACTATGATTTGAGAAAATTTTTTGAGAGAAATGCCGTTTAGTAGAAAACACATTTGAAAAGTCCTTTGGGTGATTAATATTAGTTTTTTTTTTTTTTTTAAATTTTATTTGTTTAAAATTGAAAAAAATAATGTATGCAATTTTTTAAATATAATTTTGACAATAATATTAAAAAAATCAAATGCATATATAACTTTTTTTATTTATAAAAAAGACCAAACTCTTCATCGGATTTTTTTAGTTTTTATTTGCATAAAATAGAAAAAAATAATGTATGCAACTTTTTAAATATAAATTTTGAAAATAATGCTAAAAAAATCAAATACGTGTATATATATAATTTTTTTTAAAGAAAAGACCAAATCCTTCGTCAATTTTTTTAATTTTTATTTATTTAAAATTGAAAAAATAATATATGCAACTTTTTAAATGTAAATTTAAAAATAATGCTAAAAATCAAACATATTATATTTTTTTAAGAAAAAAGACCAAACCCTTCATTGGAATTTTTTAATTTTTATTTGTTTAAAATTTTAAAAAATAATGTATGTAACTTTTTAAATATATATTTTGACAATAATGCTAAAAAAATCAAATATATAAATAATTTTTCTAAAAAGACCAAAAAATATATAATTTTTTTATCGTTTATATATATATTTGATTTTTAGCATTATTTTGGCATTTAAAAATAATAATAATGATGGCAAAATCAGAAATTTGAAAAATGAGTGAGGATAGTTTTGGAAGAAAAAAATAAGTTTCAGCATTTGGCTAAATGTTGAAAGCTCAATGCTAGTTCCTACTGGCATTGGGCTTTCAGCCTTTTCAATGCTAACTCTCACTTGAAAGTTACTTCAAAATGATTGTCAAACGGTCAAGCATTTTACCAATGGGCTTTGGAGGCTGAAAACCCATTGGCAATGCCGAACCAAACGCATCCACAATAGTCTTGTAGGCTCATCAATCTGGGGTCCACCTTCAAATTTTAATAGAGGGGGCAATAATAATGTATATCTCATTTTCCATATTTAACCATAAAAAGGCTCTGCTTTCTTATTTGGACTAGTCCGCATCCCCGTGTGCGTGGACTTGTCTACTTACGATTGTTCATGCTGACCTTAACATTACGTCGATATCCGTATTTACATATTCACCAAATATCCTCACTTTTGGACCATGCTATCACTTTAGCTCTTCTCTTCATTGCCACTTCAATTACTTCAGAAATTCAAATACGTCTTTCAATACGTCGAATATAAGAAGACAGAAGTACGGACGACAAATGCAATGGAATAAGCTTTCTTTTTCAATTTTTATTCTGTCCATCGTTGGTAAAGATAATATGGGAACGCACCTTCATTTTTTTGGAGGCGCCACGGTTTCAGGGTTGTCGACGGGAGGAGGAGGGCAGCGGCAGGCCAATTGGCCGAGAGGAAAAAGAGAGCCGAGGAAAATTAGGGTTTAGGAGTTCTTTTTTTGTCAACCATTGATCCGATTCTGTGCTTATATCTCGGCCTTTGTCTTGAACAATGTCCCGATGCAGAGATAAATAATGTCACGAATGTCTTGCATGTTGAAAAAATGACGAGGAGAAGACTGAGGGCATGCCGTGAAGCAAAAGAGAACTTCTCGTAGATTGTGACGTCGATGAAAGGGACGCTCTCCATTTAATTACTTCGAAATAAACGGAAGGAAACCTTAAGAGACGCATATACAATCAGAGACTTGACCTTAACCGGTTCATAAGGTTTTGCAGGTTTTCCATTCCATTCCATGAACCTCTCAATAACCGATCTCATGCATATCCCTGAACTATCAAAAAATGAAAGTAAAAATGGGGAGGCATGACGAGCCAGGAGGTAAAGCAAGGATTTTAATCCAACCTCATTAATTCCCTGCTTACAGAACAAATCGCAGGTGCTTGGAAGGAACCACAGTCAGACGATGAAGCCGGGGCACAACTCTTTTCAACTTTGGGTGGAGACGAAAAGCTTTTGAAGCGGTCAATTGGTGCGGCCGTGGAGCCGGTGTCAGCCGTCAACGAACTAGAACCCTTTGACAATCTCGGATGGAAATTAATGCGGCCAGCAATTTTTCAAGTTCTTCAGGTTATGAGAAGCCATTCTTGCTTCTGCTTCTCATTACTCTACCATCAATTGCTCCATTTGCTCCATTTGCTCCATATCAGAAATTATTCTCAAAAAGCGGGCTGCCCTCTTATGGATTCACAAGGCTAGCTACAAATGGCAGTAAGATAATAATAATTAAAAAAGAAATAAATAAAAGGAAAACCCAATTCCAACAGATGATACTGCATCTTCGGTGCGTTCCGCATAGTGTGACTTGTGGCTTGTCCGGTTGTAGCAATCAAAGGCACGTGGATAGGCACATCTTCGAACCCTAAATTTCCCTGTTCCGTAGGGGAACGGACTACGGGAAAAAGAACGATCGTCAACGTCAAAGAGGGGCAACTTTGATGTGGAAGCCTCGATCGAGCAATCTCAAGATGCCTAAAAAGAGACTCGGGGCTGCCTGTTACATCTTTTTTCTTCCTCCTCCATCAATGCTAAAACCGTTGGGAGACATATCGAAATGAATGGTGAGCATCGATTCCTAGCACCGTCGATCCATCCATTCTAAAGTCAAAAAATTACCCGCGTCGCTTAAGGACACACGCGCACTTGTTTTCACATTTCGTTCCCTTGAATATTGGAGCTCGCACAGCCACCGTCAGGCGCCTGAAGAAGGGTATGCACATCTGGCGTTCCTTGGGACTATCTTTGGGTTGGTCAAATATTGTGCCGAGGACCTTCTGGAAGCCCCCTCCATTTCGTACGTGGACAAGCTATTATTTAGAATGAAGGTTTCAACGGAGAAGAAATCGTTTGCGTTTGATTTAGTATTACTTTCAACGCACATGCTCCACAGGGACAAAAGTTTTTACACCCTTTGGTACATGTTTCCAGGTGTACGTCAAAGGGTGCGTAGATCATAGTTTTTTTTTTTTTTTTTTTTTTTTTTGAATTGTAAATGGATGTGAATCGATCTCATTGAGAGAAAATTACCAAAAAATCACCACGTCAGCATTGACCAGACAACAGTTAAATTTGGTCGGATAGACTGAATTGACACAAATACAAAATGTTTAGCACTGAATTAGCAGAAAAAATTAAATCTGAATTAAAAAAAGAATTGCAATAGATTTATGGATATTTTGATAATTTTTCCGTCTCATTTAGATACACAATCTTTATTACATTTATGGGTGTCCTGGAGAGACGATCTTGACTTTAAATCCACCCCTTATTTCCTGTACATAGTCCAATCAAGTCAATTTTCATCTCTTTGAACAAGAATAGCCAAAAACAAGGCGTTTTATTAAAATTACCCTCGCGACCACAACAATGTTCTTGTATAGTGTAACACTGGAACGGGCTCGCACATTTTTTAAATCTGCCACCATAGAAAAGTGGCACAACTCCGGCTAGGCCACTTCACCCTTTACCACTTTTTCACATGCTATCTGTACGAACACAAATCATAAGATCGGACGCGTCGACTACAAAATAACACACGGTGCATCGTGGCGAACGTTTGGGAGTTTTTCTTCATACATTAGTTTGGTGTTTCTTAAGATATGTTTTTACAAGGAACATTAAAACAATCACTTTACCTATTTCGAGCCCGTCTTGATTTATGCATGACCACTGCCATGGATTCAATGAAAGATTATAGGAGTAGCGTATATACAGTATGTTGTTGGAAGTCGTGACGAAAGGTCAATGCCTCGTGAAGAAGGGAACTAAACATTTTAACTACTCCTTTTAGTTATTACTACTTCATGCGTGATACTACTTTATACACGTATTTCAGTAGGCAACACACGATTCATCCGTAAGCACCTCGAGCCAAATCTTTATGTGGCAAATATAATGATACTACATAATTTCTTGGCCTTAATCTAATGCAACAACTAGAGCCTATGGGATGGTGCTAGATGAATAATAACACATGATGGTCTCTCACCTTTCAACAAGCGCAGTCAAGTAATCTACTGTTTTTTCAAGGGGAAAATATGCAACCAAGTCTTCTTATTCTTCAACTCACTGTTATACCTAACTAGAATTGATTTTGGAAGAAACTTGAATCACTGTGTAATGGGCCATTTGAATATATTTATTGCTCTTTCTTAACTTCATATGTGAGATTCTTTTAAATATACAATGTGGAATTCTTCTTCGATTGTGTCCGTATCTCACCCATGCAACCTATCAGCTTACTTCAAAGACCATTTCTAAACGATTCTGGTAGATGCCCTTGGACGAGGCCCGATTCCGAACTCCCTCCCATTTTATCAGTGGGTGATGACATGCCTTTTTTTTTTTAATAATCCGACCAAATTCTCTTCCCACTTATGTAGACCGTTTCTGCGCGTCAATCGTCTAAAGTAAGGGTTGGTCCCAATGCTTCTAATGTCATCCGCGAAAAGCCAGTAAATTTTCTCCCCTTTCGGGCCCAGCCTTGCCATTATTGGTGGCTTTGACTAGTTCATGTTGTAGTTTGAAGGGCGCAGGATATGGGACAAAACGCTTCAGCTTATGCGGCCTTTAAAAAATTCGTCTGTGGCTGCCCCAGAGGCTCCAAAATTGAAAGACTCGTTCCCACCGCTCAATATCTGGTTCAATATTATATTTAGCTGATACAAGCAAATAGTCAAACCTCTTGACTTTGACCTTGAAATTAATCACTCCTTCACTAACTTTGCGTTATAAAGAAGCTTCTCCTATTCCTCAGAAGTGCACTCCTAATGGTGATCTCTTCCCTGAAAAAGAGAGAAAATAGCTATAGGGCGACAAAGGAAAATGACATCATTGGATGCAGCGAACGCGAAGCCAGATGATGAAGTTCCTCTGCCGGGTTTTCGATTTCACCCGACGGATGAAGAGCTGGTAGGGTTTTATCTGCGCAGGAAAGTTGACAAGAAGCCCATGAAGATCGACCATCTCATCAGCCAGATCGATATCTACAAATATGACCCCTGGGATCTCCCAAGTATGACTCTTCTGTTTCTTGCTGGTGATCTTTCAATTCCGACAACACATGAAGTGAAATCCTGGATCGTTTTCTTGTCTCTATTCTATTAGTTTCTTGATGATTTCATATATTCATCATCTACAGTTTTAAGGTTTTCACGTGGCTGGTGGACTTAACAGGATAATCTAAGGTTAACTTGCAGACTAATGAAAATATGGTGGACAATAATATACCGTCATGCTGAAGTACTTTGAAAACAGATAGTTTTTTTGCTAAAATACTGAGCTATTAAAGAGCTAAACCCTAATTTTATTTGAGATGCGGTTCTTGAAGATCACAGCGCTATTTCCAACCAGATCAACCGTCTCATGAACTTATTAATAGTCAAGAAAGCTATATTGTTTGATTGAACTTTATGTAACTATCTTATACTAGCTGGGTTCCAAAACAAATGCAATCTTTCTTCCATTTGAAGCTCGCAGTTGAAAGTGTTAAGAGATGACTTCATAACCATGAGGCAAGTTTGTATTCTGTAATTTCTACCTGCGATATGTCCTTATTATTCATGATCACCTTTGAATGTTTCTAAGTTTCAAAAAGCCCCCTAAATCAATAGAGATAACAAGTAGTCTAACTGTTGTAGTCTCGAGAGATGTTCAGATAAATAATAAAGGTTTAGCAAATTTTTAGTATTTCTCCGCAATAAATATCCATGCCCTTCGACCCGTTTCAAAGGATGGCTGGGTAAAAAACTAGTGGTATTGTATCCAATAGCCTTTCTGGGGTTATCCATTCTGATGGAAATGATGATGATATATTTCTAGAACAATTACATGATTATATGAGATCTATCTATTCTCACTGAAGTAGATTTTCATTTGCAACAGAAGCAAGTAATACAGGAGATAAGGAGTGCTACTTCTTTTGCAAGAGGGGAAGAAAGTACAGGAACAGTATAAGACCTAACCGAGTCACGGGGTCTGGCTTTTGGAAAGCAACTGGCATCGACAAACCTGTGTACTCTCATGGAGGAGAAGGCCATGAGTGCATTGGACTCAAGAAGACTCTTGTGTATTATCGTGGATGCGCTGGGAAAGGAACCAAAACTGATTGGATGATGCATGAGTTTCGTCTTCCCGTTGATAGCCCTAGCCCCAACAGTAACATCATTGATAAATCCATTGCTCAAGAAGCTGTAAGTATCAACGTAATCTGGCCCTTGATCCTCTAGGCTAAACCAAAGTTTCAAACGTGCAAGAGCTTCGAGCTCAAAAAGGGTCAGGTTTAATATTTTGTTTCCATTTAGACAACTAGAAAATAAAGCAAGGGTTATTAAGACTAGCTTACAAAATACTAAGTGATGCAACAAACTTCTATGAGGTGTGGAATAAGGTTCATTAGTTCAAATATTCGCTGGCAATCTCTACGGTTTTATTGTATTAATCTTGTGGAAGAATGCTGGTATTGTTCTTAACTAGTTGACTTCATGGAGTTGTTCATACAATTGAGCTTGTGATTAATTTTGCATGAAATTGCAGGAAGTTTGGACGGTATGCCGAATCTTCAAGCGAAATGTCTCGTACAAGAAGTACACCGCCGATTGGAGAGAGCTACCAAGCAAACAAGCTACAGCAAAAGTTGGGGAAACAAGCAGCTCTAAAACATGCAGTGTGGAGTGCAGTGACCAGGAAAGTTACATCAACTTCGGTGCTCCTGTAAATGTTACTAACTATCATCAAAACGAAAAGAAGCCAGTCGTAGTTGGTCATCATTCAACCGAGAAGAACCAGCATCAAATGCAATTAGGTGCCTTAGGAGCATTCAGTTCCACTTCTTACTTGCAAGCTCCATCCGGAGCCTCGTCTTCCAGCCATTTTAGCTCGGATGTGATGGAGCACTTCAATTATGAGAACTGGGATGAGCTTAGATCTGTCGTAGAATTCGCTTTTGATCATCATAATCAGTAGTCTTTGCGCTTGTATATACACATATGTAGCTTAAATCATAACTTCGCTGGCCTTGCTTAGTACACAAAAGTTTTTAATGAGGTTGTGTTATGCAGGAGATCATTACAATCTGAATCTTATATACTTAGCTTTGCTGTTATGCATGTTTTGAAGCATTGTTATTATACTTGCTCATGAGCTTCACCTGATTTCTGAATGGTGGCTTGGCTCCCTGATCTTGAAAGTTATCGATTGTTTCTGACTTGTTGCTGTTCCACTAATATTTGATTTATTTTTAGATTATGGTAGGTCATGAATGATGACTCTCTTCCATATATCTTTATTGCAGAATTTTATGGTTTGGTGCTCAAATTTTGGATTTTTTTTTTCCATGCTAGTAAATTTTAGCATGTGTCGGTAAATATAAAAAAGATTGTCAATAAAGATTGATGGCCCTCTTCCTGGTAATTTATTGGTAACTTATCCACATTGTTATGAAATTGACAACTTTTTTTATTCGCAAGGAAATTTTTTTTGTATTTACTATTTTTATATGTATAACTTATAAATGCATGAAATTTATAACTTATATAAAATACCAACTTAAATTAGAGTGATTAACCAAATTTTATCAGACTAAATTCTGAACTGGACTGGGATTACCAACTCTTATTTGCATGACTCGCCTTTTTTTTTTGTTAAGCTCTTATATTCAATAAATCTTCTTAGAGATTAACTACCAAAATTAGCATGAGTCCTCAACTTTTCTCTGATTAAGTTATCAACTAGTTTTTGGTTATCAATTCTTATTTGAGTTACTTAACAAGTTATTTATTTTTCTTAGGAAACATTTCTTTTGAATGACAACTTTTCTCATCGTTTACCAATTCTTGTTGTACCTTTTTTGAATTGAACCTTATATATACCGACTTATTAAAATTTCTATCTTTAATTTAGCAGCTTTTCTAAGTTTTTACAATTAAATTATCAACTATTTTTTAGTTACTGACGCTTTATTTTTTCTGATAAATCAACCTTTTTATTGAATTCCTTTATCAGCAATAATATCGGTAAGTCCCTAAATAAAGGTTAGTAATTTTACATAGTTGGTAAATACGGGAGTTGATAAGAGATTGAATAAAAGTAGTAAACAATAAGAGAAGTTAGAAATTCCAGAAGTTTGTCATTTAAAAGTTAATCAAATAAACTCTAATAACTAATTCAAATATGAGTTGATAACAGAAAATTACTTGATATTTAATTATAAAAAGAGGGTTGTTAAGTAAGGCGGATGAAAGTGGTAAGTCAATAAAATTTTTAGTAAACCAAGGAATAAAAAGTTGATAGGCAACTCGAATAAAAAATTTGTTACACATAATTGCGTGTTAACTTAATCGAAGAAAATTTGTTATAAAATCTATGAAATCACGAGGAATTGACCAAATAAACTTCGTAACCAACACATATAAAAATTAGCAACGCAAAGCCTGTTTTTAACTTAATTTATGTCGATCACTCCAATTGATGTTAGTAATTTTTAAAAAGAATGAAAAATTAAACGAGTTCGTAAGCATAACATATAAAATTTGATGATGTAATAGAAAAGAACATTTGGTAGTCAATTTAAATGAGACTTAGGGTGCGCATAACAAAATTTCTGATCAGAAATTGATTTTTCAATTTCTATTCCATGGATGAATTTCTCAACAAAGAAACACGTTTAATAACGATTCGAATTTATATTTTTAAAGTAAAAAATCGTTTGATAAGAGAATAAAAATTTCTATTTCTAGGAGTGGCGATGGTCGGCTTTTGGTGGCTGGAGTCTAATGTTCGACGATCGGCGTCCGGCATTCGGCAATCGACGATTGGAGTTCGATGTCCAGTGTCCGAAGACCGACGACCAACGGCTAGCGACAGGTGGCCAACGGCCGAAGTCTAGCGATCGGCGACGGGTGGCCAAGCCGAAGTCCAACAGTAGGTGGCCAACAACCGGAGTCTAGCGGCTAGCAATCGGTGGTTAGCGGCAAGTGGCCAACGGCCAAAGTCCAATGGCTGGTGGTGACTGATGGGCGATCGGCGGGGGATGTTCGGTGGTCAACAATGGGCCTCCGATGTCCATGGTTGGCAATGAGTGACCAACAACTGACGGGCGTCCAACATTCGGCGGTCAACGATCAGTGACGAGCGGCTGGAGTCCAATGGCTGACTGCTAATGTTTGATGGCTGATGATTGTGGTGAGCGACTGATGGCCGGGGTCGGTGGCGGGCGGCTGACGACCGGTGGCAGGCGTTCGGCATTTCACGGGTAGCAGGTGGGCGATGGGCAATGACGAGAATAAACGATGAAGAAAGTTTTGATTTCTCATTTCTGTTCCAGAAATAGAAAAGTTAAAAATTTGAACTTTTGATTTATACTCCAAACCTATTTTTGGAATAGAAATTTGTTTTAGAAATAGAAAAATGAAATTGCATTATCAAACGAATTTATATTCCAAACCTGTTTCGGGGAATAGTGAAACAGAGAAATAAAGAAACAAAAACGTTGTCGTGCGTGCCCTTAGTAAACCAAAACTAGTTTTTTTTTGGTAAAGATAAACCAAAACTAGTTAGTAACCTAATGGGAGTATAAATGGTAAGTAACACTGATAAAAATTAGTAGATCTATTTAATAGTTAAAAATTGTAAGGTGTTTGTATAAGAAACAAAGAAAAGTTAGTAACGATGATAAAAATTGATAAACTGAAAAGGAACTAAATAAAAGTTGATAAGTAATTCAAGGAGGAGTTGGTGATTAAAAAAAAATAGATGTTAATTTAATTGGGAAAAAAAGTCAATATGTCACTCAAATAAAAAGTCGATAAATAAAATTGGAAAATTTAACGAGTTAATAAGAAAAAAAATTAAAACTGGATAAAAAATGAAAAGTTAATAACTTATAATCTATGGAAACAAAAAAAGTCAGTGAGTAACATATAATCTATATCTCAGGCGATGGGAATTTTCTCTACTAGCAAAATTTTGATATATACCAACTCAATCAAAAATCACCATAGGAAAACACATCTATTTCCTAGAAAGAAATAGTAAAATTAGGGGCGATCGATTCCAAGATTGGTTGATTTCCACCTTGAAACTTGGGATCAGACTAGGCAAGGTTGGTTCTTTGTTTGTGGAGCCGGGGATTGGCTCATCAAGTCTCAAAATCAATGATCTCTTTTTGTTCTTTTTTTTTTTTTTTTGGTAAGGATCTCTTTTTTGTTTATTCTATTCCCTAAAAGTGGGAGTTTCCCAACATTATAAGAAAAAGTCAATTAACTAATTAGCGTTTGCTTCAAAATAAAAAATAAATAAAAATTAATAAAATCTTGGTCTATCAGTCAGTTCAGTCCGATTCCTTATGTCAAACCGATCCTCCTAGAACCGGTCGGATCAGTCTGAATCCCAAAAAATTAAATCGAGACTGATGCACACTTCTAAGTAGGATTGTCTATCAATAAAATCTTCACTTCGTGAGCTAAAGGGGGGAAAAAAGAACCAAAAGAGAAAAAGTGGGGGAGAGGAGAGAAGTGGACTTTGCCCTAAGCAAGCATCCCAAAAAAATGTATTTTGCGTGGGTCGAAAGCGAGGTTGGGCTTCAAAGGAGAATATCTAAAACTGGAAAGTGGGCTCGGAGGCGAGAGAGATCCCCCAGTCTTGGGGCCCAAGGCAAAAACGCAGCGGATGACGAGAGGAGGATTAGGATTAGGGTTTTAGGAAGAGGCGGCATATCCGTCGCACATCCTCTCGATATCCACCTCCCCACTATATAAATCTACACCCTGTGGTTCGCACCATCGCCTCCACTCTCGCCGCCTCTCTCTCCTCTCTCCTCTCTCCTCTACCTGGTACGCCTCTCTCTCTCTCTCTCTCTTCCTCCCTCTTTTCTCCGTCTTCTCGGTGTGTTCCGATCGTTTGTTTTTGTCGTGTTTTTTTGCTTCAGCGATTGAATCTCTGCTGGTTTAGCCTCTTTTTCCTTCCTCTGTGTTATGCGGTGTGTTGTGTGGTTATATGGGTCGGATCGACCGTCGGAGCCTCTTCTGCGGCTTAGCTTTGTTTGGATCTGATGCTCGCGTGTTCTCTGATGCTGTGATTTTGCGAGTTTCTACGATAAAGCTTGGTCCTTTAGATTGCCCTAATTATGCCTATCCGTTAATCGGGTCTTTTCCGTGTCGTAGGATCTGGAATCTCGTGCCTTTTGCTGCTTTTGATGTTCGTTCTTGCCTGACGATAGTGGTTAGGGTTTCTAGCTTATTGGCTGATCTGTTGCCTTTTTTCTGTCGAGTTCTTTTATGGCCGATTGTTCTTTTTTTTTTGGTAAGGTAAGTAAAAAGAGTAAGTAAAGGTTTTATGGCCGATTGTTCGACCAGAAGAATTGAAAAAAAAGAAGCTTTTTGTCGAATAGTTTCGTCTTGTGATTTTCACGAGCTTTATTGGCTTCGTAAATTCCGAAACTTTAATTTGTTTTTTTTTTTGGTTACTGTTTTGGCCTCCCGGATATCACACTCGTTCGATATCTTGACATGACTGCAGTGTGTTCTATTTCGATGTTTATGTGGTTGCTCTTTATTTTGACCTTGTCTCAATATGCGTCGCTAGTGAGCACTTTGATGTTAGATCCTGTGGGTAGTAAAAGCGAGTGTATGGAGATATATTTTGCGTGTGGTTCTGGGACTTTTTCTGTTCCTATTTATTATTAAGTTCACCCAATATCGTTCGATCTCCTTGTCTTTGCAGATTTCTTCTATTTTTTGTGGAGGAGTGCCTTTTAAGAACCAGTCAAGATGGTGAGTTCAGTGTAAATTTATTGTTTTTTCTGGAAAATAATCCACTAACTGTTGATGTTTCTGTTTGGATGCACAACTGAATGCGGTCTTTTTGGTGGATGCAGGTGAAGTTCACAGCTGATGAGCTCCGAAGAATCATGGACTACAAGCACAACATTCGGAATATGTCTGTCATTGCCCATGTTGATCACGGTATGTTTCCCGTGGTCAATTGTTTTGACAGTGTGGATTGCCTCTCTTTGACAGTTAACTAGTTTTCAAATCAATTTCACGAATTATCTCGTGTTTCACCAGTTGTTTCTTTTTAGTTAGAATACACTGTCAGTTTCCTCAACATAGTAGCCCTAGTTGATAAAGAATTTCTCTGTTATCTTTTCTGTATATCTCCTCTGCACTTAATTTGACTGAGGTGATCTTTTTTTGACTTTGCAGGGAAATCCACACTCACTGATTCCCTTGTGGCTGCTGCTGGTATTATTGCCCAGGAAGTTGCTGGGGATGTTCGTATGACAGATACTCGTGCAGATGAAGCCGAGCGTGGTATCACGATCAAGTCTACTGGAATTTCTCTTTACTATGAAATGTCTGACGCTTCCTTGAAGAGTTATTTGGGAGAGAGAAATGGCAATGAGTATCTCATCAACTTGATCGACTCACCTGGGCACGTGGACTTCTCTTCTGAGGTCACAGCTGCCCTCCGAATTACTGATGGTGCATTAGTGGTTGTGGACTGTGTTGAGGGTGTCTGTGTCCAGACAGAAACTGTTCTTCGTCAGGCTTTGGGTGAGAGGATCAGGCCTGTCTTGACTGTCAACAAGATGGACAGGTGCTTCCTCGAGCTGCAGGTTGATGGAGAGGAGGCTTATCAAACCTTCCAAAGAGTTATTGAGAATGCCAACGTCATTATGGCCACGTATGAGGATCCCCTTCTGGGTGATGTCCAGGTGTACCCGGAGAAAGGAACTGTTGCTTTTTCTGCTGGTCTGCATGGTTGGGCCTTTACTCTCACCAATTTCGCCAAAATGTATGCCTCCAAGTTTGGTGTTGACGAGTCAAAGATGATGGAACGTTTGTGGGGTGAGAATTTCTTCGATCCTGCCACCAAGAAATGGACTACCAAGAACACCGGTTCTCCAACATGTAAGCGTGGATTTGTCCAGTTCTGCTATGAGCCAATCAAGCAGATCATCAATACGTGTATGAACGACCAGAAAGACAAGCTGTGGCCCATGCTGCAGAAGCTTGGGGTCACCATGAAGTCTGATGAGAAGGACTTGATGGGTAAGGCATTGATGAAGCGTGTGATGCAGACTTGGCTTCCTGCAAGTACTGCTCTGCTGGAAATGATGATATTCCACCTTCCATCTCCTTCTAAGGCTCAGAAATATCGTGTTGAGAACTTGTATGAGGGTCCCCTTGACGATCAATATGCCACTGCTATTAGGAACTGTGATCCCGAGGGACCTCTCATGCTCTATGTCTCCAAGATGATTCCCGCTTCTGATAAGGGAAGATTCTTTGCTTTTGGTCGTGTTTTCTCTGGCAAGGTGTCTACTGGTCTGAAGGTCAGGATCATGGGTCCCAACTTTGTCCCAGGTGAGAAGAAGGATTTATATGTGAAGAGTGTCCAGAGAACTGTTATTTGGATGGGAAAGAGGCAGGAGACTGTCGAGGATGTGCCATGTGGTAACACTGTTGCTATGGTTGGTCTTGATCAGTATATCACAAAGAATGCAACTTTGACAAATGAGAAAGAAGTCGATGCCCACCCCATCCGTGCCATGAAATTCTCCGTCTCTCCAGTCGTGCGTGTTGCTGTTCAGTGCAAGGTGGCTTCTGACCTTCCCAAGCTCGTGGAAGGACTTAAACGTTTGGCCAAGTCGGATCCTATGGTGGTATGTAGCATTGAGGAATCTGGCGAACACATCATTGCTGGTGCTGGAGAGCTCCATTTGGAAATTTGCCTGAAGGATTTGGTGGATGACTTCATGGGTGGCGCCGAGATTGTGAAATCTGATCCAGTTGTGTCTTTCCGTGAAACTGTCTTGGAGAAATCAATCCGTACTGTCATGAGCAAGTCGCCCAATAAGCACAACAGGCTGTACATGGAGGCTCGACCTTTGGAGGAGGGGCTTGCAGAGGCGATTGACGACGGGCGTATTGGTCCTAGGGATGATCCCAAGGCTCGTTCAAAGATCTTGTCTGAAGAGTTTGGCTGGGATAAGGATCTTGCCAAGAAGATTTGGTGCTTCGGTCCTGAGACCACTGGACCTAACATGGTTGTTGATATGTGTAAGGGTGTTCAGTACCTCAATGAAATCAAGGATTCTGTTGTCGCTGGTTTCCAGTGGGCATCAAAAGAAGGTGCTTTGGCTGAGGAGAATATGCGTGGTATTTGCTTTGAGGTCTGTGATGTGGTTCTGCATGCTGACGCCATTCACAGAGGTGGTGGCCAGGTTATTCCAACTGCTAGGAGGGTTATCTATGCTTCGCAGTTGACAGCCAAGCCCAGGCTTCTTGAGCCTGTCTACCTTGTCGAGATCCAAGCTCCGGAGCAGGCCCTTGGTGGTATTTACAGTGTCCTTAACCAGAAGCGTGGGCATGTGTTTGAGGAGATGCAGAGGCCTGGAACCCCTCTGTACAACATCAAGGCGTACCTGCCTGTTATCGAGTCCTTTGGTTTCTCTAGTACATTGAGAGCTGCAACCTCTGGGCAGGCGTTCCCTCAGTGTGTCTTTGACCATTGGGATATGATGATGTCTGACCCTCTGGAGTCTGGGTCTCAGGCAGCTCAGCTGGTTACTGATATCCGCAAGAGGAAGGGCTTGAAGGAGCAGATGACCCCGCTGTCAGAGTTCGAGGACAAGCTGTAATTGCAGGATGGATTGATGAAGCAGTGTCCGTGGCTCCGTGAGCTAGTTCTCTTTTCTTGGACACTGTCCCTTGTGTAGTAGTAGTCACAAACTTTCAATTTTAATTGCTCTGCTTGTCGTCATGTTTGAGTTTTGAACATTGTCCTGGTTGAGAGGTGCAATTTTTATTTTCTCATAGGTGGTTTTGCTTGTTGGAGCTGATTTAAAAGTTCATGGTGCGCCATAATGTACCCAGATCCAACGCAACTTATATTGTTAACTCTCCTACCAGAGTATTTTTGCTTCTAGAGAGGTTTATTATTATGAATAAGTTTTCTTTTGTTCTCCATAAATTTCTGCATAAGAAGCGTGTCTTTCTCGAGAGTTTTTAGAGTTGAAAATGATTGATTTCTGAGTCATCAGCCCTGTCGCGGGACTCATGACCAAGAGCGGATCCATGTTTTTTGTGATTGACCAGTTGTCGAGGCGAAACCAATTTGAGATGTGCGTTCGACGAGAAGCATACCCCATGTTACTCAAAAAGCGTATCAACGTCTCTCGCTTCCCTTCCTTTCCTAATCGTTGTTGATGATGCGTTTCAATTCAGGACCCAACGTTCTGCGTGGCTGCAACGAATTGTGAGGATGCAAAAGAGAAACCCACAAACAAGCGTGCAGAGGGCCAGGATTGTGAGCTCAGCCCTTGCCTTCTAAATAGCAAAATACCTCCCGCCAAATAAAAGAATGATAAAAAGGACGACCCCCGAGGAAATTGCGTACCCAATTTGCCAGAATACGGTTTGTTATAACGGGACTTGACCGACCAATTATTCGGTAAATCCTTTTGAGTCCTGACGGGTTCAAGAGCAAGGGTTTTAACTAAACGACATGGTCTCACAAACAAGAACGGGCAAATGAATGCTCAATAGGCATTAAGTTCCTCAATAAGCTGTTCATATAACAAGCAAACTACTTTAACTCCCCAAAATTGGGTTCAGGACCGATGCCAAGGATGACTCAATTTCCCATTCAACACGGTTGGCTGGTCCACATCTCCACATTCCTTAAAATGTTTCATATTTGGCCAGAGCAGAGTTGTGGTGCTTTCTAGTGTCACAAGTCACGCCATGCCCCGCATCATGATTTCTCTGATCCCTCTGACTTGGACCACTTAGACTTTTTCCTTGACGGTTGTTCTCCGGATGAAGCAATGTATGTTTGCGGGTTGATGTTCTCAATGGACTTTTGCATGCCAAAATCCTTCACCTTTTTCTGCAGTCATTGTTGTACCAGATGTCAAATTAATCTAGAAAACTGCATAAACCATGACAGAGGTGTTTCTATATACTATGAAGGCATTCATTTGATTCCCCCTCAATAAGAGCACATAAATCTTCGGAGGTCCTATAAAACAGGTGCAATTATAAAATTTAACTTCACAGCCAACTCAACTCTAGCTTTACCTTAAGGGACTTGGCAATGGCAGCAACATCAGTTTGATCACCTCCAGCTTGGGCAGAATCTTTCTTAACTAGTTCCTGTTGTCGCAAAACCACCATCAACAAGTCCATATACAAAATTCTAACAAGAGACTGACAGGAAATGGAATGGCCTCATCTTAAAAGACCAGGTGAAAACTGTTTTGAGTCGAACCTCAGGGGGCATAAACGCAGCTTCTCTTTTCCTTTTGTTTTCAGCAGTTTTTTCAGCTTGCTTCTCTTGCTTCTCTCGCCATTGCTTTTCAGACTTCCTTTTGTCGCTTAAGAAATATTCACCACTCTCCAGTTGCAAATCAATCTGGCAACATAATCGGATATTAAGCAAATGAAGATAGGACAACAGATAAGACTGAACAAGCGGGGTTCAGCACTGGTCCAGGGCCAACCAATCTGTTCAAAGATAATTAGCAATTGCACAGGGATACATACACATCAATCTGGTCAAAAAGCCAAGTAACCAACAGCCTATGTGGAGCCCTCAATAAATCATGTCAAATTTCAAAAACATTTGTAATGATACATCCTGATTTTTTGTACATCAACAATATTTTAGATGTTGCATATCACAAAGAATAATCTCACCTTACTAGGTGGCTGAGGAGGAGGAAATGGAGTATACGGTTTCTTCTCTTTACTCTTAACCTTCTTCTGTTTGACGTTCTTCCTGAAGATTGTGACCCGAGATGTTAAAAAACATCACAAGAACATCGGATGGTGGAACACCGAATATAACTCGTTAGTGGAAACGAAAGAAGAGGAAATCATACTTCTTGAACTTCGGAAGAAACCTATCCCAATTTTCATTAGCAAGTGCGGGATCTCTTTCAAGTTCCTTCTTCACCATGAGAACCTAACATAAAAGGGAGAAGGAGAGAGCGTAAAATAAGTTCTGATGACAATAATAGCTAAAATCACATCATCTGTTACCTTTATGTGGTACAAAGGATGCATTTTGTTCTGGATGCAGTCCTCTACAATCCTCCTGACTTGTTTTAATCCCTTAAATGACCCCATTGCAGCAACCGTGTTTCCCTACAATTATAAAGGCAAAATGAAAAAGTGTTTCTCCTGCACCTAAGAGGTGCAGACACTGTCAAAGAGTATGCTAATTGGAAAACAAAAACAATTAATTACCTGTACAAGTATATAGCAGCCGGTCACAATTTCAAGAGCCTGCACACGAAGTTACAGATTAAGAGACATAAGCCAAAAAGAATTTTAAAATCATACACAGTACTTGAAAGGGAATTCTAATGTAATATGGTTTACCAATGGCTTCAGCATCAAAATAAACCAATCATTCAAACATCCCCCAAATAATCTTCTTTATCGTTCAAGCTTAAGCTCTTGAATTTTCAAATACTGAGGAGGACAGACAAATTCTATCATTCAAACAGGCCGAAATCATATACTGATATACCTTCAGAGTGGACGAATTGGGGCCTACAAGATGCTGTCTCCGTTTAACAAATCGCTCCTGCATAAGCCACACGACGCCAATAAGAATCTCACATGTAGGTATAAGTTCGACATGGTGCTAAGCAACACGTTTACCAAGCCTGATTCCAGGAAATAAAAACTAAGCAGGATCTACCAATAGTATTTCAAGCACGTCATGCAAGAATGAATCGTCATAGCAACTTCCCACTTTCATTCCTTAAAGAACCAACAAGTATCTGGAATCTTTCAACAACCAAATTACAGAAAACCAAAGGAAAGAAGTTCTTATTTTTCTTCCCCTTTGATCACAAGCCCGTTTAACACTGAAGCACGACAGTGGTTTATAACCATGAATGAATTCTCCCAAATTGACATGCACAGAGCCAATAAACCACAAGATCAAGCCATTGAACATTGAACAGAATAAATATGCATCCATGATCAATTGTTCAACCGAGATGTACTACTTAAGCAATACAAGCTGACATTCAAGCGCGCTTCTCTGGTTTATTCAAAGTCCAAAAAAGGCTGGGGAGAACTCAACAATTAAAAAAGAAAAGATCGACATTCTTCCTACAGTCATGCCGAAGAGGTAAATTTGCCAGTTATCAACATACTGGCACCTAGGAGGGAGGCCTTCTTTCAGATATTTGCCGCTTTGTTCGCGAAACAAAAGATACATCAGCATCACGCACCTTATTCCGGACCAAGTTGCCAATTTTGATAATATCACACTGCACCTCATCATCTAGTATCTTTATGGCCTGCGCGAATGGAAGATCCGTTTGACATAAGGGCTCAGAGGAATATCATCAGTTCGATTGCATACCGAGAAGGACGTCTTATGGAGCGAATGAAGAAGGGGACGACAACAAAAAAAAAAAAAAATTCCATACTTGAGGGGCGGGGACACTTCTAGAGAGGAGCTTGATGAGGTCTCTAGCTTTGATGATGATATAAGGGTCCCTCGTCTTCCTGGTAGTCGAGACCGCCATCGACCCTTCAACCTAACCACATCATAGGATTATCATGCGCGGTTGAAGCGGGAGAAGAAGGAATGAGGGAAGGGGAGGGGAGGGGGGACTCACGAGGTTGAGCTCGCAGGCGACGCCGTACTCTTTGAGGGCGGACTTGACGAGGGGCCAAGCTTCTTGGAGGTACTTCTCGCGGTACTGCGGGAACAGGGTGGAGAAGGAGCTGACCTCCAGCATGCCCCCCTCGTTCCACGACGGCTCGAACTTCTCGATCTTCCAGCGGTCGATGTTGGGGTCCTCGTCCCACGGCTTCGGCTTGTCGTGCTTCCCCTTCGTCTTCCCCTTCTTCGCCTGCTGCTGCTGCTCTCCCTCCTCCGCCGCCATTCTCACAGACGCAGAGACACGGCGCGACGGTCCAGAAGGGTCTGCACAGGGAGGAGGCGTTCCGGTCTTACGTCGACGGCCGCCGCGCGGGGATGCGCCTAAAAGGGTAGGGCTTGGCTTGGGCTTGGGCTTGGGCTTGGGCTTGGGCTTGGGCTTCACTGGCTCAAGAACGAAGCCCGTTCTCTAGACTCGCTAACCGTTGGGCCTACACTGCACGGCCCAGTCCGACACCCAGACTCCTTTCTTCCTCCTCCTCTCTTCTCCTTTCGATCAGCCGTCTCACTCCATCGTCTCACTTCACTGCAGAGCAAGAACCCTAGCTAGACCGGCGGAGTCTGCCGAGAGTCGTCGTCCGATCATCTCTCGGCCGCGGAGTTTCAATAATGGCGAGAAAGCGAAAGCAGGAGCCGACCCCGAGCGCTTACGCCGACGCGAGTCAACCGCCGAAGAGGCAGCAGCAACAACAGCTGATAAAGCAAGAGCAGCAGGAGGCTGCGGCCCGAGAACAGCACGCCGTTGAGTATGTAGAAGTAGA
The DNA here is from genome assembly GCA_014182575.1 of Eucalyptus decipiens. NCBI lineage: Eukaryota > Viridiplantae > Streptophyta > Magnoliopsida > Myrtales > Myrtaceae > Eucalyptus > Eucalyptus decipiens. The sequence continues at coordinate 16,086,471 of CM024614.1, read as the reverse complement.
AGTAGAAGAAGAAGTCGAAGAAGAAGTCGAGAAGAAGAAGAAGAAGAAGAAGAAGAAGAAGTTGAGGAAGAGGAAGAGGGGGAGGAAGAAGGGGAGGGGGAGGAGGAGGAGGAGGAGGAGGAGGAAGGGGAGGAGGAGGACAATCAGACCGCTAATGAAGACGACGACGACGACGAACCCATACAGAACCTTCTGGAACCATTCAGCAAGGACCAACTCATCTCTCTGCTCTTTGAAGCGGCAGCTCAGCATCGGGATGTGGCTGATCGAATCCGCCAGATGGCCGATGTGGATCCAGTGCACCGTAAGATATTCGTCCACGGGCTTGGATGGGACGCCACTGCGGAAACCCTAACCAACGCATTCAAACAATACGGTGAAATTGAGAACTGCAAGGCCGTCTGTGATAAGGTCTCCGGCAAATCGAAAGGATACGGTTTCATCCTTTTTAAATCGCGCCGCGGTGCGCGCAATGCCCTGAAGGAGCCCCAGAAGAAGATTGGGAATCGCATGACTGCGTGCCAGCTTGCGTCCATTGGCCCCGTGCCTACTCATGCGGGAGCGCAGTCAGCCCCTTTGCAGCCACCGCAGCAGCAGCAAGTGTCTGAGTATACGCAGAGGAAGATTTATGTGAGTAACGTTGGGTCAGACTTGAATCCGAAGAAGTTGACTGAATTCTTTGCAAAGTTTGGTGAGATTGAGGAAGGGCCATTGGGGCTCGACAAGTTGACAGGAAAGCCGAAAGGTTTTTGCTTGTTTGTGTATAAGACGGTTGAGAGTGCCAAGAAGGCTTTGGAAGAACCGCATAAGAGTTTCGAGGGTCATGTGTTACACTGCCAGAAAGCTGTTGATGGACCAAAACCTGGGAAGTCTCAGCATACGCAACATCAGAATGCAAACAACCAATCCCAAAGGAATGACAGTGCAGGGTTTGCAGGTGCAGCTGCTGCAGGACTTGGGCAATTGAACCCTGCTGGAATTGGGTTTGGCCAGGGAGCTACAGCTGCACAAGCATTGAACCCCGCACTCGGGCAGGCGCTTACTGCTTTGCTTGCAACTCAAGGTGCTGGATTGGGGCTAACAAACTTGTTGGGAACTCTAGGATCAGCCGCGGCTGTTAATCCAGCTGTGCCGCCTGCTGGTCATGGATTGCAGGCAGCCTATGGAAACCAGATGAACATTAGCCCTGGACTAATTGGAGGAGGATATGGAAGTCAAGCTGGATATGCAAACCAGCAAATGGGTCAAGGTGCAGGTAGTAGAGGGCATCATGCTGGACAGTTTAGTGGCAGTGGACCATATATGGGTGGTCATTAGACCCTGAGAGGTATGAATATGGGTTACTCTTTTCGATAGCCTTACATTTTTTGTTGAATTAATCATTTGAGCGATATAAAAGTCTAATTTTTTTGACAGTTTAGGAAGTGATAAGGTCTAATTTTAATGTTGCTTGATAACTTAAGTGAGTACAGAAAGGTAAATTTTAGTTTATTATAGGGTGCTAGGAGTGTGACAGATAGGCAGCCCATGTATGAAAAAAGCTTAATACCCCCAAAAAGGAGCTCATCACTATGTCTAGCAATGTGTTCACAATTAATAATTTTCCTATGACATAATGGAAAATTCTAAACCTGTCTAACTGCAATTTAACTAGTGCAAGACTGTTCCTGCTCAGAGTGTCTCGGTTCCCCCTTCCCTTCAAGCCCAAATGAGGAGAGAGACTGCAAAATCCTTCTCAAACAAATGGATCCGTGAACCCTGCCATGCCCAAATTTCATTGTTTAACAGAACCTTAAACCAGTTGAAGCAAAAATTGCTGTCCATATTTCCTTGCTCATTGCAGATTAAGCGACTTTTTAACTGCAATTGACCCCCCTCTGTAATATGGATAGGAATCTGCTCCCAAGCAGTCTCTTGCATCAAAAAGGAGACCTATGTGAAATAAGTGCATGCTTGCCACCTGAACCCTCAATTTCTTCCAAAATTTTGTAAAATAATTTCACAGAAAGGCTCTAGAAGTTTTATCGTTGGTTTCTTTTCAAATGTGGGTGAGAATGTTTTTTGGGATGTTCTTTGGGGGGTGGCGTGGGGGTTAGGTTGAAAGAGTTTAAGATAATTTTTGCCATTAACTTGCATCCAACATTCCATTCCCATCCTGGCAAAGTTTCCTTCATAAACCAGATATATTTGCTGAGAACTCTTAAAAAAATAGAGGAAAATTTTGCTTGGTAGATAAGCAGACCAGACATTAGGTGGCAACTTCATGATTCATGGCATATGTCTGATTGGATTGATTGGGAAAGGACAAAGCATTCCTATGAAATAAGCTATTTTAGAAATGCTCAGGAGCTCCTTCCTTACAAGTCTAGCTAGCCTCCATGTTCAGTCCTCTAGGGACTATTCATGATTTAAATTCAGCATGTAAATAGCGATCTTCTATTGGTTAGTTTGATTGATAAAAGGTGCATCTTTCCTTTTAACTAAGGATAAAGTCCATACTATTGGTCATCGCTGTTGTCTTTTCTGACTTCTATAAGGTTATTTGTTAAGAGTGTTTCATTCACGACATACTTCACATATATTCACTTTTTTTTTCCTAGTACTGTTAATTTTTGCCTCACATCTTTTGTTAAATAAGGTTGAGCTAGAATGGTAGAATTGGTTTATATGATATGGTATGGCTGCTTTATGCTTACTGTGCTCAGTTTTTTTTTTTTCTCTTGAGGTTTTCTTTGAAAGATTACTGTCAGTTTGGTTGAGAAACAAGCTATAGCAATCATTTTAAGAATGGTATAGCTGATATCAATATTGTTTCCTATGCTGATATCCTCTTGAATGACTACTTTAGAGTGGTTGTGCCCATTTGTTCCATCAGTGCACACCTTATATGGTTTTTTCTTCTTCTTTTTTCTCATTTGTGGATTCTGCTTTGTTGTAACTGCTGATTGGCAGCTTTTCTGCAAGCCATCAGTATCGGCTGGACAGGAAGTAGCTATGCCAGTTCAATCTTTTTTATTTTGTCCTACTTTGAATGCAGATTAAAGTTATCTATTGAAGCTATTCGTTTATAAGTTAATTTTCTCCGGAGAATAATCTATTATATCAATTTTAGTTTTGGTTAACTTTTTGTTCAAGGGCAAGTCAGATAGACTGCTATAAGAATAAGTCAAAAATAAAAGCTCAATGGAGATAAATTTCTCGTCAAATCAGTAAGATGATGATCTCTTGGAGTGTAAAACATCATTCATGCGCTATTGCAGCCATCGAGTGTAAATGGTTGTTTCCACCTTAGTAATTGGTGTGCGATCAGAATGTATTCAACTTTACTTATTAAAAAATCTTAGAGCAATCAAATATAAAACCTTTGGCAATATTATTGTTGCAAATTTTGTGTAATTCATAGTTGTTAATTTGAAAGGATTTTGAGTCTGCTCTTCTGGATACAACCTTAGAGTTTGTCTTTCATTAAATACCGATTGGAAGGGGTTCAGCAAGTGGTCTAGTTGGGCTCTTTTGGATTAAATCTTAGAGTTTGTCTCCGTTAAATACTGATTGGAATGGGATTCATAAATGATTATTTCTATTGGAATTTTGGTCTGTATAACTTTTAAAATATTGTTTAGTGACTTTTCTGTGCTTTCATATCGTGTTGTATAATGTGATGTTATAGATCTTAGGTCAGTGGTCTGAATAAGAAAAAGAAATGGTTTATTATGCATCATGTCTTGGCTGAGAAACTTGTAGAGAATATTTCACATCACTAGGATGAAAAAATGGCCAGGGGAAGGGTTTTACTCTTATTTTCTTTTTGATTTTGCATAAATGGTATGCTTTCGTATTTTCTGTTGGTATTTTGCCAGAAGCTGAGGCTTATTCAGCTGTTTTCTCAACATGGTAACAAGCTGTCTTTTCAGAGACATTCGGAATTAATTTGAATTTAATTTCAAAGTAGCAGAAAATTCAAGTGAGTTGCACAGATAACTAGCATTCAAACACTTCACTTTGTTGACAGACAATTTCACTACCATTTGCTGCTGTTGCAACATTCTTTTGAAACGATATCAGATTCTGAAATACTTTTAGCAGTGTAAAAGTTTTTATCGTGTTTTACTGATTCATTTTGCAGATCCAACAAAGGTGCATCAGTCTTTTAGTACTGCCTTGGTGATTATTCTGAAGTTTCAAGGGCTCATGCAATCGCCATATTTCTGCTTATGATGAGATTGTTTATCAAAGCTACCAAGACTAGAGTATTTAAAATGTCAAATGGAGCTTCCGATTTTATGTACTTGTTTTTACATAATCTTTGCCATTGTGCTTCTTCTAAAACGCCCAGTGTTTTGAACTTTTTATATGATTTTAGTAAAAATTATGTAGTAAATTCCCAAATTTTTTTTCTGTGTTTGCGGTGTCTTCAAACTGTCCTTCCTATGGATATTATAGGACCTGCATTAATTCTCTCTGATTTGGTTTTCCTCTAAACCTAAGCTTGGAGTCTATTTTCGTAACTTTGCTGATGTTCCCAAATGACGAATCTTTTGCTTAAAGGAGGGTGGCTAGTTCTGATTGTCCTGGGGTGGTCTGATATAAATGATATTATCTTTTCTGATGTAGAATCTTCTAACTTAGTTCCAATGTGGCTGGCCATTACCTAAAGCTGAACCTTTCACACCCAGAAAAGTGCTGGATAGTCATGTTATAAAATGTGCTGGGATTTCTATTGATGATATGATCCTCAACGAGAATCTGTTTCATGGCAAAGTGTCATGCTAGTGGCAGTTAATGTTTTGCTACCAGCTGGGCTAACAGTTAAATTCATGTTCCTTTTCTGTTTACAGTGTGATCAATTTGCTGTTCTATTATTTAGATTTTCTCTTTTTTTCTCCCTTGTGCCAGTGTGTTTTGTAGAATTAGAGTGTATTATACTTGATGCTTGGATCTGATGTTATCTAATGGGTTATAAGTATGGACTGTGATCATGTTTCTGCAAGAAGCTGTTCTCGTCATCTTCGTCTCGTGGACTGTTATTCCTTTGTCATACCTGCTGTATGTGGGTTTCTCAGAAGCAATAATCTAGTGGAGAAAAATTGAAGATATCTACTATCGGGTCCATGAACTCAAAAGAGGTCATGGCGGGAATTGAGTTCCCATTTTTGGAAATTGAATATGTTCGGAAGTTGAACTCTCATGCCTATGATTTTTTTTTTTTTTTGGCATGTGTGTAAGCTGTAATCCGCAATCTATGGATATGCTGTGAAAACTTCTGCAATGGAAGATTGTGTTAAAATGTTGATGGACTCCTCTCTATAGAAGGATTTAGGTAGATGATTGAATTTATTTGAACCTCAAACGTTCGTGTGCAATTATTAAAATGTCTTAGCTGGTTATCCTTGGAGGATGGCCAGAAAGACTTGGAATAAATTGAAAAATGGCCAGAAACAATCAAAGCCTGAAAAGATAGGGCCCCTGACGAAGTTGTCTTAATTCAACATCCCTGAGAACTGTGTTATGTTAAGTGCCAATGACAAAATGCGAACGAAGGGGAGCAAATGATAGTTGTCGTTTTTGTCCATTTTCATTTTTAGTTCGTGTCATGAATTATTATCGTTCCTAGTTCTTATTTCTTCTTTTTGTTTACTTTGTCTTGGTTGAGAATAAAAGTATAAGAGAAGCTGCTTTCGCGCATTTAGCGGTTCAACCAAAAAGTTTGTTAATATGCGCTCCTGTGATCCCCACGAGTTTAAGGGCAGGAACTCGCCACTGCTTAATCTACTTATGTTAACAGTATTTGTGACCAGGGGCTTTTGTGCCTATCCAACATAACAATCTCATTTCTATGTAAATGAAAAACGCGAGATGGATATTGCTCCTGGATTCCGGAAAGGACAAGGATGCGAGGGCAGTGCTACCAAAGCTGAGTATATGGATCTCTGCCCTGGCTGAGGTATGTTGCTGAGCTAATAGTAGCTTGAGGCATTGTATGGACCATTAAGAAAGGCAGTCTATGTTAGAAGGGATGAATTTCTTTAAAATAAGTTTGAGTCTTGTCTGAACATCACAGGATGGTCGGATGGCCCCGTCCTCAGCAGGTGCGGTGGTGGGGGAAACATCTTAATTGGATAGTCTCCAGAATAAGTATGACGATTCCGGTGTAATGTCCTTTTCGGCGCAAATGATCGGAGTTTAGCGGTGAAATGTGCATTTCAATGTGCATGCTTCAATCTGTTCAGCCCAATATTTGTGCATGATCATTAGTGTATGATTGAGGGAGGCTTTATCGAGCCAGGGGCATTATGGGACACGACTGAATTGTGGCCCATTACATCCTAGTGTTATAATTCTCTAAAATCTTATGTACAGTATCGATACTATTTCATCAAGAAAAGTGTTATTCGTACATTTTATGAATTATATAATTTTTTTTTTACTTTCTTTAAATTCATATGTATTAAATAACATTAAGGAACGTATACTTTACTCAAAGAACAGCGTATATTTTTTCCTGCTTCCCCGGTATCTCTCTCTGGCCCTTAATTTTTGGGTTGCATTTTGAATCAGTCGGGTAATCCAGTATCTGTTGCAAAAAGGGCATCTTCAAAATATCAGTCAAAATCCATGAAAAATTCAAAATTAAGACAATGAGTAGATTATGTATGAGCGACGAAGAAAAGAAGATTACTGGATAAATACACATGTGAGGATCACGCAGCAAACAACGTCGCTTAACACTTGGTGGATGTTCAATTCAAGGAGCTTTTCATTCAGATATTTGGTGATAAGACCATGTGTGTTTGCGCACAATGGATTTGGCCAGGTTGGTGGTACCAAAGAGACTTTAAGTCATCTGGATCAAATTGCGTTTAACGAGATGACATTGGCACGTGTAGAAGTTTTCTACGGAACCGATACTATTCAGCTTTAAAGATGCGTCATATGCACAAAAAAGAAGAATCAGGAAAGTGGAAGGAAAGGACATGGGGCAAAGCAAAAGGCGTTCCCCAATATGCATTTATCCGGTCCACTCCGATAAACCGATCTCCTGTCGGTGTCTGGTTCGATTTCAAGTTCGGTCACGAACTTTTTCACTGTTCCAGATGCAAAACTTTCAAAAAGCGAATAGGGAAAAGAGAACAAGACTCCAGCACAGTGATTTCATCTTTTTCGCTGTTGACACCGACAGGGATTTAAACTCCCCTTCAGTTTTTTGTTTTTTTTTTCATGGTATCGCTTTAAAAAGTTCGAAAAAATAAGCGCAGAGCATGCTTAAAGTCGCAATCCGGTCTCACCGCAATCTATTATTTACCTCTCCACCTAGAAGATCCACTCCCATAAAAGAATTGCACTGTAACGTGTCCCCACCACACCAAACGACATGAATGACTTTAATGCACTTGCTTTTTCAGTGATGCCTAGGCTACACAACAAGTCATTGCAAGCACAATAACACTTCATGGTCCACTTTTTGACAGGGAGAGAGGGAGAGAGGGAGAGAGAGAGAGAGAAAGAGATTTTGCTCCTTTCACTTCACCCAAACCCAAAATGGGGGAGGTTGGGCAGGGACCCAGTGGATGGATGAGTGAGACATGATAGTACAAGCACATGAATCTTGAGTTAGTGGTTGAAGCTGATGTCCACACCAACACACTCTCTAGAAAAACCTTGAAAGCCATAAAAAAGAAAGAGCTTTAACAGCAGATCTACTCTTTTGTGAAGTCTCTTTCCGGTGACTTTGCTAACTCGCTTTTTTAGAAAGATATTATCAAATTGGCGCAGTGGGAGGTTCTAGTTTCAAATATGCAATGGATAATGTTCTTATCTTTGGCCTCACTCCACTCACGTCCCACGCCAAAACATGTATCCCCCACCCAAGGCTTGGTAAAAAGCATACTCATGGCAGGCCTTTGAAATTCCCGCAATAAAGCAAAGTCTCAATGCGAAAGATAATGATATCGATCGATTCCTTCTATGTGCATTCCTCAAATATGCTCTCTCTCTCTCTCTCTCTCCCTTGACCCACCCACATTGCCCTTTACATTGAAAAATACAAATAGTCACAGTCCTTCCATTATCCCACCTCCATCAAGTAGGAAACGAATAACCCACAAAAGCTCTCGTGGGGAATCTTTTGTTGTCGATTTTTTCCTTAGCTCTTTGTATTTTCCCTTGTTTTGTTTTTTTTTTTTCCACCCCTCGAAGCATGCATAAATTTAAAAGCTCGATATCATGAGATTGACCCATCGATCGTCTTTTGGGCCCGGGTGCTTTGAGGGCGGCCGAGGAAATTCCCAATCGGAAAAGTCTAAAATCCTAATTAAGGCGCTCGCTGTGGTGGTCCAATCAGGGGTGCAATGATGACTTTTGGAATGGGGACATGGCGTGTGTGGCTATCCAGTGCAAAAACTTAAAAACAAGGAAGAAAGGGAAGAGTGGATCAGCAGAGGACAATGAAAGCGACACTCTCAATTATGAAATGATGGACTGATGGCAAAAGAGGGGTAGCCCCCACATCTCGCAATCATCTCCCTGCCTCATTTGATAGCTTTCCCATTTATAAATGTTGTTGTACCGTCCCTCGCTTGGCCTTCCCTCTTTTAAACACGCACACAAGCCCGCACGACGCAACAAAACCAAAGAAAACGTAGAAAGAGAAAAAGAAAGAAAGAATACGAATATTAATGTGTGCGTTGATATCAGAAGAAGGTGGACAGCTTAGGCGGACAGCCATCTCCATCGCCCACTTGTCTTCCCTTTCGCACCAGAAGCAAAAGGGCACATCTCGTCTCCAAAAGCATGCACGTCGCTTTCCTCTTTGGCAAAATCAGCTTTTTCCTCTCGAATTTTGTCATTGTCCTCGACGTCTGCGTTATAGGAGGTTGGCATGGCTCGGCAGCCTTGGTGTATGCGTGACGGTCAAGTCGGAGCAGGCCCTACTCACATTCAAACGTCCTTTTATTGCAAGGCACTCATTTTGATGTGCCCTCTTTTTTTTCTTTCTTTTTTTTTCTTTTTCACTCATTTTTCTCTCCGTCGTCAAAGGAAAGTTCCCCCTCTTCCCATCTTTCTCCAACTCCCCAGTCCCCCCCGACTCTTGCTTTTCCCCTCCTCAGAAGTTTTGGCTTTGACATTTAATAAGGATATTTGGGGGATTTCCATGTCTCTGCGTCAAGCAAGGTTTAAGCAAAACTCGATCACACTGGGAGAATCGAGAAGCCGTTTTCTCAAGCCTTCAAACTGCTAAATTCCGGAACAAACTGTGGCTCTAGAATACGTGCACGTCTTTGCTAGTAATACCATAATTGTTAAATTAAATAAAGAAGGTCCGTCCCAGTGAGCCAGACAGGAACTGATTATGGAAAACTAATACGCATGTAATAACGACGGCAAGTCGGCAACCGAGTTGGGATTACGCTAAACATCTTTTATCATGCCTACTTAGTCAAAGGGGCTTGAGATGGGGCCTCTTTGTCTTTATTTCGGGATTAGCGATACTTTAATTATAATTCGGTGATTTTGGTAAGAGTGCTTTTAAAAAAATGGTTGATGATCCCAACGTGCTATATGCCCAAGATGTGACCCACCCCCACCCCCAACCCCATCAAGACAAATACAAAAAATTATATAGTTGTCATCGAAAGCGCCAAATCATGTTCCCCAAGATACCGTTTCTTTTCATGCAACCGGCATTAGAATAGGGATTCCATGGTGAGGGCTCAGCAAACATAGCACTGACACATTTACACTTGAAATATGTTCGGCTAAGTACTATCTAATCGTAGAGCGAGGTTCTTCCCTTGATGTGATCTGCAATCCGATTGAATTCCCTCTTCTTTATACGAACTTAGTCAAACTCGACCCAATTTATGTTCGAGTCAAACTTAATGATGACAAAGGACAAAAAATAAAAATAAAAAAAGAAGAAGAAGAGGGAATCATTAACATGAACACTCAGAGCTGATATTTCAAGCACAAAAAAAGGGGGGTAGGTTGGTTGGTCTCGTTAGGTCCACGAAACGTATGATGAAACGATAGCATCAAATGCCAAAGCCAAAGTACATCAGGGAATTGCCAAAAGGTAGATCTAATAATTTACTATCATTATAACAAAGAAAAAGAAAGGAAAAGAAAGATGAAAATGGAGGATGAAGTGGCAAGAGTTGATATGATATGATATGATATGGTAGTGTCATGAGATGTTACATGTACAAAGTATGGAAGCAAATGACAAAACACAAGAGGGAAACGCACTCGATCGATGTTTCGCCCAATGCGGGCGGGGCCATCATTTCGTTCACCTCCCATTTGAATACCAAAAAGAATCCTTTTTCGGACCGCCCCGTGGCAAATTCGGACAACAAAGACAAAAGCAGAATCGTCCAATCAAGCCCCATCGATTGCTCCCATTTCTTATCATTTCTCCGCATCGTAGGATTAGGAATTGCATCATCATTTCCTTCATTTTTCTTTTCGTGATATCTTTTTCTCACCCCCGGAAGAAATTGCGGAGCATCATTGCATGTGGCAGATTTGCCGATTGACGATGCACGCAAAAGGACAGGCCATTCCCCATGTGAATCCTATACATCTCTCTACCTACCGAATAACCTATAGTGAAGGCTTCCAGACCCCGTAATTTTATAATTCATGTAACCCCAAACGAGATTGATTTCGTGGGCCTGTGCTGACAAAAGGAAAAAAAATACGAATTTACTCGCGAGATCTGACATGGATTCAACCAAACACAAATAATTAAGCCAATTTCTAGTCGCATTGATTATTTAATGCAATAGTTTAGTAACGTCCGCATTTATGCATGCGACATGAAAAGGAACGTGCATCGATAAGTACGTAGATACTATAAAAGAGGCGTTCCATCTCAAAAAAAAAACAAGCAATAAATTCATGGGTTCTTCACATCATCGCCAACAAAGCATGTGCTATTGTAAGAATAAATAATCGTACCATGTGATGGGTTTGACGACGACTGTACGCGACATGCAATCAGAGCGCTTAATTACAAAGAACAACCCATGAATCGATTCCGTCGCGCTAGGTGAAGTACCTAACTACGAAATCGAAATACGCAAATACGAGTTCGAAAAGAGGGGAGGGGGAGAGGGAGAGGGAGTGACACAATTATTAGCATCTTTAATGAATGAAAAGGGAGGAAACGAGGGGAGGAGGGGGCGGGACATATGGGTGGATGCGTATGGAGCCCCGCCATTATTGATGATCTCTCCTAGTCAAAATAAATAAATATATAAAAAGCAGGCGACACACACCCCCCCAACCCCATCAAATCATCCAATGGCGTCCATCCATCGTGATTTCCGACTGCCATTTTTTGCCCCGAAATCAGATAATGAGAACAAAAGAAGGGAGAAAGGGAAAGGAGGGAAAAGGAGAAGGTGGAGAGCAGAGCACATCGAAAAGATCGCAACTAAGTTAACTTTGAGAAACACCCCCCCACCATAACCAAAAAGGGGGATCCTCTTTCCCCCCTTCCCTGACTTTTTCCCCGTTTGGATTCCTAGGCCCCTTCTAGCACCCTCTCCTTTTTTCATTTTTAAAATTTTTAATTTGGGGGTGTTTATGTCGAGTAATTATAATACCCATGAAGTCCAATGAACAATAAAAGAGCTTCTACTTTTCTAGGCATTGTTTTTCTTTAATAAAGTCCCAGTCGGTTCAGATGAACATCAGCATATTATTTGCCTCCCCTGATGATCTTCCCTCCCCCGGTCGATTAAAGTAAAACTAAAGTTGAAGGAGAGGGGTCATTATTGTCGCTGTCTAAAGTGGGGCCCCCGCGGTTCGCGATAGGCGATGCGCATATCGATAGCACTACCTTAATCTCGTCAATCAAAGACAGCAACAACAACGACAGCTCTTAATAAAAAGATGACGATGAAAAAAGAGGACGGAAAGAAACTGGGGGGGTTGGAATCAGATTCACGTGTTGCAGAGAGCATGCCGGGTCGTAAAGGAACAGATGGTCCTGATCCGGTGGGGTCCACCCCCCCCTCCCCTCCCCTTCAAAAATAAAATTTAATAGAATCCGTTGAATAGTCCAACTTATTATTTTATATTATTATTGATTTCCACCCCCTCCTCCCCTGTGCGTGTTGTCGCTGTTGGCCAACACTAACCATCAATGCCATCCCTTGGGGCCCGTCGTTGAATTTCGCATTTTACCACACAGGAGAGAGAAAAAGGAAAGGGAGAATTCAATGCTTACTTGCGAAACCGCACGATGCATCTGCCCCCGGAAAAAAAACCCCATCGAATCGGTCCGCACATACACACAAACCCAAAAAATAAAAATAAAAATAAATATGGGATGGGATTTGCACACGACCAGTCCCTATCCAAAAAGACGATTTTTTTTTTTTTTTTTTCATTTTTTTGGGGGGTTGCCGTGGGAGCTGATTCCGATGTTGGGGGGGGGATAATGAATAAAAATCAGCTTTGGGAATTGTCCCACTCCCCCTTTAACCAATTCCCTTCCTTTCTCCACATCTCATCAACCCCTCCACCCACGGGCCCTACTCCCTCCCTACGCACACGCCAATCAAAAATAATATTTAATAATATATAAACGTACACGTCCACTTCACCAAATTCAATGGCAATTAAACTTCCTTGGAGTTGGACGGACAACAGAGCGACGTAGCTTCCCTCTCTCCCTCTCTCTCACAAAATTAGCGCATTCATCTTTTCCTCTTTTTTAATTGAATTTCGAAGTGGGTCCTTCCCGTTCCATCCCATTTGATGGTTGGCATCAATGATTTGTCTTGTTCTCATGTGTCCCGATTCGCTTTTTCAAAATGATCCTCTGATGATTAACCTAAAGCCGATTCAATAGTGTGAGGAGAACATCTTTTATTTGTGGAATGAGGTCATATCATTCAATCAACCACCCCCCTCTTCGTCTCTACTCACGAGGAAGGTGCGTCGGCTTTTTCTTTAGTCCTCACCCATCGTCATGCCTCGAATCTTATGCACGCACTCGATAGGAAAATCCTTCTCCAAGTGTTGAAATCGGAATTAGGTGAAACGTCAGATTGATAAATCCTATCCAAATGTCAACGTAATCCTCATGTTTCACCAAGAAGCTAAGAGCCAAATGACTTGATCAAACACAAATGTCGTCGTCATATATGGCTCCGATTCCACGTCACATCATACGCGCAATACCATAATAGAATTACAAGGAAGCCTACGGTGTCATCGCCATCCCTATGTATTTGAATGTGATCAGGCCTAGTTTGGCATCAAATGACTGCCCATTTAGCGCAACAAGAAAATGACTCGACCCAACCGAAACGTGCGAGTCGCCTAATAACACAAGAGTTAGGAAAATAGCAAACAAGATTAGGCGGGCTACAAGTCGATAGGACGTGGCCAATTGCGTCTTTGTCAACATATGGTAAAACCCCCCAAAAAGGGGCATGGAATCCAGGCTAGAAAGTGACAATAACTTCAGGGCAAAGGCAATGATAATAATAATAATAATAATAATAATAATAATAATAATAATAATGAGAGGGGGAAATTGGAATCGGAATCGGAATCGGATGGGGACGAAGAGATTGACGGTGGGGGGACCATCAAACGACACAGAGACAGTCCCCGGAATTAGCACGACCCTCGCTGTCCTCTCCATCCGCTTGTCTTTACTGGCTATCCAAAACAACCTCCCCCTTCCTCCACAATCAACTATGGCCCCACGCTTCGGCCACGACGTCGACGCCCACATCGGACATCAAACATTGATTGAATTCTAATGGGAAAGAGAAAAAGTTACTAATTTTTAGACATTTTCAACGGATACGAAGTCTCGTGCTCTCTTCTGTTTTTGGCCCCCCACTCATAGGAAAAAGGCGTGGGGGGACGGCAACAAATGCTCGTGCCTCTCTCACCTTCCATTATCATCCCCAAAAAAAAAAAAAAAAAATGAAATGGAAAAAGATAGAGATAGAGATAGAGATAGAGAAAGAAGAGGTGATTGGGGTTTTTATGCAATGAGAGCGACAGGGGAGACAAAACAACAACGTGATTAGGACGACCCTCGTTCGACCAAAACCACTCCCCTCACCTGGTCCACCTCGCAACTCCCAACTCACCACTCTTAATCCTTTTACACAGATTAAGATAAAAATATCACGGGGTTTCAAGATTTGCCCCCCTCTTTTTAATAATACATCCCCCCCACCCGATTATTATCATCATCATTTCCTTTTTACTTAATTCATACATGGAAGTGAATCTTCCCTCAAATCTAATCCACCCAATAAAGGCTGACGTGGTTGCGTAAAGAAATGACAAATGATGGTTGTGGGGACAGTAACCCCATTCACCTTTTCTATTTTGTCTGCTTATTTTAATTTTCGTTCGATGCAAATTTGTTTATATATAATAAAAGGCGGGATCAGTGCTGCTTTTGATTTTTACAGAGGGGTTACGGGGATATTTAACCGGATGATGATGATGATGGTGGTGGTGGCGGTGGCCGTGGGAAGGGGGGGCAAACTGCACGAGAAACAGCGACATTTGCGCGCGTCGGACGCGTCACCCTTTCGGGGGCCCCCCTCCCCTTCCTCCCCTCGCTCCTCACACCCGTCGCTTTCGCCCCGTCCCCACCCCCGTTGACCCATTCTCTCGACCGGGGCGCGTAACCGTCACCGCTCCCCCCGCCCGCACACTTCCAAACTGGCATCCCACGATCTTCTCTGTCCGATAGACCCGCCTCCGGGACCCATCTCTCTCTCTCTCTCTTCCCTCCCCCCCAACAAACAGACGGGGGCCCAAAAACATAACCATTTCTAACATGGGCATCATCATCATCTCCCAACACCACCCACTAAATATGGGTCGTACGTTTTGCCAATCGCTCCAACGGGTCGTACGTCGCCAGACATATCCCACCATCTCGTTCACGCCACTCATTTCACTGGCAAACGCACGGGATCGTCCCCGTCCCCTCCCCTCGAAGGAATCGACTATTGAGTAATGACACGGACATTGCAGAACGAAAAGCTCAACTCACCCCCAAGCAACCACCGAGTTGGAGAATCGAAAGGGACGAGAAATATCTGCCAAAGAATTAATCAAATCACGAGACCCACCAGAACCATATAAAAAAAATTAAAAAAGATTTATGATCCCCGAGAGATTTCTATCTAACTCCTGGAAATATATCTTCAGTTTTTTTTCCCTGGCTTTTTTCGAAGAAAAAAGAAAAGTAAAAAAGAAAAAGAAAAAATGATCTAGGATAGATTAACATGGACGCTGCCGGACTTGGGAGAGTTACAGAGGGGACAATTATGGAGGGAAGAAGACCCGCACGCCGCGCACAAGCAGAGGTGCCTGCAGGGCAACAGCAGCACGCTCGCCTCCTCCTTCCCGCACTTCCGGCACCACGTCGTCATCGCCCGCCCTCTCCTCTTATCCTCCTCCGCCTCCCCCGCCGCCGCCCGCCTCCCGCTCTCCTCCTCCTCCTCCTCGCCTTCGCAATTGCTCCCGCAGCACGAGGCGGCGTCGTCGGCCTCCTCCTCCAGGGAGGCCCCGCCGCGGGGGCGGTCGTCCCTGCTGACCTGCGCCAGGACCTGCTCGAGGTTGGTGCGGAGGGCGTTGGCGGTGGCCTCGTTGGCCTGGGCGAGGTCCCTCCATATCTGGTTCTCCACGCACAGCGACTTCACCCGCTCCTCTAGCGCCCAGTTGAGCTTCCCGATCTTCTGGATCTCCTCCTCCTTGGCCCTCAGCCTCTTCGCCACCTCCTCCTCTATCCTCCCCACTATCCTCCTCGCCTGCCTTTTCCTCCTCTCCTCGACCTCCATCCTCACCTTCTCCATCTGTAATCAATCCGCGAATTAGCATTACAAAAAAATGAACCTCCGTCCGTTGTAATCAACCGACAAATATATATATGTATGTATATATAATAGCGCGCAGGGGACGCCCGTGCTTACATGGTGAGAAATGAGGCGATCGATGTCCAATTGCTGCTGTTGCATCTGCAGGGACAAGTCTTCCCCGAGAAAAGAGAAGCAAGTGCGAGACTTGTGGTCAGGAGACGGCGTCCCGTAGGAGAGAACGGGATTGATGGAGTCCCTGCCTCGCTTCCTCGATACCGCCGGTAGGTTGTAAGAGAGGCCGCTGTCGGACGGTTTCATAACGGCCTTGGGCGGGAGGGAATCGCTGAGGAGAGACCCGTGAGGTTGCAGGAAGGGCAGGGAGTCGGTGACCGTGGTGGTTCCCGACAGCGGCAGCCCGCAACCCAAATGGGCGGCGTTGTAAGCGTCCGGGATGATGGCGTCGACCGGGTTCATGAGCTCTCTGTTTCCGAGAAAGTGATGGAGGGCGAGGAGATTGAGATGGGCAGAGCTAGCATCGACAGCCATCAGAAATCAAAGGGAGCGGTTTTGGGCAGGCTCTCGTGCTTCTTTGCTGTGATGAGATGGAAGCGTGGTTGTGTCTTGTGAGAAGAGGAGGGTGGGCTTAAAAGAGAAGGACGAGACGAGGAGGATATGGACAAACAAGGCATGCATATGCACAGAGAGAGAGAGAGGGGGGGACAAAAGAAAACACGAAACCAACGCACTCGATTCTCTTCGTTTACCGACGCAAAGTGGAATAAATACAAGTGAGGAGAGAGAGAGAGGAAGAGAGGGGGGGTTTTTTGTGTTGGTAAAAGGAGTTTTGTCCATAAGCGCGATTCGGTTGCCAGAAACGCCCTTGTTTTCCTCGACTCTATTATGGCGTTTGGAGATCCGGTCGTAGCCGTAATTCCAGCGACATTACAGGGGCGTTTCTTATTCCCCTCCCCCTTTCTATCGTAGTGGACGCAAAAAACGTTTTCCTTTCTCTTTCATTTTATTTTTCTTTTTCTTTTCATTTGATAGAGACAGAGACAGAGACAGAGAGAGAGAGAAAGAAAAAACGCATTGGGAAGGATGGGGGTAAAGATTTTTCATTTTTTTTTTTTGCGATAACCGACAGAGGGAGCATCGGCCACGTATGACCTGCCGACGGGACGACTGCATGAGCCCGCCACGTCGGCTCCTCAAAGCCCCCTCTCTCTCTCTCTCTCTCTCTCTCTCTCGAGATCTTCTCTCCCTTCCCACGCTCCGTACAGGAAAACGAGAACGGGCGTGGGCCCGACGAAAGCACGTGCGGACAGGCCCTCCGGCTAAGAACCCGACAAGGCCAGAGGGTGACTCCCTCGGCCACGTGCGGGGCGCCACCGTGGCCCCCTGCCTTGCAGAGCGGCAAATCCCCCAACCGAAATGGTGGAATAATTAAAATATATTAATTTAAAGAGAGGAGAAAAAAAGGGAGGGGGCCGTTGAGAGAGTACGGTGTGGCCGGGGGGGTGTGTGTGTGTTGGGGTTTTGGCGGTATGCGGCTGTGCGGTTGAAGCGGGGAACCTCGACCCCTCATGCAAATCGCATTGGGAAGCGTTAACCTCTCCGGTGAATCCGCCACGTGGGCGCCCTGCTCATGGTACGGATCTCTCTCTCTCTCTCTCTCCTCGATCGGGGGGGTTTGTAACTTTGGTAGCTGTTACCTTTGCCAGCGCTACAGAATCGGCCATCGGGTTTTCCGGTGGATTCGATCCCAGCCGTTCAAAGTTGCCATGAAATCTCTGACGCGATGATGATGCGATGCGATGCGCCTTTGTTTCTGTTTTTGTTCGGTTCGTGGGACAGTCTTTCTCTCTCTTTTTTTTCCTTTCTTTTTTTTGTTTAACTTTTCTTAAAAATAGCCCCCCCACACACACACACACACATTGTCGGGGACCCACCTCGGCTTGTCTGGTTCGGCAGTCGCATGATCCTTGTTTTGACTGCGAGTGTCGTACACGTGTATCTCCCTCATGCGCATTCAGTTTCTGGTTAAATTATATTAATTGATATTGTACATAAGGGGACCGTTGAGAAAGGAAGTCTCTACCTCACCTGACGAAAGGTGGCGTGCAATTATGATCGCGATGCTTCTCCCTCGGACGTTTATATTATCTTAAAGCGTGTAATCACGAAATTATAGGCGTAGCCTCGGCCGATGAAAAAGGAAAAACTTGAATTTCGAAGTGCATCTCATTTTCCGCTCGTGCTATGCTCAAGACTCCCGCGTATATTGCTTGTTATTTATTTTTTTGGTGCGGATCGCATGGTCATCTGTTTTTTCAGATGGCGAGTGTCGTAAATAGCAATTATTGAAACGAGTTGTCCGAAACGAAGGCGTTACGTTTTCATGAAACTGCATTTAGAGAAATGATGTTGTGCAATGGCTGGTGAATGGGGTGTATGGTGGGATACTCGCTTTTTCCATCATTTGCATTAGAAATATCGAACTCTTTTTCACCCAAATTAAAAAAAAAAAGGAAAGAAATAAAAAAGCGCATCATTTCTCGACATAGGTTATACATATAGCAATTACCCCACGCGGCACTTGATCTTGTGTTTATTAATATGTCTTCATTGTAAGGATGGCTAACGTTCTAACAAATTTAAACTAATTAGGTTTTTTTTTTTTTTTTGCGAAAAAATATTCTTTGGATACACTTTTTTTTTTTTTTTCATTTTTCAGCATTTAAATCATTTAGAAAAATGAGTTAACAAAAAACCTATACTTAAATTTCAAAAAAAAATATTTTCTCTACAAAAAAATAAGAAATTGTTTTCTAAAATACAACTAATTATCGATGCTTGAATTAGAAATTTGATGTTTGGGCATGGAAATGCAAATGCTCATTCCTAGCTCCTTGTCATTTAGAATCATGTCGCCAACCTCAAGCCCTGAACATTGGTACATGTGCCTGAGTCCCCTCGCCTAGAACCAAGTCTCGGTGCTTATGCTCAAGCACATCAAGGCCTAGCTCAATGCCTCGGCACCAGGACCAAGTCCACATAGCCCAGCGCAGGACCCCAATACCTGTGCCCAAATCCCCTACGCCTACGCCCGGGCCCATAAAGGCAATGCTTGGATCCTTAGTGCCGTGCACAAATAGTCTGCGCCTGAGCTCGAGTCCATTGAGTCTAAGGCCAAGGACCCCAATGCTCATTCCCAGTTCCATTGTGGTCAACCTAGGAATCCCAATGCCCATTTTTAAGTATTTGATTTCGTGTCAAAGTCCATTGAGGCCGAGCCTAGGACCCGCTGGCCAACCTCGGGTCCATAGAGGCAAAGGCCTAATGCGTCGAGGTTAGGCTTAGGACCTTAATGCTCATGCATGGGTCCCTCACGCCCGAGCTCGAGTCTAGCCGGGTCGACATCTGAGACTCGAGACCCTATTGGGATTGCCCAAGTCCATTGAGGCTAAGCTTGGAACTTGGTGCCTAGACCTAGGTCTCTAGCACCCAGACTTGGGTCCATTGAGGCTAAGCTCGGGACTTTGTTACTAGTGCCCAAGTCCCCCCCTTTAATGCCAATGCCTATATCTCTTGTAGCCAAGTTTGTCGAGGTCGAAGTTTAGGACCCTAATGCTCGTGCTTAGGTCCGTTGAGGCTAGGCCAATGACACCAATTTCGGTACCTAGGCTTGGGTCCATCGATGTTGGGTTTGTGTCCTAGTCACCAAGGGTCGCAGGCTCGATCTCAATTGGCTAGAGCCTAGTCACTGAGGGCTTGGGCCTATTTGTCGGGACCTGAGCATAGGAGCTAATGTCACTAAGCTAGCCTCAATGGATTAGGGCTTGAGCATCGAGGACCCAAGCCCAAGATCCAAGGACTCAAGCCACTGGGGTTATGTGCTCGACCCTTATGGACCTAGGCCGAGTGTCGAGGATCTGAGCACAGGTGCTAGGACCTTAGGCTCAGCCTTTGTGGACCCAGGTTGGGGCGCCAAGAAGTTGTGCACAAATACCAACTTCTTGGTTTCGGCTTCCATTAACGTTGGACAAGTGCTTGTGCTCTAGCTTGGGACCCAAGTGGCCTTACCTAGGTCCCTGATAATCAGGTTGAGGTCCATCGAGGTAAGGCCTAAGATCCTAGTGCCCGTGCCTCATTTCTCGATTGTCCATGCATAGGTCACCGATGTCATGTTTGAATAGTATATGTGTATTTAGAAAAATCAAATTATATTTTTCTTTCTAAATGACGGAAATATTTTTCCAATTTTTTTTTTTTTTTCAGATTTCAGCCAAATATAAGAAAATGTTTATTGGAAATGTAATATTTTTTGTAAAATAAAAGGAGTGTAGGTTTTGCTGTAGGTGTGCCGTTACCTCAAATAAGTTGAAATAATACAGGATTTTCCATATCATCCTAGCTACTAAATTCCTGCACTGTAATCGGAAGGATTTATTGCATGCATTACATGCATTTTTCCATCTTTACATGATATTGATCATTAAGCTCATGTTTACTGGCTACAACACATGTGTGCCTAACCTATTAAAGTTAAGGTTTCATGATGAGCTCGACTATGAAGTAGGAATAGTAACCCTCAACCACTTCTTCTGATGTTAGAAGAAACGTGTCATTTTCGTGTAAAGCTAGGACGGTCCAAATTGATTTTTGTCCAGACTCTCTTGGCCTAATCAAGTCGAGAGTTTCAGCTTTGTTGTCGACGGCTAATTGTTTGCTTAACGATGAAAAAAGAAAGAAACAAAGAACTTCAGATGAAAAGACGATTTTGCCTGATAAAGAAGAAAGAAATGAAAATCAACGGGGACATGCTGTTTCCAAGCTAGTTCCGGATTAAATAAAGCCTTTGATTGTAGTTGAGTTCTTTCACCTTCTTTCGCTTACAATTATGTATGCCCTTAAAAGTGGACAGTCTACACGCACCTCAGGAATCAGAAACTTGACCGAAGCCAGTGTCGGGTGGTCTATACACGGACGTGATCATCTGCCACATCAATTAATAAGCCTACATAATTCTCTAGCTGCTCGATACCTCCACTGTCGATATCTTAACCTAGTCTATCCACTAAAACCCTATGTGGCTACATGCCGATCAAGGCGTCATGAAAGATAATATAGCACTTTCTTGAAAAGCAAGTGCATTATAGGAGCGTACCATTTAAAGATGTTCGTGTACATCGTAGGTTTAAAAGATAGAGTCCCCCTTTGCCCTTTTCTTCGGGCAGGCTTTGTCCCTATCACGTGGAATAATGCTAGGTTTCTTGAGGCTAGTCTCGAAAATAGTAGTTTACTAAATGAGTATCGGAAGTGGGCTACTTATTTAATCGCCCATTTCTTTTCTAGCTTTGTCTGTTAAATTATTTTCTATAAATGTAGCATTATTCTAGGCTGTGATCCTATGGGACGAGGTGGCGTATTAATCCCTAAAGAAATCGAGTGCTCTCCAATTGCTAGGCATCGGCACCGGCAAAAATGTAAATTTATTCACTGGATGCGACCCGCATTGACAAGTTCGAGGCAATCTATATAGTTTAGGTAAATAAAGCGACTTAAACATTGGCAACAGATGCATATCGATATGCATCGGGCAGTATGCAGATCGGCCTAACTTAAGGAGACAATTCCGGCCGCCTTATCAACAAAGAAGATGCCATGGGGTTACTATGTCCTCATCAAATTACAACCCTCAAATCAATATCGCATGAGATACTTTTCGAGTCTTTTTGACTCGAAATTAGTTTTTCCTTTGTGTTCGATGCATGGATGTAGCAAGTGCAATGGTTTTTGGAGAGCGAAATATGCTATTAACATGGTGTTTGAATTTGCCATCAACTTGGAGTACGACAAGGATGAGGTGCAATAGATTGACCTGTGAGTGAACGGTGAGCCAAAATACAAAATGGCATCTCTGCTCTTTCGAAAATCAGCCAGAATTGTCATGCCCCAAAACTCGAGTGTGCGCACACATCCCTCGGTGGTCAATCGAATCGCGACGTTCCCAAGATGCGTCGTCAACCCATTTATTTAATTGCACATGCGGAAGCGAATTAAACGATCTCCAAATAACAAACAAACATGGGATAGAAAAGCAAGATAGCCAATTAACACAAAATATACTTTATAAACACATCCGATTTATATACAAAAGGTCTTACTCAAAAAGGAATCACTAGGCCATCTACATTCTAGACCCTTTAGCCTCGGGCTCTGGATCTTCCATGCTACGGCCCTGAAATTGGTAACCCACTACGGGGTGAGATAAAAATCTTAGATTCTCTACACCATAAACCCCAATTAAGAGGAGAATTCACCTAGAGGTAGCTTAACAAACGTCATATAAGACTTACCTCGCCTTAACACCTCCCTGCACATTAGTACAATTTATATACATATGCATATAGCAAACATATTTAAATTAACTGAAACATTGCACATTAATCATCAAATAATCATAGGGGTCCCGATTATGAGGCCAAATCGTTATGACACGTCCCATTCTGTGCCACACAATTTTGTCACATAATCAGGCATGGTTATTCCAATCATTCACACGTGTCCCAATTATTATGACCCATTGGCCATGTCCAACTCAACAGTTGACAGTCATCCGACATAACTTGGTCATCGTCCCACTTCGTCGAGCACGGTAACGTCTACATTTAAACAACATTCTCGAAAAGAGTAGCCTCCATTGTGGTCCGTTGATGTCCATTGTGACCAGTAAATGCATTCGTTGATGTGATTCCATGCATATCCATGTTCAGCCAAGAATATCATGTTTTGCACTTAGATGTCTCAATTTCAAATAATGTACTTGACCTATTTTCTTCATATTAAAAACACCCGGTAAAATAATTGTGCGTGGACACGCCGTCAAACCGAGCCATAAAATGTGATATCCCCTCTTTTAAAAATCCTATGATTTTATATAGTAGCTAAAAACCTTTTTGGCGTAAAAAACCAACACTCAGTATTTTTCTAATTAAATACCAAAATTTTAAATTTTTGAAATAATAAATCGAAGGCTAGAGTCGCCAGAGGCTCGCCCTCCACGCCCACTCGGAGCTATTGGACGCATTCCCGGCGGTGTTCGCATAGTTCGACTCGATCACAAAGCTCGCACTCAAGTGCGACCGCAAGTCGTTGAGCATCGGCAACGATGCGCTCATGCTGATCTCGCTCAAGTGTAGGAACCTCACGTGCCTCAAGCTTCGGCCGAGTGACGACAGCCGAGCGACCTAGGTCGGCGTTGGGCGAGGATCGGACAAAAAAGCCCTAATTTCAATCCCTAAATAAATAAATAAAAAAAGATAAAATCCCCAAATGAGTTGTGCGGCGTCGTTTTTGTGGAGCCATCCACTTAGGACGGCAAAGCGACGTCGTTTTCTTTAGGAAGACAGAAAACGATGTTGTTTAAAAGCCATGTCTATTTTATTTTATTTAAATAGAAAAGTCATGTAATCATTTTGGCTGGAACCTCTCCTCGGTGGCACCAAAGTGATCATTTTTCCCTTGATTTGGCACTTAAGTGATCCGACAGAAATTTTTGGCAGCAAAGTGAGCGTCGTATACAACTTTTGGCATTGATAGTGTACTTATCCCCACTCCAATTAACCTCCAATTGATGGGCAAAATGCAAAGGAGGAAGCCCACACCACTTTCCATAATTTTTCTCACCAATTGATCCATCATGAATGCCAAAAATCCACCCAAAGATGGGCATCCGAATTTCTTGAATCGATTTTGCCGAATTTTGATTTTTTGCCGAAAATCCCGAGCTTGCCGAAATTTCCTCAAAGGATGAGTCGATGTCCTAAAAATAAATCGTGACATGCTAGAACTTTCGATTCCTAAAATCGGGTTCAATTTCGTGATTAATTTCAATCGGACGCGATTTTAGCGTGACCTAACCTATCAAGTAGCTTTTAGGAATTTTTAGCGCGTTTGACCCGTGGTCAATTATTTTCGATCCACATTGTGCATTTCCGACTCATAGGCGATTGTCGGTTGTCGTAAAAATCTCAAGGTTTCAATTACGGGTATCGGATACATAATTGACAGAAAAATCGGTTTAATGTCGTTGAATGCGAATTGTGCAATGAGGTGGAATCGCTCACTATTTAATTACATGCCTCCATCGAATCGACCTATCTCCAGTCTCTAATCGATTTTAACGATGGTGTAGTGACCTTTGCCGATTAGCACGGTCGAGCAGTCGATTTCTGATCGAATTCTCAAGTCTCTCGCGTTTATATTCCTTAAGGGTTTCATCTGATAGATTAATTATCTCGTGAGTGATCAGTTCAAAGAAAAAGACTATAAGCGCGTCGATGAAAATCTCATTGTATTTAATTGAAACAAGGTCGAAAAAATCATAATGTCACGAAGACAGCGCAACTTCATTAATACGCTGAGAAGAATTGACATTATGAGTATACATTTTACTAAATGTACAATACAATGGAAGCAAAAGTTCCTTAAATTCACGAAGTGATGATATGCATGCTGATAGGATAATGAAAAAGTGACGGGAGAGTCGAAAATAATTTTTCATGATCCACTTCTCTAATACTTGAATCCTTGGACTCCAGAAACTCTTCAAATGAGGAGCGTTTGCCTGTGGCTATGCTCAGGAAAAGTTGGATGAACAATTTGTTTTTGGACGGTAGATGATAAATTAACTACAGTGAATAAAGTAGAATTCTTGGAAGGTTCTCAAAAATCATGAAAAGCGGCGCTTCATAGAAATCGTTGAAAGTAAACATTGAGAATTGGCGGGTGCATCACAACCCAACAATCATTCAGATATTTGCTTTGTGGAAAGAAGAGATACAAACTCAAACGGCCCTAAGATTCGTTCCATGAAATTGCATTGATCTGTCCTGATAATTCAGGACATCCTACAAACTGGAAAGGATAAAGGGAAAGAACCTAATGGCAATTGCGTACAAGTTGGGCGAGAGTGGGAGATCTTTTTGTATCGTGTCGATTCCCTCTTTTCAAAGGCCAGACTTTTGTTGCAGAATGCAAACCCTCGCTTGACTTGTGGAGCTTCTTTATCTTTTCGTCCATTCAACTTAAAGTTGTTCCTCTCGCATTGTACGTACTTTTTCCTCTCACCAACCGCAGAACAACACTCTCTCTCTCTCTCTCTCTCTCTCTCTCTCTCTCCTGAGGAACCAATTCATAAGCGACATGTAAAGCTTTCAGTTTCAGATGCTCAGAAAAGTTGAGACTTGAGTGGCAATCAGGATCACTAACTTATTGGGAACATTCATTGCATCGTATACTTTCCTTTTCCTTATTTGCTTAATTAGCTTTACTGTCAAGAATTCGTGGATAATGAACACACGCATTACCCGTTACACATAGAAAGAGTTGAAGGGTACTGAAAAGCAAAGGCCAAAGCCAAAAGCAGCTTGGCTTCTTCTTTGGTTCTTATCGGGGTTTCCACATGGCTTTGCATGGCTCTGACAACCTTACTGTAATGTTGGGTGGAGCCCGACTCGGATCGACTCTCCACCATGATGATGATCTCTTTGTGCTGAAGACATACCTTCCTCGTGCATAGCATAGTATACACAAATTATGGATCTCTACCAATTTTTTCTTTTTTAATATATATATATATATTTGACCGTTAGGTGGGGACTCAGACTGGGAAAGAAAAAAGAGATTGGAGGACCATCATGGAAAGATGCATCTGATTCCCCTCGCCTGCAAATGCTCGTGGCAACACCACCCAATGCACTTGACTCCAGCACTCCTCAGCATATTGTCCCCACCTTCAATGTCTTCTCAACCGGATTTCAAACTAAGGGGGAATGTATTTTAACATTTAGCAAATCACAATAGTTGCAACCATCATGTTTCTCAGCGAAACTTTCGGCGTATAGTAGAATATCAATGATGGAAAGTTGATTGTTTTTAAATAGAGAAAAATGATATCCCACATCATTATTGACAAAAGAACCGATTGTGATTAGGAGACGATGAGTAATGTGAGATGATGATGAGGATCAAATGGCGGGGCCAATGTGCAATAAATTCAACAACAAGTGAGCTTGATGAATTTGCACTTGAGGGTGTTAAATAGGCTTGATCCGTGTCATCAGCTAGAGCATTCGTTTGATCGTCACAGTGTTGTAGTTTTTGAAAGAAATCATCTATTGGTGACTTTCGTATCGACCATCCTTGAGTCGAACAATAGCAAACAAGTGCAACATGAGTTAGCAGAAGCTTTTAATCTATAGATATATCAATTTTTCATGGATGTAGTAGGGTGTGACAAGTATCCTCGAAAGAGAAATAGCAGGAACTGGGCAATGAAATGTGCCCACGAGATGGACAAAGATGGACGACCCCATTTGGTGAAATGCTTAAATATGATATGAAGAGGGTTTGCCCGTGGTCCACTGCAGGAGCACTCATCTCATCGGGACAAGACAACTCACTTTCGCATCCTCCCCCGGTTCGTCCTTGCAGCATGGTAGAGTAGAGAGCTCTGCGATTCCCGTGCGATTTCTGCTCACCTCCAAAACTCCTAAATCTTTACGGTAAAAACCGAAACAAAAAAACCGGCACGGACGGGACGTGCATGGGTGGCAAAATCTGTACGTAGCCAAAGGGTGCGTGCGACAGAGACTAGTGGGGGATAGGGCATTAACTGTGGGTGAAGGCTGTTTCTGCCACCGAACACCATGAATCCGTGGACCTAAGTAGAGTCTGGCGTTCGATCTCGTACCGACAGGGTGAATAGCGAAAGATGTTATTCACTACCTAACTCGAACTCGACATTGATGTGAATCGACAGCATCCGTCCTCGTCCTGGTCCTCGTCCTGACTCGGACACGCGCGATCCTACGCCTGGCATTCTGTTGGCCCACCGGGTCTGCGGATCACGCGGATCTGGCCCACCGTTAAACAATGGGCCGTGCACCTTCCAGTGAATCCAAATCCAATCGCGTCGGTCGTTCCGACCCATTGTTTTTCCTGCAAGCCCAGTGGGCCTCGTCCAAACCCATCGCCACGATAGGTGGTCGGGCTTTGAACTCGAGCGTGATTTTTTTTTTATTTTTTTAAAAGGGCCAGGACGTTCAGGGGATAAAACGAGCCCGTTTAGAGCTTCGAGCTCAGTGGCCACTCTATCTGCTCTTTTTCCGCTTTTAATCTCATTCTTACTTCATCAATCTTCTATCTTCTTTTCGCCACAAGAAAAAATCTCGGGCGCGCAAAAGGGAGAATGGCGGTGTCACTCCCGGGCTCCGCCGCCGTGACTCTGCTTTCCGGCGAGCTCTCGCGTGCGGGAGTGAACTTCCCTCGACTGGAGGTCCCTCGCGCACGCTTTCTTCAGGGCGGATGCCTGTGGAAGATGGCCGCGTTCCGTAGCTCCAATTCGAAGCAGACCCACCGCATGATTCCTTTCGCGTATGGCAAAGAGGTCGCCTCTCTCGCTCTCTCTCTCTCTCTACTTAATTGGTGGCTGTGTTGTGTTTTACGCTTGTTCGGGTCGCGTTCGTTTCATATTTCTCGTAGATAAGAGTTCCGAGTACGTGCCACACTGCGCCTTCCTCTTGAATATGGACTGTTATTCCCAAATGCAGAGCAAGGAGAACCCCGCTCAACGTTACGATTTCCCAGATGATGGGAACCGTGTTTCCCTACAACCTAGACCTTGTTATTGTGGAATTTTGTGCCTGACACTAATCACATGAGTCCGAGTGATCCCTCTAATCGAACCCAAAAGATTAATGCCTTGAAATGTAGTAAACGAGGACGGCACCGGAGATGCCATAATTTCCACCACTCCATGTGGTGAGTGGAAGCTAGTCGCTTGTTCTTTTGCTTTCCCTGGAAGAGGCCGCGTTAGTTATTGTTGTTATTGTTCTATACATCTGTTTGAGCTGTGCTTATTCTTCGTAAATCATATACTATCGACAGACATTGGCTACGAGCTGGGATATTTGTTATGCACGTCAGTCGGTGATAGTCTCTGCTTTTTGCAGAACGTGAATGAAGATACCGATGAGATGTTCGATGAGTTGTTCAATAAGTACGGAAAAGTGGTGTTCAGGAGAAATGACAAAAGACCTAGCGCTGAAGTTGATGATGATGCGGAAAGTTTATCGTGTAAGCTGATCTTGCCACACATGTTATGCGCATAGAGAAGTAACAAGTCGGCATATCAGGTAGTTCACAAATGGAAAGTATCTTATGCAATGGTGACACCACCTGTCTCGCAGACGTGGAATGACTCAGTCAATCACATGTTTCCATTATATTGCTGACGTGATAACCTCCGATTTTGTGGAACCTGGAATTTGGAGGGATGTCGTTGGGTGGTGATACTGCATAAGCTTGACATGTGATGTCAACATTGCACGAGATACTTTGTTCCGATTGGTAGAATCAACATACTTCTATGTGCTAAAGCACTCAGTGATTTAGAACCTCTACGGCTGAGTGTAGATGTTTCAGTGTTTCTTCTTAACTGACAAATAAGGGGGCAAGATTATTTGTCTGCGATTTTGTAGCGATTCGGTTGCTTCATGACTTCCAGCAGTCACTTTTTCTTCCCTACTTACAACATAATAGTAGATGTGTTTGCTTTTCTAGAGATTAAAAGCATAAATTTCTTCATGATATACCTTTTCGAGTGGGGATTATTCGACATCAATTGATGAGTAGAAGCTTGAAATCGCTAGTTCATTTTTAGCAGAGAATCTCTTTGTGATCTCCAACAAATCTTTGAACAGAAAAAAAATAATAAAAAAAAAAAAAATCGTGTTGAAATCCCCGAGGACAACTAAATTTACAAGGAAAGCTTGTTTGTGATGCCAATAATAAACCCAAAGAAGTATGAATATGTCTAATGCTGTTTTGCCTTCCAATCTTTTTCGTTTAATATCTTTTGTTTGTTTGTTTATTTTTCTTTTGAAGAGGTAGGAGAGAACATAAAAGAACCACAGGATGGTTTCTACCCACCAATTCTTTTAGATACAAATTTAGAGGGGTTACGAAAAAAAATCATGGAGAAGGAAAGCTGCTTCTCTTTATCCTTGAGTCTGTTCTTTTAGCAGAAAATGGCTCCATTAATCAGATGATTGTACTGAAAATGTGAAAAAAGTATCTGTCATAGTTGATTTTTAATTCTTGTAATATCCTAAATGTTCTACAGCTTAGTCAAAAGGTGTCAAGTTTGGGCCTATTTTAGTTGATTTAGTTTTGCATGGATCAATTGATAATTTGGTTTTATGCTATCTTGTGTATTTTCCCGCCTACTAAGTGTGGTTATTTCTACTATCTAAATATTGAAAGCAAGCAGTACAGTTGCAGCACTTAGCATGTGATTTCTATTTGACCAAAGAAAAAAAATAATATTTATTATGAAGCCAAAACATGTAATTTCTTCTCTACAGATACTAAAGATTATAGTGTGAAGCTCAGTTGTTGTTCTTCGTTTGTTCCCAATATGGTCCTCTAGTGATCATTTTCTGCCATTTTTCAGTTGCGGTGTCAATGGCTAAGGTTGCGAGTGAGGTGAAAGCAGGAGACATAAAAGTCCTCTTCGTGAAGCCTCTTGTGTATTGGACCCGCTTTTTCATCATTGCCACAGCATTTTCCCGTCCTCAGATTGATGCCATTGGGTAAGGGCTAATATGAAGGAGTATTCATCAATTAATGGACTGGCATAAATAGCTGCCAATCTAGATCTCAATTTTGTGTCTCTTGATGTCTTCCCTTTTGGTCTCACTGTCTTAGGTCAAGAATAAGAGACCTGGCAGAGAAGAAGTATGGGAAAGTTCCATCTGGAGACTCGAAACCTAACTCATGGACACTTTTGGATTTTGGTAAGAATTCTTATTTGATAGCAGCTGTCTCAATGAAGTAAACATGTAACAGTTTAGGAATTCTTAGTTTGCTTCGTGTCATGTTTCCTTCTAAGAGATTGATCAAACGATTTAATTTTCTTGTTTATTTCTTACCTGTGTAATTTTTTAAAGAAGCTATCATCACTGATAAGCAGTTTATGATATGATGGAATTATACTATTGTAAGGCCAATTTGGCTTATCTTCCGACCAAAAAGAAATAAAAATCTGGGTTAGCTCCTTTAATCTTCTTTTCAGTTACACTATCAAACATTCTGACTAAAACTTGTCTCGAGTAGTATCCAACTTCTGTCATGGGTTTAAAAAATAAATCTCGACAATTTTCCATGCTGTTAAGAATGGGTAATCTGAACACTCCATGGCTATTTATGCTGACAATAATCTCTATCTTTTTGTTACTGGCCTCTATTTATGCTACATGAAGGTGCAGCTGTTCTGCTACATGATTGACTATTTAAAAGAATGATAGCTTCAATCCCTCTTGCTGTTTTTGGTTGATTTAGAATAAGCAGAATAAGCAGAATAAGAGAGCTTTCACTGGAGAAAAGACACCTGTTAATGTATTTATTGAAAGTCGGATGAAGTCTTACACTTTTGGTGTAGTGGAAAGTTGTGTGAGGATGTAAATGCTTTAATCGAGATTGTAGATGATTTGTCTTTGTACCCAAGCTTTTTTAGTAGTCTCTTCTTTTCCCTAGTAAAGGAAACTTCAACTATTTGTAATGGAAAACATATATATGGAGGTACCATAACTTTTCTGGCCTTATTTTCTTCAGAGGCAATAATTGAGTGTGAGGTTTTTGTGAGAAAAGAAAGAACAGATAATTGTTAAAAAGGTGAGTAAAGTTAAACAAAAACTGAGATGTGTTGATTTTTTTGGCTTGACTTTGGTTGAGGAAAAAGCAAAACCTGTAAGTTTGTTTGGCTTGTAATTTTTCTTTGAACCAAGCAAAGCTAACGAACCTGGACATCTTACGCATTCTTATCTATCTGTTGCCTGTGCTTTAGACACATACTTGCATATAAATAAGTATGAAATCTGTTTCTTTAGAAAAAGAAGAAGAAGAATGGTATGAAATTTACTTGCCACGTATGTTCAAAGTTGCCAGGGATACTCATCTGGAAGCTTAAACATGGTATTTTAAGCTGCCTGTCTTGTGTTTAACATCTGTGTGAAGGCTATTTTCTTGTATAGCTCATTTAGGATTGCCGACAGATACCTGTTTCATTAATTTTTGTGGTGGTTTGATTTATTTCAGGTGACGTGGTTATCCACATATTCCTTCCTCAACAGAGAGAATTCTACAACTTGGAAGAGTTCTATGCTAATGCGACGCCTATTGAGTTGCCTTTCGAAAACCAACCGCCACCATTCCGTCCTTGAGAGGAGGCGTCAACTCCTTGTTTGAGGATTAAAGAACTCATGCCAATGCAGTGCATTGGTCAACTTCACTTGGGCCGGCATTAACTTTGCTTCTTATTGTTCTGTGAAGTCAACCCTTTGACATGCTTAAGGGCTGAAAGTCTATCGGGGTTCTAAGGCATAACCTTCCGGCTCAGATGGTCCACAAGCATTCGGAACATGATTAAGCCAATGGGGATTTGTGTAGGAACTGGTCTAGGTTTCATTTTGGATGTGCAAATTTTGCAATCAATGCTGTGCTGTTTTTTACTACTTGAGGGTCTGCAAGGTTTGTAAGTGATGGTCTTCCCGTAACTGTCGGGGCTTGGATATGCTTATATGACGTAATTGTGGTTACCTTGTAGGTGGTAATTTGTACTTCACAGTTGCCTTTCGATATGTCAACCTTATCTTGCCCCTTTTCGCTAGGCTCTGCGCTCTCATGCTTTTTTGACGTTTTGTGCAGAGAGAGAGAGAGAGAGATTTTTGGCCTAACGATCTATCATAAGGTCATCGCAAATTATGTTGTAAAGATTCTCCTACTGAATTTGCCATATCAATGGTTTCCTACTAATGCTTTAGTAGCAAAGAGAAAAATAGATGCTGCACCGTAAATGGAGTTTAATATGAAACGGAGTGCAACGACAGAGGCATGTAAAATAAGACTCGATTTGCAGAACTTTCTTCTTTCCCTCTTTGGTCGTAGGCATATGAAATCCAGCTATGAGACCATCCAGGATCAAGTGCTAGATCCAGTACCCGTCCACGCTTTCTTAGATCTTCAGAAGCTACCGTTAGTTCTCTACTCACGCAGCCAAAAGCAAAAGACATAGCCATTCAATATACCAACAAGCAGAAACATACCTAATATAAAGAAACCTGAGAAGTCCACTTTGAACGAAGGGCTTTGCCACCATTGATTCCGCAACATCACTCTCCAAAAACTAATTAATTGGTTTCTAAAAAGGCAGAGAGCGGAGAAAAAGAAAAGGCTAAAAAGCAAAATGAGAGAATACCCCTCGAGTTATTTGTCACATGAATCCCTCTAAGCCCACTAAAGGGCAGTACATTCATCATGAAATGACTTGTCCAGTCATATGAAGCTAAATTACAAGTTATTTTAAGGGAACATTTGTACAGGAGTAATGAACAAGAAAAAAACTAGCCTCGGGCTGAGCCATGCGTGATAATCCAGCTCCATCCTTGACATCTCCATCAGAGCTTTAATAATCTCTTGAGAAGTTGCATTCCTGAGGCCGCAAGAGCAGCAATAAAACTCAGGATGCAAAGATAAAATTCCGAAGGAGCGGTCACCATGTCATGCGGAATCACCAGTTAAAAGCTAGAAACTAGTCTGTATCAATCACAAGGAGATCACAAGTTAATTGCAGGCCTGCAGCTGGGTGGCCACAGCAGAAACTATGGAGAGGGGTTCCTGCAGAGTTCAAGGAAACTACATGTTCAGTTAGTAGAAACTGAGGAAAAAAAGAAGAAATGCGATTGCCAGATGGTCCAAATATTTGTATGAGAACCCTAACATCACATTAGACAGGACAAGCCATTGACTGAATATATGCATAACATAGGCAACTTTTTCACGAGAAGACCAATGCAAAGTCATTTAACATCGCCATTTACATCATAACAGCGTCAATACCCTTTGTTTAATAGATGTATCTTCAATCTGAATGTTCTGTATCAAAACGTGTTTTGACTGATGAGAGCTTCCTCCTTGCAAATGTTAATTAAAGAAAGAAAGAGACATGACAGTTCCAGTTAAATTTCATCACTAAAATGCTCCTTCCCCAAATTATTTTGAGCCAAAAAGGAAAAAAAACATCATGCAGACAAATATCAATTCACAAAGCATTCTGAGACAGATGACTACACATTCATTTGCTACACATATATTGAGTGCATGAGCAGGTAGTCACTTTGAAGGCAACCAAATTAATCTTATAAATGGCATACATAGTCCGTGCTCTAACTAAACAAAGAACTGACTACTTAATTTTGAACATGATAAACTAACATGTGAGCATGAAACATGGCAGAAGAGTTACAGTTAAAATCAGCTGAATGTTGATTGATCTGCCCAGGTTCAGTGAGACTTAACTCTGTATCATTAGTCGCTGTCCACCCAGGTTCATATGCTTTCAGAAATTCAACCTTTGCTTTATTAGGTAGATCATGGGGGTGGACAAATGGAACTCCTGGTGGCCACCCAATTTCCATTCTTATATTTGCACAAGGGCTATCTAATGAGTGAACATGAGTCTCGCAGTCCTTCAAGGTACAGAACCTCAGCTTGATGCCCCTTTTATCTGCGATGTCCTGAACTCTTTCCTTCAAAACTCTTTGAGCTTCAAGGCGCAATCTTTTGGAAGGTGGGAGTGGCTTGCATTTAGAGCTATTCTTCTTCCGTCTCATCGAGGGCTTCATAGATCCTGTACCAGCATTTCATCGATCCAAGGACCTGCTGTTAAAAACCTCTCACTAAGAGCATTCACACACAAGCAGCAGTCAACGTCAAGATTGTCCATACAAAAAATCAACAAGGAGACAAAAACCTAAAATAAGGTCCATTGATTATAAGCACAACAACTCAAGCACATATGAAGTCAAGTAAAACTTGATGAATTCATCAAGGCAGTATCCACTTCAAAGTTCGATCACAGTAACAACATATTGCCAGGATGATTAAAGGTATAAGAATTATTTAAACAGTGGAAAACATGGCTATCTACAGAAGTATCATCATAATTAACAGCAAGAAGTGATACCGATATACATTATTTGGTTATGGTTTGTTATATAGTTGATTTATTTGTGTTCACCTCGAAAGGAATGAGAAAGCATAAGCCTTAAGCTACAGGGGGAGAAAATCTTGAGCAAGAATGAAATGAAGAGCAATAACAACTATTAAACAATTTCATTTATAAGTTTGTTAAATTCACGAGTTCCAAGTTCAGCCATAAAGTAGCTGAAACTTAATGAGCAGTCTAAATTTTCATAGTTCATACCATCTTGAGCTGTAGGGAAGTTAAAACTTTGGAGACTATGCCTGTTGAGGAGCTGATCTGTTGGGTGGGGTCTTTGCATGAAATCATCAACTGGTACTGGAAGCTGGAATTGAGCTTCAACCCCATGACCAGCTGCTCTCATCTCAGAGCAGCTAAGACTGGTCATTGACTTAGGCATGAGCTTGAAAGCCAACGAACACCTTCCATACATGTTAGCCTGCATGTTAGTGATATCTGTTTTAAGCAGAGCTGGATTCACATAGCCAGCTGTTGCTTGATAAAGTGCAAGTCCAGGGAAAACAACTGCTTCCTGGGGTCCAAGGTCTCCATCCACAAGAACCCATCGGCCTTGAAAGTCTCTTACATGTAAACCTGCTTTATCTGATTTCATAAGAGTTATTAAACTTTTATCAATCTGCTGATCATTGTCAGAAAACATAACTGATTGGCCATCATCTTGATTTATCAAACTAGGGTGCTGTGCTCCTTGAAATGATGGCCTTGCATGACAGCAAACAGACAATACCGAGGATGATATTTCCCGACTTCTCAAAGGGACATTATCGAGAATTTCAGAGAAAGGAGAGCTCCGCAAATTTAGGTAGAAACTGATGGCATCCAAGATATCCCTAGCTGCTTTTCCCAGAAGAGAAAATACGTCTGGAAGACCTGCTGGTGGTAATTCCAATGTGTTTGGGTCAATGGGTGTTAGGCCAGGTCTGTAATCATAAGTTTCTTGCCACAACTGAGGATCTGCATAGTAACCAGACGTCTTGCACCACTCACGACTTTCATTGGTGTGAATCATATCACTACCAGGGTACGACGCTCTTTGATGGAAATAAAGGCGAGCAGAATCTAAACCAGATCTCAAAAGAGCCCCATCACTAGTTGAAAATTGAATAACTGCAGCAGAATATTGAGCGAGTGATTGTGATAGGGTTGAGACAGAAATTTTGTAGGAATCAGTAGGGAGCCCTTCGGAAGGTACAAGATCAGCAAGCTTCACACGGCCCAAGGATGGCAGGCCATTGCCTGCCATGAAATGCTTCAAGATACCTTTAAGGACAGGAGGAACTCTGAACCTATTGACAAAACACACACACGGAGGGCATCAATTTCTCACAAAAGTTGCATGACTATCCCTCCTCAATGACATGAACATGAAGGGTAAGGAAATAACCACCCAGCAAGTAAGCAAAATATGACACCATTATTTGCCATCATTTCACTTCAAGACTTTCCTAACAGTTCTCCTCTAATACCAAGTGTCAACTCCACAGAGAAATTGCATATTTATCAGTGAATTATCTTAACAGCGATACATCCCCCATCAAAATAGCACTACTCTGAAGTAAAAAAGATAGGGCTAAATCTTTCTTGTGTCCCTGGGTAGAGTCGAGGGGACGCGTCCCACTACACCGTTCATTTAGTAAATGGCTTTCCTCAGGGACATTGTCAAGCCAAGCCTATGTGCACTCATCTTCATCGACTGAGCTCCTACAAGAAAAGAACTGCTTCAAATTCTATACAGAATGTGCACTCCTCTTGGTCTTCTTGCTCCCTTCATATAGCACATATCTGAAGCAACAGAGGTTGCTCCTATTAAACTAGTCCTTCGACTCTATTCATTTTCTACCAAAGCCCATGTCCCATTATAAATCGTCAAACAACTAACCCCCTGCCCATTTAAACTGAGAAGCGAATGACAATTGTTGGAGAACAAAGGGGATAAAAAATTTCACACCTCTCCCAAAAGCATCTTCATCTTCTTATCAATTCCAGCAGCAGGATAGCATTCGAAAATCAGCTGCCTGAAATCATTTCCATAACACAATTAACGACCACGAAACCCAAGAAAATGTAAAACCCAACAAATTTTCCGAGGCACACGATCGTCGTTTCTGCGCAAGAAATCTCGGAAAACTCAAACCCCGAAGTTGAAGTTGAATTGCCAGTCTCGATACGCACAACAGTGGCATGACCCAGGAAATTTTAGCTCATGACTGCTGATTTCAACAGCAGAAAAGATAGGAGCAGAGGAAGGAAGGGAGGAAGGAAGCTTACCCTTTTGGCTGATTGAGCCAGTGAAGGACGAAAAGAACAGGTAAAAATCACAGCTTTTGACTGTTCAAGATGACAAGAAGCAGATTGAAGATTAGGGCTTGGCAGAAATCAGAGGAGACGGAGAGGGATTCGCTCCACATTCGAAGTGTGCTCCGTGATCGATCGTGGGTTCCGTTCAAGTTCGCTTTTTTTTCCCCCTCTTCCTTTTGAAAGGAAAGAGAAAAACAAGAACTCGGAAAAACGTCTTCTTCTTTCACATTCTTCCGAGGGGGGGCCAAAAATTTGTCTTCACTTGCATGATTTTTCTCGAGATGTCTGACTTGTAATATATACAATCAAATTCCTGAGTTTTTAAATCGATTACCTTAATATTGTCTTTGATTACAGTTCCAACAATTTTGATCGGCATAAATCATTGTCATCTATAACAAGAAATTATATGCTCTCGTAACTGAAATGGAACGAGTTGGTTGTAATCGATTTCAAAACGGAATTTACGGTCGTTAGAGTGAAGTTATGCTAAAATTGTCATAATTTTCGTTAAAAGTATTAATTTAGCTTATATGAAATGGTTTCCTTTGAAAGAGTTCGTTAGGTTTTTGGATCAATCGCTTACTTTTACATACTGTGATTAGTCTAAATTTATCGTAAATCGGTTTCTATGTGTTTCGTAATTTCTTTTTTATGACAAGTACTTTAGCTATAGATTTCATATTATGAGAGTCAAACCACTCAGTAAATAAATAAAAAAATTTGTAGAATATTTTTGGTTTGTAAATTACCTATTGTTCATTAAATAGTGATTGTCCGTTTGGCATGGTAATTTTATAAATATAGTTTGCATACTACTCTTCGAGGTCTGTGAAATAATCTTTTGTTTCGTAAATTCCCCTTTTGTAAAGTAATTGCAGTAATATTTCATATTGTATCATAGTTGATAAATAATATTCATAAGTTACCTTTTGCTAATAAAGTATGTGCAGATTGATTGTAAAATAATCTTAAGTACCATAAATTTCCTTTTTCAAATAAATCGCGGATTGCATCATAAATTTTTAGATTAAGTTTTTAAAATTACCCTTTTGATACTTTGCCCAGGTTAAGTTTCTTCTTTGTTTCAATAGTATTCATGTTGGATTGGAAATGGTAAATAGAGGTCATAAGATACCTTTCAGTTTTGTAAATTACCTGTTCAATTGTAAGGTTTTTTGTAGTAATATCGCATGTCGTATCATAAAAGATAAATAAAGTTTGCAAATTACTTTTAGGGTTTGTAAAATACCATCTCCTTTCATAAATTACTTGCTTGATTTTGCAGATTAAGCACGTTCTTAAATAATCCTTTTATCCGCAAAATGCTTTTAAGTTCATTATTACCTTTTGTGCAAGTAGTTTTTCATAATACAAGAAAAATCCTAAAGGTCATAATGACTTTTATCCGGTTGTAAATGAACTTTAAAGTGCTGTGGCAACCTAAATTTTATAAATGGTATATTGCCGCGTTTTGCTTGAAATGGCAACCTAGAAGGAACCCAACTATGACACCAAATTTTTTTCTCACATTATTCCTTCATTCTTGCATCGACAAACATGTCATTAAAATCTGTCAAATCGGAGACCCTCTTGAACCTTGATCGGAAAACTCACAATTCTGATGCTTTGATCATACCAATTTATAAGTTTGAGGATCAAATTAAACAAATCGTGACAATTTAGGGACCAAGCAGGGAACTTTTATCTCGGTCTTGCCACCCCCATCTCCACCGTGCTGTTTCATCTACAAAACTTGCCTTGGACATACTTTCATCCTCGACCGCAGTAGATTACGAAAACGCTCAAAACAAGGCATTAATGATGAAAGGTTTGCATCAAAATCGTTGATGGAGCAACAATGAAGGAACATAATGATTAATTTGCAAGAAACTCTACGGTTAACCCGCCATGTTTTCCATTTATGCCCTGACACTGTGATGGCCCAACATACCGATCATAATCCTGTTAATTGTTTGTTACCGCCATCACCCCAGGAGGATATGTTGAGCTTGCATCTGTTCAGACATGTACGCAAATTGCAGTCGCATATGCCACAGTCAATGCTTGAAAATTTACTGATCTCGTGCCTGAGGCTCGCACAATCATAATGTGGCTCTTCCTCCATTCATCTTCGGGAATGTCGACTTGTTTTCTCGGTCTACTTTCTAAGCATTTCTCTGAGCTGCTATACCGATGGCAAATGGGGCTTCGCCACACCATCTCACTTATTTAAAGCCACTACTTAGTCTTGATCCACAAATCGACGCAGTTCAATTAAAAAGTGCAGAGTCAGAGATTAAAGATTAGCACCATGGTTTTAAGATGCGAATGGAGATGTACAATGTCATTTCAGATCTCCTGTCTCACTACAAGCATCGGAACGTTTCCTCTTGGCCTCGGTGTCACCCAACTGCAATGAGACACAAATATCTTCATCGCAGTTGTTTCTCAGTGACGATAGATTCTGAGAAACCATTTTGTCGGACAGATTGTTCTGATGGAGTGGAGACCGTCTACAGAAGCTTGGAGGAATAAACTCGTGTTCAATGCTTGGACCAACCTTGACTCCATCTTCTATAGTGAAGTCGGGATCCATCAGGGATGGATTCATCTCAGAGTTGCTCGGTTCTACTTCCAGAGGGATGTGCTCTATCTGAAGACCAAGGGAATCTAGTTTCTCATCAATTTTTTCCTTACCGGTGATGCCATCTGGGGGCGATGAGTCACCAACAGTTGAGCCAATTGCTGTCGCTGAGGCAGCTCTTTGTTCTTGCACTGCCACTGTGAACCCAAGGAAAGCAAATATGCATAAGAAAACTATGAATAAACCCAAAGAGCTATTAAGCATTCAACCATCAACAGTACACCAGCTCTTTGCATGTGTAATTTTACCATGTGTCTTCAAGGGTTCCCGAGCAGTTACCCACATTTTCATGATAAAGTGCCATGGATCTTTATTAGTAAAATAATATATTCGCTAGGGGGAACTCCAACATTGATTTAGTACTCTGCCCAACTGAGATGTTTTATCTCTCTTTCTGAAGAACAACCATTTCTATTTCTTAAAATTCTGGCTAAAAGAGAAACAAAAGAACACCTTTCCTAAAGATGCAACCCAGTCTTACTGGGAATGCTGTCCAACTTTAGGTTCATAAAACAAGTGTTCCTAGAAACAAGACAGTATTTTTCTTTTAATCTTTGATAAAGTAAGAAAACATTACAGCTAAATTCAAGATCCAGACAAATATGAGCCAGTAAAATGGAAATGTGCCTTTGACCAAAAATAAAAAATAAAAAATGGTACGGTGCCAATGTATTATACTGCCAAATGACAAACCTTTCAGCCCCTCATTGGTTGTTATTATATCAAGTTCAAGAAGATTGAGGAGACGTCCAAGATCTACTCCGCTGGTCCAATTTTCTGGAGGCTG
Organism: Eucalyptus decipiens; assembly: GCA_014182575.1. NCBI lineage: Eukaryota > Viridiplantae > Streptophyta > Magnoliopsida > Myrtales > Myrtaceae > Eucalyptus > Eucalyptus decipiens. The sequence goes on along the minus strand of CM024614.1, from coordinate 16,046,758 downwards.
GCCGACTTTTAGTTTTAGCCGTCCCCTATTAGCCGTTCCTCCCCAGATAATCCCAATGGGCCGTGGTTTCCCGCTGCCCTCACCCTTCAATATTATGAGACTTCCACTGTCTCCTTCGAGATCAAAAGTTTGTTGATTCTCTCCCACAACAAGGAAGTCAGTTAAAAAGCAGATCCCCTTCTCATCATTGTACTCAAGAGCATAAGCCAAAACTGTTCCATTGGTCAGGCCAGAACTTCTCCCAACCTTCATCACTTGCCTCCCAATTAGGCTACCTATTGGAGCCTGCAAATCTATAATCTTGACATCACCAATTTCCCCCACGCCCCTTACAGATGTAGTAACAGTGGACATGTCAAAATCATCAGCGAAAGGAATGAATGCCCCATCAGCTCTCACAAATGTCTCTGGAAGTAGGAAGCCTCATTAGTTAATGCACACAAAGAATACTAGAAGAATATCTCAATCAATGTCCATTGGATCAAACTAACAGCTCCTAATCTAGGATAAAAACTCATCAAGATATATTAAACAGGCAACATAGGTTTTCACACTGATCCAATAAAAGTGTTCGTGTAGCACCCCAGGAACGTTGCTTCATGAGTAGCCAAATTGCAAACCCGTGCCCAAGATCTCTCCAAGCTCACATTCATAATATGATAGACTATTTGTATCAGTAATATGAATTTATCAATTGGCCCAATTAGTTTTCCAGGTTCCAGTTCAGACACCTGTCCCCTGTATTAGATTATGACTGACCATAAGCCATCCTGTTTTACCAAAAACTATTTAAGAGAGCTTCACCAGTTTGCAGTTACACTACAACAGTTAGCACAACTCACCTACCAATTGCTCCTGAGACTGTACATCATCCTCAAATCTAAAATAGAGGCACGATTTACATATTTGTTGCATTCCCAAGTAAAGAAATGCACATAGTTTGCCTGCAAATGCTTCAGACATTGCACAGACCTCACAACTGGAAGTCATTTTACCTGGATTTATCCCGGCAAAAATGCCATACCAAAGTTCATCTGTGATGAAGGAAGTTGCCCTCTCAACAGCACCTAGGTATACCCCAGGCCCAAGAGTTGGAGGCAGAGGATGAAACATTTTCTGATTTGGATAATCTAAGTCAACAGCAACATGGCGATTGGTGAGAAAGCCAACTTGTCTACTCCCTGTCTGGCTCCTCACTATGGCACCCAAGGTTCCATATGTCTCTTGGCTTGCCACCTGAGCAAAAACAGACATAAAGCAACAACTTGAGCACATTGAAAAGAAAAATTAAGGTAATATGAATCTAAAAAGTAGAATATAGTGCTAACACTTGAATTCAATACTGACAGAAGGCTCTACCTATCTACTATGATGAGACACATTAAGCAGGAAATCACCAACAGCAGGTTCAACAAATAGCTGGTATAAAAGAAAAATTTCACTAGTTTTCTCCACCACCAATTCAAACCCACCATCAGGAGTCCCCATTTGTTTACCAGCAAATTTAACTGAAAAATTGGCCTGTTTGGGTTGGTTTCTGAACTACTTTATATATCCTTTCCAATGTGATGTTTATTAATACCCGACACCTTAAATCTGTTTAAAGTACATAAGTACTAACATTCAACTTCATTTTGATTTTACTATTATTTCTTAATTTAGTAAAATAATTTTTACATCTCAGTGGAACACTGATAGGGCTGTATATCCAAGCAAACAATCTATTATATTTAGCCAAGAACAAGCCACTGAAAGTAAAATAAGGAAATTTGATTACAAAAGCCAATTATCAAGATGGATGACATGTGAGGAAAGTAAAAGTATCTGAAGTTTTGCTAGAATCAGCAGGGAGGATATTCACAACGTAAGATAGGAAGGATACTCCGACATGCAACTTCAGCCTAACTCTCTCTTCCTGTCCTTTAGCCAGTGCATTATAAAGAGATATGGGGAACCAGTAGAGGGTACAGCATGTCATGTTTACCATGTGGCATAAAAATTAAGCTACATAGATGACTCTCTCAAATCTTATGAAGGTAAAAAATAGTTGTAACTGAAGTTATACGCATGATTTAAAGTCTTTGTTTTTTTTTTCAAAAGTACGGAAAAGGGCTTAAAGCCAAATACAAAAATTAAGGTCGAGAATCTACTATCCCTATTTTATGACCTAATAAAACATGAAGTAATTCTGTAGGCAGCAGTTAAAAGAACGTAGTGCCCAAGCACTCATCAATTCCAAGATTAGCAAGCCAATCACTAGGACGATTTCCTTCATGCAATCAAAATATTAACTGCCGCTTAGAACCCTAATGCTGTTCTCAGCCAAAAAAAAAAAAATCTCAAAAGTAATACACAAGATTTTAAAAACTCAAAACTCAATGCATGTGACTCTAGCATTCATCAGATTTCAGTCTAGCAAGTTGCCTGGACAAATAGAAGAGAAATTGTATCACAAAAAATAAAGACATAACCTCAATCCACTATAAAGATATAACAGAACCAAATTGAATTACTCAAACAAAAAACCTCAATTCAGAGTAAGAGAAGTGAATATCTTCTAATCTTTAATAGTTTTTTTTTTTTTTTCTTTAACAGTAAAATACAGGATATTTTTCCATCTAGATTCAGATTCATTTATATGTTGGGAAGGCGCAGAAACTACCTGTGAGCCTGAACCAATGCATGGATCACCTCCACGCAAGTCATCCACAATCTCAGTGTATAACTGCTCTTTAGGAGCTGGCTCAGGTGCACCAAAGTATGAAAACTCAACCACATCAACATCACACCACACCCCTCCAGGTCCCTGATTAAAGGTTGCACTGAAATTTTATTTACAACTTGACAGAAAAAGGAGGAGGTGACAAATTTTCACCTTTCCTACCCCTCAATGAAAATGGAGAAGGACAAATGATCAAATATACTTCCCTGACCTCTAGAGCAGTTGGAAGACATTGGATGGGGCTAAGCCACTGCTTATGGACTTTCCTAGAGACAAATACGAGAATGGCTGGTATGTTAGTCAAAACACCACGTCGAATCCGAAAACCAATGGCAGTGCCAAGACTGTAGCAGCGCAAGATTTTGCTATGAAATGCTCTTATGGTCATGAGTTCGAGCAATGTGTTAGCTTGCTGGCCTTTCGGCAACCGGCCAAGAGTTTCAGGTAGCACCCCTTTCTGCAAATTTGCAAAATAATTCGCACGCTCCTCAGCACAATCATTCAACCGACTTGGCCATGAGAAGTAAGCGGCGGCATTGCTCTCACAGTGCTGTCCAGCCGACGCAAATGGTTGGAGCATTGGCGGACTGAGTGAAGGAAAATTAGAATGATTACAACAGCTCCTTTCGAGATCTAAAGCCGACTCTTCTGATGGCGTCGAGCCAGAGCAAACAGCCCTCAGATGCATTTTAGTCCGCTCCATCCGTCAGTCACGATTCACAGGCTAAGCTAAGCAAACCAAACTGAGATGCCGCAGCGTGTGGAAGGAATAACTTCAGGAGCAGAGGCTCATGGGAAGACTAGAGAACAGATGAGCAGACATACAAAGGTTCAGTTAATTGCCAGAGTTCCAATATTCAAAACAAGCACGAGCTTCCATCCGAGAATCAACAAAAACAAACAAGATAATGATACAAGTTACTTATCCTGTAAACCAAGCAACCGCATCAGATAATCGCAACACAATGTGCTGTACCTGCCTAGGTCTCAAGCTATGCGAACTCCGACAAAGTCAATCCATATGCCAGAGGCCGCATGGGTAGAACGGAGAATACAAGAAACCCAGAAGTCTCTTTAAAGTGTTAAAAGATAATATACGGACAAATTGCAAGTACCCACGAAGGGAAGCATGCTGATTGCCAGCTTCATTTCGCAACCCAAGAGATATGGCGGAAAAAGAACACACAAAAAATCTAAAAAAGAAAAAAAAGAAAAGAAATCAGATACAGCTCAGCCTTCTACTACAAAATGCACCACCGAAAGCAAAACATTCCACCTTCCCACTCAAACCAAGTGCAGACATAACTCTCGGAACCGGTGAAGCTAGGCGAGACCAAAAGCCCTAGGAAACAGGGAAACACTCGCAGTTCACCAAGTGAAGCTTCTTACATGACCCAAAAAAGAGAAGCCAAAAAGACAGCGAGCCCAAACGGTCTCGGAAGCAGGAGCCGGTACCACTACCGCGACACGCGATGGCAAGGGCAAAGGCGACGCAGCAGAATCCGAAGGGCGAAAGTGCGGAGAAAGAAGAAGAGGACGACTACTCACTCGATCGAATACAGGAAAAAAGGCAAAGCCCGGGTGCTCATTCAAAGCATGTTGCTCCTTTCCATTCGTGGCTTTTGCAATAAGAAATTCGTCAATGAGTGCGGGGGCGGGTAGCCCATTTGTCGCCACGCCCTGGGCATCATCAGTGCCCGCCTGTCCATGGCTCTCCAGGTATACGGAGAGCTCTCTCAATGCTTAAAGCTACTTTTTCTTCGCCATATATAATATATAATTATGTATGTGTAAAAGAAGCTGCTTTTACGGATGTCGGAACTTGGAAAGACGGAGGAGAGAGAGAGAGAGAGAGAGAGGCAGGAGCAGGAGGAGGAGGAGGAGGAGGAACAGTGATGATTTCATTTCGTTCACGGGAGGAGTTGTACAGTGTGGCGGGGCTCACGATACGGCTCCTGATCAGCCAATCGGTGGCCCCCACTGCGTAAGTTTCGCTTTTTGATTGATTCTATTCGATTTGATTAACCCCTTTCCCATCTTGTCCACCCCCTGACATCTTCTGCTTTTCACTATATATTGTTGTTTGCATGGAGGATTTGCCGCCATCATTATATGTACCAAAAGATTCTCTTTTTAAAAAATTGCCCCGAACGAATTATATCAGCATCGGTCCACTTTTAAAATTTTTAACTTAATCAATTTAATTTTAAACATTTAACGATTTGTCGGTATAATCTTTTTAGCTAATTTTGATCAACGATTGGACTATTGTTTTACATTTTTTATACATATAAGCTTTTTTCTATTCCTTTTTCGTTTGTTGCTTGACTCGACTCGTAGGAAAATGAACAAGAGATACACATTCGATTAAGAAAGTAGATTCGTGCGACATGTTTAATTTCAATAAGTGGTGTTTCTCTATGCGGTCATTAGGATTTTCATTTGTTCAGTAGTATTCTTCTTTTTCTCTTCATGAATTTTGAGGGATAGAGATATGAAATGTGGATGTTGGATGAACAATTACAAAGTAGAAATACAAAGGATTGCATTAGCATAGCGCCTCCAAAGCGCATGCATCTTACTACTTTGGCTACATATGCGACTTGGGAACATGAAACCTTATTTTCATTGAATCCGTGGATAGCTCATTGACAATTCTCTAGTTCTTATATGTTCAACAAAGCATATCGCACATACCATATGCACTTGGTTTTCAAATATACAAGCTTCAACTCACTCAACATATTAGAGGGAAAAGAGACACTACAAGTGCCATAAATTTTATATAATACTTAATTTGACGCCATAACTTTTTGTTGAATCATTTATGTTAAATCAAAGAAAAAATAATCATTTTAAGTGTCTTTGGCAACAATTTCAACCAAAAGTCCAAGGTGGCATTTGCAACTAAATGTTGGGAAAAAGTCACAAAAAAAAAAACCCGAAATTATATCCACCATGATACATTATCTAAACTTTTTTTGTGATATCAAAAATCATAAATTATGTCCATTATGACTCATTTATCCTAAATTTTTTTTACATTAAAAATCTCAAATTTGTAACTATGCGATGAATCTACCTTATGTCAATATTCTATTCTCCAATTAAAAAAAAATTAGTTTTTTTTTTCATTTAAATTATGTGTGTACCATATCAACATCGTTTGCTTTTTAACATTTAGGTAAATTTTAATAATTTTATTGACAAAATATTTGATCAATGGTAAATATGTCACACATTTATAAGTGTAAGAATTTTGGTGTCATGAA